>JAQPPZ010014509.1:0-600000 GCA_028583015.1 Wollemia nobilis
GATTGAGTCTTAACGGTCAATCTAATAGCAGCTCCCGTCTTTGTTCTCCCAAGGGGTAGGTTGACGTTGCATCTACGTGTTGGACTGGAAGTTCAGCAGAGAAAGTAATGCTAAAAGAGAAAAGAGCATGTGAAGAGTGCAAAGTTTATAAAATGACTTAGAAAGATAATGATTTAAAAAAAAAAAAAAAAAAAATATTAATAATTATATGTTTATAAGTTGTATGTTAGGTAATGGTGTTTATGTATATTTGGTATTAATTGATTTGTTTATTGGTATTTTTTTTTAAGCAATAAAGTTATTTATAAAATAATTTATAAAATATTAATAATAATGTTTATAAATTATATGTTAGGAATGTATTTATTTATTTATTTATTTTTGAGTGGATTAGTTTTTTTGTTAAATAAAGTAATAAAATAAATTATAAAAGAGAAAAGGAGAGATGTTATTACTATCAAGTAGGTTTACAAATAATATGTTAATTATGAATTGACTTATTTATTTATTTTTGGGTGGATTAGTCATATTGATAAAGAAACAAAGTTATTTATAGAATGAGTTATAAAGGAAAATGAAAAATAAAGATAATGATAATAAAGAAGAATTATTATGATTATCAATTATGTTTATAAATTGTATGATAGGTGTTAATTGATCTCTTTATTTATGTTTTTGTGGATTATTTAATATGTACATCTTTTAAAATTAGATTAGATTGTATATAATGCATTAAAATAACAACAAATCCTATAAAAATATGAAGAAAGATGGATAACATTAAATTTACCAGGGGATGGCACGATAGCTTAGCTATTTCTACAAGAAAATATGAAAGACAACAAAAAAAATGAACCAGCTGAATAAGGTGCCAATTCGGTGAGGATATTCTATCTGATATTCACTATGATCCACTACATCTTTCTGGATTCATAGGTCTTACTGTATAAATAGCTCTAATTCAATTATGTTTAATGACTCTGCATAACATAAACTTTCAAGTGTAATTTTATCCTTTAGTATTTCTTAATTAATGTGCTCTATTTTTTTGTAATGTAATATATTTATTACACTTATTTTTTAAAGTAATAATTACTATAATTTTATAAAATTAATAAAATAAGAGTATCTAAATGTTTAATCATGAGGATGTTAGAGTTACTATGTTAGAGTAACTACTACTATTACCTTATTTTGTGATATGTAGATTCTCCTAGGTAGTAGGTTTCTATCCTAGGTTAGATGTTCGTATTGTTAGCCAATATCTTCTTGTTAGTTGTTAACACTATTAGTTAGTTGTTAGAAACATTAGGGGGATATTATTTTCCTACCTAACTATGGTTATTCTTTGTTATAGACTATTGTATTTATATTGTGATTATCAATACAATACCTAATGGTTCAATAACTACATTGGTATCAGAGATACAAATTACTTGATTCAACGTGTATGCGGGACCTATGAGCGGGACCTACGAATCTAGGAGAAGGAAATGAATTCTTTGTTGCACTTGGATACAACTTTTGAAGCAATAACTGATTGGACAAATGAGACACAAATCTTGAGATATGACCTCCTCCTACACGTTGATGCTTGCACGCATCTCGAGGAAATAATTTCTTTGGTACAAAATTTCTTGGTGATCTTTGGAAGCATGGGCACAAAATTTTGTGATTGGATCTAGAACCTACATGGATCTTGAGGTGGCTCTAGCATAGAATCTAGATGGTGATTGACTATATCTATGGTAAGAAACACTACAGGTGCTGACATCAAGGACCACCACCACCTACTAGACATGCGCTACCTATACCTTTGACAAGAAACTTACACCACTGACCAATATGAACAACTATGCTCCACTGAACTTGTCTAACTACGCATCCATTGGTAAACTCTAATAGCTTCAAACTAGAAACTATGAAAGCAAGGCAGACCATCAAAACCCTCTAACATAATTTGATGTCATCACCTAACTACAATCCTAGATCCCGATATTTGATTAGAATGAATCTTAAAACTAATCATTGATCAGTCTCAAGGTGCTGATGTGACACTACTAACATCCTACGGACACCTGTTAGCTAACATGGTAGTGCGAACTCTGAGTTAGCTAACTTGGTGTATTCTGATTGGCATCTTCCTACTGACGTGGCACCTCCTTTACGTGGACACATGGTGCGCATGCATACCTTATGGTGGTCGATAAAATTCCATGTAAAGAATGTAGATTACCCATAGGTAATCAAGAAATTAAGGAAGCGAATTCGGTTTTATATCCCTTAAAAATGCATCACGAGGTTCTTGTGGGATAAATATCCCACCATAATGTTTCCCAAAAGGCAACAATATTATAATGTGAACTTTTGTTCATGTCTAATGCATAGTTGGACTGGTCAGACACCTAAAAATAGGATGCTATAGCCTGTGACGTCATGGTATCCATTCATGTGGTTATATTTTTTTACCAAAAAAAAAGAGACTAAAGAAAAAAGGTATTAATTTTTTTTTTGCAATTTTTTAAGTTTTTTAAAAATTTCCTTAATAATTAATAATTTTTTTTCTTAAAATCAAATTTTTATTAACTTTTAACTTTGATATTATAATTGATTTTATACCAAAATTATTTTATTATTAATTAAATTAGTTTATTAAATTTAAATTGCAAATAAAATCAAGAAAAGGAGACTCGTTTTTTACAAAACCCAAACAAAATAGTGCATTTGTTTTCTTAAATTGAGGGATGTAACACAAAAATAGCTTATTTTTTTTGTAAATTAGGGGGTCTAAAAATTTTCAAAACCTTGTTAGTTTTGCAAACAAAAGGGGGGACAAACAAAGAATTTGAATCTTTTTTACAAACTTGTAACACAAGGGGGAAATTGTGAATATCAAATTTTTACAAATACAAACATTAATTTTTTTACAAAAATTATTGTAATAAAGGTGCATTCTCAATAGCATTCGACACCTTTTAGAAATTGACATTGTAAAATAGGTGCATTTTTAGTCGAATCTAACACCTACGTGTTAAAATTAATGGGTTTTGTATGTATGTTGCATTCAATTTCCTATGTGTTAAAACACTTAAGAACCCAAATTTTACACCCATTTGTGCAATTTATTGCAAAGATAGAGCCAATTTGTATTTTGATATTCACTCCATAAAAACCTTAATTCACTCTTCTTGTTTGGCTTAAATTCCTCAAACTGATCATCCTTCTTCAAAAGGATTTTTAGGTAGGTGCCATTAAATATCAATTTGAGTGAATTCTCTTTCAGTACTCATTTGGGTATATCGAAAGAGAGACCATTTTGGTGAAATAAGGAACCTTCATAGTAGCAATTGTTTGCACTAATGGGGGATAATTTTTTTCTTCCTTCAAACCATATTTTGTAAAAAAGGAGATAAAACTTGTAAAGGCAATCACAAAGGAAGAATTCATCAATTTTTACCTCTTTTTTAGGCTTTGTAACAACAATTTTTTTGCTTGAAATACTTGCAATAAGACGGGATTTGTTGGTGAAATTTTTTATAATTTGCCTAGGAGGAAAAGTTTTGAATAACAATATTTTGCACTAAAAGGGAAATATTTTAGAAATTAACTAAGAGGGACATTTTTTTAAACCTCATCAGTACCATTGTAAACCTATTTTTAGGCTTCATAAAAAAAAATATTTTGCTTGAAGTACTTGTAATAAGGGGGATTTTTTGGTGAAATTTTTGAAATTTGCCTAGGAGGTAATCTTTGTAAAATCCTTAAAGGCTTCATACATTGCTATTTTTTGCACTTAGGGGGGGATAAAAATTTCTTTCCTATATCACAAAATATTTTACAAGCAAAAATAGGGAAAGACTTGTAAGGGTGCACTTTTGGCAAAGACCAAAACCTTAGTCAAACTTCTTGTAAAATTCCATCAAAGAATATTTTGCAAAAGGGGCAAAACTTGTAAGGGTGCATTTTCAGTAGTAACCAACACCTTAGCCATCTTATCAAATCGTTTGTAAATTCATATTATAAATAGTGCATTTTTTTTGGAGATAAATACCTTAAAAAAATGGGTAAATCAAAGAAAAATAATACCTCAAACCAAACTGATGCATGTGCAAAATAAGTTAAAGATCCTTACTTTCCATCAGGTATGGAAGGAATGGATTTTTATGAGGATTACACATTTCTCAAATTTCGTAGTGGTGTAAAAGCTATTATCAAATATTCAGAGTCTTGTAAATATCTTCAAAACAATGTAATGGCAATATACATGTTATTTGTTTCACTTGACATTGTCCAACGTAAAAGGAAAAGGGAAATCAGTGAGGAATCAGAGATAATGCTCCTAATCGTCGATGCTTGTTGTGACACAAGATACCTTCAGCCCATGATGATGAATACTTATTGTGACACAAGTGACCTTAATCCCATTGTATCCAATGCTTGTTGTGATACAAGCAACCTCGTGCCTATAAGGGTAGATATCAATTGTCGCATAAGTGATCTCATCACAAAGGTAGATTTTTCTTATGATACCAGTGACTTAAAAATTAAACATGCTCAAAATAAGCTTCATAATCTCATCAATTGTGACAAATACCATATTGTTAAAATCATTGATGAAGATGAAGAAATTGGATGTTTTGAAAAACATACCAAAGGTATTGTATCCAAACTGATGAAGAAAATGGTATTCAATGGTAAAATATTATATAAACATGGGAAATACATTAGAAGTCCTATAATTCCAATTATCATGGCAAATAATGAAGGCCTTGGTTATGATGGATGAGAAAGTACCAGTAAAATCATGTTTGAAAAACCTAAATCTCCTACAAATATTACAAATAATTATTGCAATCATTGTGGAAGAATAGGACATGTACTAGCTACGTGCTGGAAACTACATCTTTGTAACTCATGTGGATGTACAAATCACTCATCTTCAAATTGTTGGTACAAAGTAAAATTGAACAACAATGTTCATATCGATTGTGGATGGATAGATCTCACACAATGGGCCAAGATGAAAGAAATGTTGTATGGCTTCTAAAAAAAAGGTAAAACCTATGGTATACCTAGTGGTAGATCTAGTGATAGGTCGAGTGGCAGTCCTAGAGGCAATGACGTAGAGACAGACCTAAAGGTAGACCCTATGACAAATATACAAAGGCAAACCTACAAGAAGATCTAGAGGTAATGATCCTTAGGCAGATTCATAGGCAGATCCAAAGATAGACCTAGAAGTACTTATCCAAAGGTGCACTTAGAGCTAGAGCCAAATCCATGAGCCAAAGCCCGAGCCAGAGTAAGAGGTAATATATCAAAATATTTTATTTCTCTCCTTCACTTTATGGGGGAATTATATACATTACCCAAATAATGTAATAAGAGGGGATGATAGAGTAACTACTACTATTACCATATTTGGTAAAATATAGATTCTCCTAGATAGTAGGTTTCTATCCTAGGTAAGATATTCACATTGTTAGTGAATATCTTCTTATTAGTTTTTAGCACTATTATTTAGTTGTTAGCAACATTAGGGGGGATATTATTTTCCTACCTAACTATGGCTATTCTTAGCTATAGAATATTGTATCTATATGGTGATTATCAATGCTACTTGCACAATACCAAAAATAATTGGTTGAATCATAGGATACCCATAGAGTTTGATAAGGGATTTTTGTTAGAATTTCCCAAAATAAACATGCAAAGAATTACACAAAATTTTAAGAGAAGAGTAGAAATGATTGCTTTATTCCAAGGATCAAATTTGTATAAATAGAAAAATTTATCATTGAGAGTCGTTGGATTACAACAACTCATTAAACATGATGAAAATGCCATTGAGAGTTCTCTTGACACATGGAGGAGTGGGAACTCAATTGTGTCTATTCTAGTAGAACATAAGAGAATATTCACTTATTCTAACACCATCCCTTAAGTGATACTAGGGGAGGTTTGTATAAATGAGTCCCGACAACAAGGCCTGGTGAGGTAATCATGTACAATGTCTTATTTTTTGAAGATATGGTAAAAACCCTATGGGAAAAACCATCAATAAAAAAGGAAGTAAGGAAGAGTCTTGTCTTCATGTGGTGAAGATTGTACTATTATTACAAAATAAAATATGAGTCCCGACAACTTGGCCTAATTAGGTACTCATTTATAATATATATATGGTGAAAAAAAACCTTGGGAAAAAACCAACTATCACAATAAAAGAGGCTTGTATTTGGATGGAAAATATTATCCTATTACTACAAAAGTAATGATGAGTCCCGACAACTTGGACTTATTAGGTACTCATTTACAATATATAGATGGTGAAAATAACCCTTGGGGAAAAACCATTTGTCATAAAAAAATCCAAGATAGAGGTATGTCTTTGGATGGAAAATATTGTGCTAATAATATACATGTTGTTGGAGATATGATAAAAAAACCACAAGGGAAAAAACCATTTTCCAAACAGTATAATGAGATATGGAATCCCTTTGTGTCAATGCAGTTGTATTACTCCAAGTTTTTCTTGCAACTGAAGGTAACGCGGTGAAAGCACGAGGATACGAAAACAAAAAGGAATATGCTGAATATGATGAGTCTAAAACCAAACTTAACGCCAAAAGCCTATGTATTGAAAAATGCATAAAAAGGAAAGAACATGAGCAAATCGACACAAGATAAAAGTAGTATGAAATATAGCCTCTTTATTGATGTGCTTTCAAAGTCATGTTACAATATGTCTCCTTCATTTTTAGGGGATAGGAGCGCTAAATATGTTTTTGATCACATCCATGATAGCGATCCTTCTTTCGCGTGCCCACATGTAAGATGGGTGGACCAAAACATCGTTGCCGCTTGTGTATATGATTTTTCATTCCTTCTTGCTCTTCTACTATCAAAAACCTGCATTCAAAGAAATAGAAAATATTAGTAGCACCTACGGATAGAATAAAGCATGTATTTCCCAAGGCCTACTGTCAGTATATGCATGAAAATATTAAAACGATAATCAAATGACCTCATATCGACCTAAAATTTTGACAGTAGCATAAATATGTTACCAAGAAGCCACTACAAAAAGAACAGTCTGGAAATTCCTCACAAATTTGTATTCGCTCTAGGGTGGGACGAATAGACCTGTAATAACTTGTCAGAAAGCACCCCCTTCAATGTCCTATCCAGAAAGCTCCAAATGACCTGCAAAGTTGGTTTTAGCTAATTGGGCGTGTTTTGGGAAGACCCAGATGGTCATATTTCTCCAATTTGGCCTCTATCACCCAGATTTTGCTAGTTCCATTTGTAAGTTAGTAAATGTGGGAAATGACAAAAACCTGGTCAAAATTGCTCAGAATGAAATGAAATTTAATCTAAAGCCTATTTAACAGACCTAGAATAAGATACAAAATAAAAATCAAAGAAATCTATCACAAATTTCCAATCATCCTGGGGTGGGGCGAATAGGACTGTGACAGTTTAGGGGGTGCTCGGGGGCAAAACGCCCACCGTTTGGGACACTATTTTGGCACCAATCCACTTGGGATGGGTCCAAAAATTCTTATGGGGTTTTTTTGACAAATTTTGTGGATTTTTGTGGCCAAAAATCAGGTTTTGGGTCCGTATTCGTGCTTCCATGTCTCAGAATTGCCAAATTCTGATGAGCTAGACTCACTGGCCAAAGGTGAGGATAAAACAGAGATGGCCCACAACAATCACATGCGACAGCATCAACACCCCATGGATATTGATGGTGCACTTCAATAGCTAAACATAAGGCTAGGGCATGAGTGGTGCATTAACCCAACGTAGTGGAACCAACTATTGAATCCACCACCATGAGCACACAGAGATCAACTTCCACCCAGAGACCCCATAGCAATATCAGTACCGAGGGTATACCCTATCCTACTATATGTGCATAGGGCCGATCCATTCATGCCAATACCTCCAGAGCTAGATCTAGAGCAGCAAGGATAAAGTATTCATTCACACCAGCGATGACAATACTTTGGCCCACCCATTTTGCATGTGGGCACGTGGAAGAGAGATGACTTTCCATTGATGTGACCAAGAGACAAGTTTGATGCTCTTCTCCCCTAAAAATGGAGGAAGCAAATTGTAACCAAATTTAAAATACATCAATAAAAGAAGAGGGTTTTTTCGTTCCATTTGGGTTCCAATTTGTCTATGCTTTCTCCATTTTACGCATTTCTAATTTGTAGCATCAAGTTTAGTTTCGTTCTTGCATCGTGTTTGGAGTTTTCCCTTTCTATTTTCAAAATCTCGTGCTTTCATTTATATGACACCCATTATATACTCAAATATTAATCACACTCTAAACTAAATTATTTAAATCATACTTGTAATATTTTTACAAGTTACCAAATATTGTAATACTTCTAATATCCCCATGTATTACACAATTTGGTATGAAGGTCCTTTACCTTCATGTGCTTTAAATCCTTCATTCTAGTCATGGTCTTCCTATTTTGAATATAGTACTCCTTGAAGTTTGCATATTGAATCTATCCTTGTAAGTTGTTACCTGTACTTATCACACTTTTGAGCAAGTTATCAAAATAATTTAACTCATAATTGATATCAATGTTTTCTATATTTCAGTCTAACATCATCAATAATGATCAAATTATTATTGGTCTCACAACTACCATCTTTAATGTTAGTGCCCTAATGAAGATTATGAGTCTTTACTTTGTAGTGTATCAAAGAACATATTTTTCATCTTATAAATCATCCTTTCAAGTTTATTTGTTGATGTCCTATATTTTTCCCATGATAATTGTGTGTTCAATTGAATTCCATTTCTAATATTGTTCTTTTGGTATAAATTGATCCAACTATTTTTGTGCAATTGTTATCACATCTAAAGCAAATATACCACTTTTGTAGGACCTAGAGCTTCAACTTTGTTTTATCTTTTTGTAGACACCAAAACAGCACCAATCCGATTATGTGACTGCAAACACTGATCGCTTTGACACACACAGCCCCCAGGGCAGCCCTCAGAGGTTAAACAGTGGTCCTAACCACTTTTCCAACAATTTTGGAAGGTCAAAAGGCAATCTAGCACATTCAGGCACTTTGCTCAGTATTCGTCTCACCCAGGGACGAATTCAAATTGGGATTCGTCTCGCCCAGGGACGAATTCTGAAATCGTCCTTGGTCAGGATGAATTCCAGGTTTAACGGGCAAAAAGAAAAATTGCGCCAAGTGGCAGCCGAGGACAATCAATTAATGACTCCTGCCTTGCATGCGCGTGTAGGTGGGTAGATTGGCCGTTAGAGGACTGTCACAAGGGCAGTCATGGAAGCCCAAGTCAGGGAGGAGTCTCCTCCCTCTTGGGAAGGCATGGCCGCCACATGGCACCCCTGCATGCCCCTCCAAAGAGACCCCCTGGGTCTATAAAATGGTGAAATTTCTCACCCAAAAGGAGACAAGTTGGAGGCATTTTCAAGCAACGAAGTGCTGCCAAAATTGAACACCGCCTTTTACCCCTTTTATTCACTTCTTCCACATCCTTGATCTCTTTCGCAAGAGAGGTTATTGGGTGGCTATTGGAAGTGTGGATTCGGTTCCAAAACCCGACATTTGACCACATTTGATCCACCAATTTGCCGACAACCCATTCCAAGAGATTTTGGGCCCATCCCTAGTGGATTGGTGCCAAAATCAAGTTCCAACGGTGGGCGGCCCGCTCGGGCGCCCCGCACTTTCTTAGTTTCATTTTAATTTGTTCGTTTGTCATTTGTTCATCTTCCATTCTATTTTATGCTATCTAGATAGTTTATAGATTCGATTTCATAATGTTTTGATCAGATTTCATCATGTTTTTGTCGCTTTTGTTGTCCCACTAACTTGCAGGTAGCGACGTCAAATTCCCGGTGATGGAGGCCAAATTGGGGAAAACCGACCATCTGGGTCGTCCCAAAATGCCCCCAATTAGCTAACCCCCATGTTTGCAGGTGTTTTGGAGATCCCGAGACGTGACATTTGGATGGACTTTACCTCGGCACTTTGTCACAGGCGAATTCGTCCTACCCGGGGATGAATTACAGTAGAGTTCGTCCTGACCAGGGACGAATTGCAGTTGAAGGCGAATTGGCTGACTGTTTCGATGGCAGTGGCCCTCTGGTAATGTTTTCTGGTCTCTGTCAAATGTGCAGGTCATTTGGAATCATTTTATTCATCGGTTTAGCTAATCTTATGCATGCATCCTTCATTGGTTTTAGGATTAAACGCTTTATCTTTTGTCACAGGTGCTACTAACGACTTGTTGTGTCTTTGAACGTAGGAAGAGCAGCAAGAATCAAGGATTCATCAACGCAAGCGATGGCAACACTTTGGCCCGCCCATTTCAAATGTGGGCACGCGGAAGGAGGAAGACTAAGTCACGATTGTAACTCAAATTCATTTAACGCTCCTAGCCCCTGAAAAGGGAGGAGGCGTCTTTGTAACCGAGATTAAGAGAGTTAAATAAAAGGGCTGTGCTTTCTCTAATTTCTTTTGTCTCCGTTCGATTCGCTTCTTTCATTTCATGCTTTTCACATTTTAGGACTTAGGCGTTTGTTTGTATTTTGAATGCATCGCAAATAGTTTTTCCTTTCAAATATTCTGGAATCTCGTGCTTTCAGTGGCGATCACGGTGGGACTCTGTCCCCTAATTTTTGAGATCACAGAAACTGATTAAAACTTGTGTTTTTGTGCTTACAGGTACCTTTTTCAATTTTTGACTGTTATTCGTCTTTGCCTGTGGCGATTACTTTACTATAATTCGTCTGACCCTGAGACGAATTCTAATTCATCTCAGACAGGGACGAATTCTATTCTGTAATTCGTCTCTCACAGGGACGAATTTTTGTCTATAAATTTTTAGAGCCGAAGATCAGAAACAAAGAGGTCTAGGCAGAGAAAGGTAAGGGTTCCAAACTGTCCCTGTCATTTTTTGATTTTTTGCTTCTACTTTCTGTCAACTTTTGCTTGCTTAGGGAAAGTAGTTGCTTCTGCTTGTTTCAATTTTAATTAAAATAAACCACACACACATCACGTGGTATCTTTAAACCAAGGAGCTGGTCGTAAGACCCCAGCCCTTGATCAAGACCAACGGTGGGTTCATCACCACCTTGGCTTGATTTTTGCATCCATTTACCCCGATTGTCACTGTTGTTAGGCATAAATCTTGATGAAAGCTGACCGAGTGTCGTTGGGGTGATTCCCAATGCACGAGGATAAGTCTTCTATGGTAGGTGTCATTAACAGGACAATCCCCCTTTCGTACCGCCTACGTACCACGTACCATCTGCTCTCACGTACCTATAGTTTCCCTCTCGTAAGGGCGGGTATATAGAGAGGTTGGTATATCGGCCTGGCAATGGTATATTGAAGGGGCGACCATTTATGGGAGTCATATGAGCCTTCATTATGCATTTAAACGTTCTTCAAAACTTTCAAAAACAAAACAAAATCATCAAAACGCACTAAAACCAGTTTAGGACACACCATCAATCTTTAAAAGAGATAATCACCGTTTGCGTATGTGTGTGTTCATTTCTGCTTAGTGTAACAAAAAAAAAAAAATCATAAAAGAGATAAAATCTGCTTAGCTAGTAGAAGAGCACCACCATGGTGTACACCCGTAGCCAAGCCCAATCAAGGGCAGAAGCTACGAAAAGTGTACAAGGAGCGGGCACAAGTCGTCTCCGCTTTAGTCCTAAGGACTTGGCTATACCGCCTTGGCGGTCTGGACTACAAGAGAATCCACACCATTCCATGTCAAGATGGAATTATAGGGATACCCCTCTGGGGGACACGCCCATTCAACACAGCCCCTTTCGGGAAGAAGCTTTACATGTGGCACTTAACTTAGATAGAAGACCTCCCTTAGAGGCTAGATATGAGTGGCCACCATGCGACGAAGCGCTAGAGAGGCACAGTGTCCATGAGGAGAGACAACGTGACTATGGCATCTCTCCTTTGCCTCCCCTCACTGTTAGAACAAGTAGACAAAATCCAGAGCACAGGGCTCTTCAAACAGGGCGAGCTAACTCCGCCCGCCCCTTTCACACCTACGAAAGGGAGTATGAGGAAGAACATCACATTCCTCGAGAGCAATATACAGCATGGGAGCCTTGCGCTTCCGCACCTGCTAGATACAATGATCACCCATTGAGGCAAGAGCCTCGGGTAAATGCCGCCAACCTCGATAGAGGGAAGCGACCCATTGAAATCTTGGATCATCAAGACCGAGGCAAATACATAGGAGAGGCATTCAGGCCTCCTAAGCCCCAGATGGTGGACCAACTTGACCTGGCAGTCGCCAGACATGCCGCCCGTCAAGCCCAGATCACACGGCTTGAACAAGAGCATCAGCAGTTAGAGTGCTTATACCGCCTCAACAAAGAGCGCATGCAGCGCGAAGCGGACGAGCTACTTTACAAACTACCTGAGAGGGTGCCAACCCCTCACACTCAAAAAGTAGAACAATATGAGAGGCATAATCCTTTAGTGCAGGACAGGTCCCCGCGACCTCGTCAAGTTTTGCCTTCGAGACCCCATAGACCTGAGAGGGAGGCCACTCCCCGAAACAACGATGGGTACCCTCCACGGAGACCCACTCAAGGTCATAGGTCTCGCCTAGAGACTCCTCAAGAAGCTTATGAGGAGTATGAACCAGAATTAGAGCGGGCTGAAATGCCCTATCCAGGCGGAGGGGTTGCCATCCGGCCACCCCCCCATAGGCCTCCAGTCTCCCACAATTCACAACGGGAGCAAACCAAAGAGGAAGAAATTAAATCTTTCGATGCATACAAAGCGCTATTAGAGCATTTGGAGTCTATGGAAACTAAAGCTTCTGGGCCCCAAAAGCCCATGTTACGCCAACTCCGTAGTCATCCGGTGCATCCGTCAGTGCCCGCACCTCCTTACCCCGAACATTTCAAGTTGCCTCAGTTGGCAGTCTTTAAAGGTGAAGAGGATGCTCAAGAGCATGTGACAAGATTCCTGAGCCAATGCTTTGGCATTCAGGATAATGATGCGTTGTTGCTTAGGACATTCATAACCACATTCATGGGCCCTACCTCGGATTGGTTCACATAGTTACCGAAGCACAACATAAATAACCTAGATCAATTAGTGGATGCGTTCCTTGAACGCTTCACCTTCAGCACCAAGAAGAAGGCGTCACTGAGTGATCTGGCCAGCCTCAGGCAATATGATGAGGAGACAATGGTGGCCTATGGGAATCGATGGAGGACTCTACTTTCTAAGCTACCTTACCTTCCCCCTATGTCCGACCTCACACAGATGTTTGCACGAAGTTGCTTGAAATCGATCTCTGGGCTATTGCAGCTGTAGCAATATGCCACTTTAGAAGAAGCTCTGGCGCAAGCCAGAATTATCGAAGAGATCAAAATAGGGGAGGGCGCAATCGCCAAGCCTAAAAAGAAAGAGTGGAACAAAAACACCAAGACAGGGACTACGCAACAAAAACCCGTTGAGGTTAATCAAGTTGCTATAAATGTCCCCAGGCCTGCACAAGAAGTACAGCCTCAAAAGGCTAATTATCAGGCAGTGCCTCCTAATAATTACGAAAGAGAAAATAAAAAACAAGAGCAGAATCAGCGGCGTCACCCTAAGCGGCAATTTACACCATACACTGAATCCAGAGAATCTTTGTTTGACCGTTTGTCAGCGGCAAACTTGATTAATCTGCCAAAAATTCAAACAATAGATCCTAATGCGCCCAAGCCTAAGGGCTACAGAGAGGATCTTTACTGTAGATTCCATAGAAGGAAAGGGCATGACCTTAACGCCTGTTGGACGTTCAAAGGTTTAGTGCAAGATTTGATTGATAATAAAACATTGGCAGTGGACAACCCCATAGCGCCAAATAATCAGCAGATGGGGGTTTTCAAGGACCCTTTGCCTGCCCATGAGGCACAGGAAAAACCTCTTCAGGTCAATGAGGTGCGATAGAATCTCCCCATGCAAGGGTATGTGGGAATGATCAGCATAGTGACCAGGAACAAAAAGTACCCAGGAGTTGCCCCCGAGGCAGCTACAAGAGAAGTTCCAACAACGTCGCAACCTCAACAACACCCTGTGCAGTTGCCTCCGCCTAGACCCGAGGTCACGATACGGACCAAACTCACGTAGAGTTTGTGGACCACATCGGCTAGGCTTTCCATTTATGAGCTTATACAACAATCAGCACCCCATCGGGAAGCTCTCATGGAAATTTTGAAAGCCATCGAGTTGCAACCCCATGAAGCGAATTCCTTCAATAACTTCGTGGGACATGTGCAACGATGTACGGAGCCAGTCATTACCTTCAGAGAAGATGAGCTTAAAATAGTATCGAATGACATGGCAGATCCACCCCTGCACGTTATCGTGCGGGTCAACGGGATCCCGTATAAGAGGGTGTTGGTAGATACTGGCTCGTCCAGTAACATCATTACTACAGCAACATTAAAACATCTGAAGCTGCCAGCCTCTCACATCACCGCTTCCACTTACACACTGTGAGCATTCAACGATGCGATATGCTCGATAGTTGGCACAATTGTTCTACCCGTTCAGGTAGGACAAAAGACGATACCTACATTGTGCCATGTTTTGGAAGGCGAGATGGCATACAACATATTGCTAGGGCGGCCATGGATCAGGGACATGAAGTGTGTCCCTTCGATAGCTCACCAGTGTTTGAAGTATGCATTTGAAGGAGAAGTACATGTAGTCCCGATGGACTTAGAACCCTTCAAATATTGCAATGCGGTGCGATTGATGCCTCAATCGACCCTCCCATCGACGCACTTGGATTTTTAGTTAAATCCATCTAGACAGGGTCCGATGCCGCGAGCACCACTGGTGACTAATCCATCAAAACCCCAGCCAGGTGCATCTTCATCATCCGCTCCTTCACTACCAATGCCACCTGTCATGGCTAAACAGAAGGACAAAGGGAAACAAATCTTGGAAGAGGCCCAACCCCTGGAAGAGGTGCCGCCAACAATATCAACTGTCTCAACTGAAGAGATACCCAGCACAGTGGAAGTTGAAATTCCTAATCAACCCAACATGGAATGGACTCAGGACGAGCTTCCATTCCCTCCCTCTCAATCACCAACAATTACTATTGAAATGGCCAGTACGGGCCTGGGGGAGTATCTAGTGCGGAATGTCATAGCAACGACAATGCTAGAATCAGTGCAAGACATGGGGAGACCTCGCCTTCCCATCGGGACAATTGTTCCTTTAGGCTGCCCACCAAACCAGACCAATTTTGTCTATGGGGGCCTTGACCATGGTGCTGAGCCATGCAGGCAAAAGGACGAAGACGAAGAGCCTTTTGCAAAAAATATCAACTATCTGTCTAACCCAAATTTTGCTCTAAGATATCTCGGCCAATGCAATTGGCATGGATACGGGCTAGGTAGGTATGAGCAAGGGGTGCGTGTCCTTTGCCAACCAAGATACCAAATGCCGTATGACAAGTCGGGAGTAGGGTTCAACCACCCCTTGCCCTTAGACATCTTGGTGGAAAACATGCAAGGCCTAGGAATAGGCAACAAGGGTGGGTTAGCATCAGATCCTTATGCCAACCCGAATACAATGTATACATTGGGAGATTACCTCCCATGGTCAACAAACACCCTTGGTAACATCAATAACCCTTCTCTTTTGATAGAGAAAGGTGAAAGTTCGGACACTAACTTTCAAGGAGAGCATAAACAGTGTCCAGAAGGATCTTCGAAAGATGAATCCGAATCATATGATCCCTTCGAATCCAGTGGTGATCACCCACAAGAGATTCCCAGGGATAACTATCAAGAGATCCTTTTGAAATTGTTCCCTTTAGAGGTTCCAATTGAACCAGTGCTGTGTCAAGAGAATCAGGTCCCTCCACGGAGCGTGGAACAACCGCAATGGGATCAGATTAATTTGCTCGAACAAGAGGAGCCTAATATATCACAAATAGCTGTCGGGGCTAATGAGGGCCTTTGGATCATCGACAATGATTACGAAGATGAAACTGAGATGGAATATCTCAATCATGCATGACGACACAATCACCCTATAACCCATGAAGAACTGATGGCACAACTAGGCATAACACTAGGGCACGAGTGGTACGTAGACCCAGCAGGGTGGGACCAAGTGTTGGATCCATGGCTCCAAGTTTACGATGAGCACCGTCCACCCCGAGACCCTATAATGACATCAATGCCGAGGGAAGACCCTGTCTTCCTATCAACACATAGGGCCGATCCGTTCGTGCCCGTCCCTCTAGAGCCAGATCCAGAGCATAGGGAGCATCCAGAATGTTCGAGTTATCACACCCATGGTAATGGAGACCAAATTCATTTCATCCACATGATCTCCATTGATTTGACCGCACCCATCCGCAATCCGGCCGACCCCGCATGGTCATTGCATCTAGACATAGATGCCATCGACTGGGATCGCGTCAATTCACCTCTCTCCCCATCAGAGTACTGGCCTTTCGGTAAAATGCCTCATTTTACCCCAGGGACAACTCAGGATATTTTTTAGGCTGAAGAGGAACCCGAGGTTCCCAACGCAGATTTAAACTCAGCTAACGATATCCATTTGATCCCGACTCCACATCAGTTGGAGGACGGATCCCACATGTCGATCGAGGAGACGATTGACGTAGACATCGGCTTAGATCCAATGAATCCATAGATTATCAAGTTGGGGGTAAGCTTATCCCCTGAAGAGCAAGCCGACTACATTGCCCTTCTCAAAGAGAAGAAGGAGGTTTTTGCATGGTCATACAGAGACATGCCGGGGCTAGATCCGTAGCTAGTCACGCATAATCTTACGCTTGATCCGACAATCAAGCCAGTTAAGCAAAAACTACGTAAGATGCATCCAAAAGTGGCCTTGATGGTCAAAGATGAATTGCAAAAGCTGTTGGATGCATAGTTTGTCATCTGCATGGATTATCCGCCATGGCTGTCCAACATGGTGCCCATCAAAAAGCCCGATGGGAGGATTCGCATATGCACCAATTTTTGAGATCTAAACAAAGCGAGTCCTAAGGATGATTTCCCCTTGCCTAGCATCGACGCATTGGTAGACGCTACAACAGGTCACGAAATGCTATCCCTCATGGATGGTTTCTCAGGATACAATCAGATTCGTATCAATCCCGAGGACCAACTAAAAATGGCATTCACAATGCCTTGGGGGACATTTTGTTATAAGGTCATGCCTTTTGGCCTTAAAAATGTTGGCGCCACCTACCAACGTGCCATGACGTACATCTTCCATGATTACATGCATAAAACTTTGGAAGATTACATGGATGATTTGTTGGCCAAGTCTCTTTTGCGCACAGATCATCTCGATGACTTAAGCAAGATCCTCGATCGCCTCATGGAGCATAAAGTTAGACTGAATCCCAAGAAGTGCGTATTTGGCGTCACATCTAGAAAACTCTTGGGTTTTATAGTCTCAAAGCGAGGCATCGAGGTGGACCCAAAGAAAGTCAAGGCAATCCTTGAAATGGTTCCCCCAACTACCATCAAGCAGCTCAGAAGTCTATAGGGAAAGGTCGCGTCAATTAAGCGCTTCATAGCGTAGCTATCTGACAAGTGCCGACCCATGAACAAATTATTGCACAAGGGGGTAACATTCCACTGGGATGACGAGTGCCAGTCAGCCTTTGATGACATCAAACAATACTTGGCTTCGCCGCCAGTATTGGCACCACCTAGACCAGGAGTGTCATTCTACTTATACATCTCAGCTATCGAGGTGGCACTGGGCGCCATGTTGGCCCAGAAGAATGAACTTCACAAAGAACAGAGCTACTTACTATCTTAGCCGCACCTCGGTCGGCTTATGAACTTAACTATGCATACGTTGAGAAACTCTGCTTGGCAAGTGGTGTTTGCTACCAAAAAGCTATGCCACTACATGTTGAGCAACACTACGTATGTTGTGTCTAAGGAGAATCCATTGCGATACATGATGAGTCGTACTTATCATAGTAGTCGCACGGCGAAATGGATCATGTTGTTGACGAAATTTGACATAGAGTTTATTGGACAAAAATCTATCAAAGGACAAGTCATAGCCGATCAACTAGCAGAGGCTCCTCTCAAAGACGATCAGCCTCTAGTCATAGAACTACCCGATGATGGGGTCTTCCATGTCTCAGAATCGCCAGATTTTGATGAGCCTGAGTCACAGGCTGACATAACCCTATTTTTTGATGGTTCTAAATGTGAGCAAGGTGGTGGCACGGGAATAGTATTCTTCACACCGCAGGGTGCTCCAATGCCCCTGTCATTTAAATTAAATTTCCCATGCACCAACAACAATGCAGAGTATGAAGCCTTGCTCCTAGGTCTTCAGACAACAATCGCCATGAACATCAAATGACTGAATATCTTTGGTGATTCGCTGTTAATTGTCAATCAAGTCAAAGGGGTATACCAATGCAAATGCCCAGTTCTGTAGGCCTATAAAGCCCTTGTGGACAAATTCCTAGCAAAACTTGAGTGGTATGACATCGAGGCACTCCCTCGATCATCGAATCATTTTGCGGACACAATGGCCTCCTTGGGGTCACTAATCCCGCAAGACCTTTCCGGTGATATGACAACCATTCAAGTCAAAACCCTATCGCAATCCATGATGGAGCGTGCAAGCTCTGACTTGATGCCAGGAATCCACATGATCCAGATTGAACCATCTTCGGATAAGTTCTCTCGAATCCATGATCGTTTGAAACATGCCAACTGGGGATCCTTGTTCTCCCCTACTCCCATTAATAGCAACACAACGCTATTCTTACAAGTTCTATCCCGCTCAACATTTGCTAGGGATGAATTTCAAGAGGGATTGGTTGTTCATACCATCGAGGCTTCCGATCAACAGGATTGGTATTTACCCATTAGAGACTACCTCAAGTTAGGTAATCTCTCGCTTGGATTGATGCATGCCGCAAAACGAGCATTCAAGCAGAAAGCGGCCAAGTATGTCTTGATAGGAGACATTTTGTATCGTCGCAGCTATGAAGGAATCCTCCTTCGTTGTTTGGACCAGCAAGAGTCCACTTGGGCAGTTGCCCAAGTGCACGATGGTACATGTGGTGGCCACTTCAGTGGTATGGCCATCGCAAAGCGCATTCTTTGCATGGGCTATTATTGGCCATCTTTAGAGTGAGATTGTTGCGCATATGTCAGGAAGTGCATAAAATGTCAACATCATGCCAATTTGATGCACGTACCTTCCCAGGCCTTGCAGACAGTCCAGTCCGCTTGGCCATTTTTATAGTGGGGCTTTGATCTAATTGGAAAGATCTCCCCTACATCGTCAGGCCGTCACACATTCATCATAACGACCATAGAGTATTTTACCAAGTGGGTGGAAGCAGTTCCGCTTACCTCTACGACAGGACCCCGCATTGTGGAGTTCATCTTGCATAACATCATATGTCATTTTGGTATTCCATCCAAAATAGTCTCGGATAATGGGATGCCATTCAAGAACAAAGACGTGCATGCTTTGACCACAAAGTACAAAATTTAGCATAGTTTTTTGACACCCTATTATCCATAGGCGAATGGGCAAGCAGAGGCGTCAAACAAAATGCTAGTCGCCATCCTTAAAAATATGGTCGTAGACAGTCATAAGGATTGGCACATTCAAATCCCACTTGCCCTGTGGGCTTATCGCACTAGCATTCGGATGCCCACTAGGGCCACTCCATTTTTACTGGTGTATGGCTCCGAGGCAGTCATGCCTCTTGAGTTGGAAATTCCTTCCCTCCGCATATCAATGCAAGAGTTCATCGATGATGAAGCTGCGTGACAGGCCCGGTTAGACCAGCTTACGTTGCTTGACGAACGACGCGTTAATGCTCTTGAGCATTTACGTATCTATCAAGAGCGACTTAAGAAAGCTTACAACATGAAAGTGCACCTGAGGGACTTTCGGGTTGGCGATTTGGTCTTGAAGGAAAACCAACAGAACTCTAATTTGCCATCCCACCTAAGGGACAAGTTCACGGCAAATTGGTTAGGTCCATATGTCATTGATAGCAAAATAGGACCCGGGACATACCGGCTAGCTTCTCTTGATGGAATCAAGGAAACAGAACCCTTGAATATCAGTCATTTGCGACCATTCCATATCTAAGAGAGCCAATCCCAAAATGCTCCAAGGATTCCTATAATCGCTTGGTCAATCCCAAAATGCTCCAAGGATTCCTATAATCGCTTGGTCAATCCCAAAATGCTCCAAGGATTCCTATAATCACTTGGTCAATCCCAAAATGCTCCAAGGATTCCTATAATCGCTTGGTCAATCCCAAAATGCTCCAAGGATTCCTATAATCGCTTGGTCAATCCCAAAATGCTCCAAGGATTCCTATAATCGCTTGGTCAATCCCAAAAAGTTCCAAGGATTTCCACAATTGCTTGGTCAAAAACAAAATCCAAAAAAAAAAAATCATCAAAAACAACAAAAATTTGCATCTCATTTCTAGGCATGCTCAAATTCATCAATAAATAGCTCTTCTCACATCTCATCTTCATATTCACAAAAAAAATCAATCCATCAAAAATACAAAAATATATAGCTGCATTAAGCATTGCATCCATACATTGCATATTTGTGGTCATATAGGTCAAAGGCACCATAAACTGTAGTTACTCCGCCAGTCCATCTTGTTCCACATTCTTCCATTTTATAAAACAACAAACAAAAATGCCATTCATTGCTTTTTACCACACTAGAGTCAGTGGTCTTTTAATGTATCAAGAGTTTTTATCATTCAGTCATCATTTTGCTTTCTAGCCACGTAATGTACCAAGTCAGACAGATTTTACGAAGGTAGAGTTCTACTTGGATCAAACCTTGTTACGTAGCATCCCAACACAAATTAAAACACATAAAAATTCCCAAGTTGTGTGAACGAAAGATGAAACCTGCATAGTAATCCAGGTCACCATAAGCGAAATGGTTATCTTGCTCATCCCCCTGTGCGAATGGTTCTAGAATGCTGAGAATTGACAAAAGGACGAGCTCTTCCCTATCCATTCACCTTGATAAACAGTGGTTTTTACCACTACCAAATCCCACTCATAGTTGGTCCCCAAAGTTGTAAGGATTTGTACTACACGTCCCTGCCAAGGATGGGTAGTCATCCCCAAGACCCAAAGGGATCAACGCCATTCACAAACAAAATTCCAACAAATCATCATCCTAACACTTTCCATTCACCTTTGGTCTCCAAGTTGTAAGGATTCGTACTATCCGCCCCTAACCAGGATGGGTAGTCGTCCCCAAGGCCTAAAAGATCAATGCCCCTACTTCATAATCTCCATCACCCCCTTGGTTCCCAAAGTCGTAAGGATTCGTACTACACGTCCCTGCAAAGGATGGGTAGTCGTCCCCAAGGCCACAAGGATCAAGGTCATTCACAAGCCCAAACTCACACTGCTCAAAATACAAAATCAACTAACAGTGGTTATCACCACTATCCAAAATCCTTGCTCAAAAAGAAAATTAATAGAAAAATAAACAGTGATTTTCATCACTATATAGACGAGCAAGTCTCCCAAATCATTCAGCCAACAAATAACCTGAACTTGAATCCCTGGAATTCTCAGCATTCGAAAACCATCTAGGTGATCCTCATTACAGGTTTGGTTGATAGCCTATCTGGCAATGGTGGTATCCTACCCGCACGATGATATATCTGTCACATTAACTCGTGTACAGATCAATGTTTGCATGTGGATGAGCTAGCTTATGGTATCCTAGAGAGCAACACAGATTAATCTATCTAAATACAACAAAGGAGTTAGTGGAGCTAATTAGGTGATCCTCAGTATAGGTTTGGTTGACAGCCTATCTGGCACTGGTGGTATCCTGATGAATACCACATAAATGAACTCAATTGCACACACAGGGATGCGAAATAGCTTGGTCAAAGACAAGTCCGATTCATACCTTGTTCAAAAGTCTTGTAAGATAAAGTACAGTCATGGCTAGTGAGTTAAAACCGTCTGAGTCTCAGAAAACCTTAGCTACATTTCTAAACCAACTGCGCTACTTTTCATCCTCACATTACCATCAAAAAATACAAAAAAAAAAAACCACATGTACAAAAGCAAAGTCATCCACTACAGCAATCGCCCAAAAGCATAATCAAAAAAATTCTAAACAGTCTATGGTGCCATAACCAAACGACACAAATTCCATTCATCCATTTCATTTTTGCATATCACATATAAATCAAAAACATTTGCATTCATCATAACATATGCATCCATCAAAATACATTAACATGCATACATACATAGTCAATCATCCATAAAATCAAATCATCACATAAACAAAATAAAGCCGATATATATATATATATATCGTCAAACAAAAATGCCCGTAGGCTACAAAACTGGTCCTTAGACCCCGCAATCATATAACAAAATCCCCAACCTAAGGCGTCGACCACCATGATCACGCAAGATCGGTGCGACGGGAACTACCCCCCATGGTGTGGGTCCTATGGGACCCCTCAGGGTGGCTACTGCTAGCCCCTACATCATGCCTGCTACCGCCTCCCTCATCCAATCACCTACGATGAGATGATGTTGACTGCTCAGTAACACTATCCCTCGTCCGACGTGAAGATCCACCTCCCGACGGCTCAGGTAGCCGCCCACCGAGGTGGATAATCTCCCCCTCCATCTCCATCCGATGTCGAAACCACTCTGCATCCCATCGATGATAGTAAGCTAATGCATCGTCACGCTATGCCAAAACCCTCTCCCGCTCTGCTAGCTGAGCCCGCAGGAGATCCCTCTCCCGCAATGCATCCCCCAGCTCCTGGTCTCGCCTCCGTAGTAGCTCCGCCAACCATGCATTCTCAGCATGTAACCCAGACTCCGTGTCCCCCACATCCGCCTGAGGCATGGGACTCTCTAGAACAACAGCCTACTCTGGCTCCCACTGCTCCGCCATGTCCTGCATCTTCGGCTGATCCGGAGCCCCCAAATCTACATCCTCACCCCCCACCTCCACCATGTCTGCATCATCCAAAGGAGCTCCCCAATCATCCCCTGGTGCCTCAGCACCCTCCCCCCCACCGTTGTCACCTCCATGCCTCCCAGTGGCCCCTCTCCCTGCCACCGCCGTAGTACCCACCACTGGTCATACTCCGCGGTAGTCCCGACGTCATCCACGTCCGGGACGTCGATCACCGCATCTCGAATCCTCACCCAATGGCGCGATGACCGGTCGGTCTAGAGTCCTCTCATCCCCCAATGCCGATAGACCATGAGTTCACCAGGCAACCCTGGCACACCCCAAACTATCGTGTAACCCGGCTATACGAGAAGAACTCATGCTCAGTCCCGTGTCGCCCAATCAACCACCCTCCCTACGTCCGTCGAGCCACTCTCCAGCCTCCGCCAGGGACAGCCCGATAAGGGCCAAAACCACCTCCCTAGAGTGAGCCAGAGAAGGCATCGACATAGTGCCCTACACCTCCCACCGTCGACTCTGTCCCTGCTCTTCGGACCGCCGCCACGAACCGCATACCCTATCTCCTTATCCTCCATCCCTGCCCGAGTCATCCATGGTAACCCGGTTGGCCTCTCAACTGCTATGTGCTGCCAACCCCAACCGCAATAGATAGCCTAGTGATCCCTTTTGTTGTCGATAGGAACCTCATACAGCTCCCCATAGAGCTGTGCCAATAGAGTCTGTCCCCATCTCAAGATAAGTGGTGCCTCTGTTGGGCACTCTACCAACTGCCAAACCAAATCCAACAGGTTCCATGGGAACCTCGCACCTGACGAGTCAGGTAATAGCATGTTGGAAATGAGGCCCATAAGGAATGCGTGCCTCACTCCCAACACCCCCCTCTCCTGCCACCATCGAACAAAAATCCCACCAACCTGACAGTCAATCTCGACCGTCTCCACTGGGCTCTCTACGCCCAACTGCTCCCCATGTCCGAAGCATCTCATCAGTACAGCCGTCCGCTGATCACGCGACGATGTCTTGATGGGCAGTCCATCTATCAGAATCCGAAGAAGCCGATAGATATCCTCCAAGGTAATAGTCATCTCCCCTATTGGGAGATGGAAAGTGTTGGTCCATGGATCCCAGAGATTGATCAAGGCCATCAAATAGGCCTGATCCGTGACCACTGGCTCCAGTCGAGCCACCTGCTTGAGCCCAAGGGCATCAAGCCACTCCCAGTCAGCCTCAGTCAGCGCCCCCCGTGCCTCAACAAAAGCAGTGGGTACACGGTACCGGCTCCTAACAACCTGCAAAAGAAAATAATTCAAAAAAAATTAAAAACATGGAAAAGAACTATACAACAATAACATGAATATACAACATTGCCTACCAATGTACAACAAAAAACAAAAACAAACAAAAGGTCAAACAAAAACAAAAAATTAAATTTTTTAGTCCTAGGGTTTCTAATCCTAACTGATTAATTTAAAACAAACAAACAAAAATTAAAACAAAAAAATTAAATTTTTAGTCCTAGGGTTTCTAATCCTAACTGATTAATTTAAAACAAACAAAAATTCAAACAAAAAAATTAAATTTTCAGTCCTAGGGTTTCTAATCCTAACTGATTAATTTAAAACAAACAAACAAAAATTCAAACAAAAAAATTAATTTTTCAGTCCTAGGGTTTCTAATCCTAACTGATTAATTTAAAAAAAAAAAAAACAGAACAAAAATTCAAAAAACAACAAACATTAAGTCTTAGGGTTTACGTTACGTTTATCCTAGGATTTAGTTCTAAGCAAAATAAAAAATGTTTTACATAAGTTTTTCGCTAAGTTTAAGTTGTACACTAAGTCTTAGTTGTCTTCAGCTCGGTTTTAGGGTTTCAATTTTAAAATTTTTTGAAAAACATCATCATAAAGAAAATTAAACAAAACAATTGCAATTTTAAACAAACTAATAACTCTAGGGAGCACTTACCGGTCTCGCTTCGGCTCCGTCGCTCGATCCGGTTTGTGCACTCATGATGGTAGGGAAAATCCGGCAGTGCTTCGCTTCGCAGAATTAACCTCCTCCTCCCCAGAGCTCCAAATCGCAAGAAAAAAATAGATGCAAATGAGCCCAAACCCTAGTTTGGGCCTTTAAATAGGCCTTTTTAGCTTAAATTCGTCTTCCACTGGGACGAGCGCTCTGGTTAGCGCTCGTCCCACCCTGGGACGAATTCTAAGTTGGTATTCGTCCCACCCTGGGACGAATTCAGGCCAAAAAAATCAAAAACAACAAAAAATGAACAAAAATGCACAAAAACAGTTAATAAACCTGCCCGATGAGAGTGCTCTTGTACTTGACATCCCGGGCATGCAAAATAGACGTTGGGGTCACAAATTGTCACTATCCTACTCCCTAAGAAGGCTACCATAGCCGGACCGCTCCACGGGAAGACGGATTTTCGTCAGTTTCAACTCCGAAAAGCGTCGCAAAAAGGGTTACCACCCACCAAAAATAGGTCTAAATGTCAGAAAAATTGCACATGCTTAACGCTAAACCATCTAAAGGCACCCTTGCACAAGTCATCTTGGGTCAAGCGACTCATCACTTTTCTCATGAAGGTCATTCCCTCATCGATTCGTCGCTTGAGGGGGTAGTCACACTTAGTCACCAATCAACAAACACACACCCAATTAAGGAAAATGACATGCATTCAAAGAATCATTGACAAAGACAATTACGCTCCTGCTTGGGGCAGTAAACAAGCAACAATCACAATCTGATCAAATCACTTGGCATTTCGTGAAGCATGAATTCAAGGTTCTCATAGACAAAAGGTTGCGCCCTTTGCCTATTCATGACTGATCAATGTCCAAGGTCAAGTAACACCTCACCGAAAAAGGTTAACACTTGAATTGAGTGCCTTCGCTCGTCAGAAGCAAGGATTCAAGAATGCATGCCCTATCCATACTTGGGGCATCAAAAGTTGGTTAGGTTACCAAGAAACCCT
Source organism: Wollemia nobilis (assembly GCA_028583015.1). Taxonomy (NCBI): domain Eukaryota; kingdom Viridiplantae; phylum Streptophyta; class Pinopsida; order Araucariales; family Araucariaceae; genus Wollemia; species Wollemia nobilis. Next base: position 26,036 of record JAQPPZ010014509.1, read on the forward strand.
AATCATTAGTGCTTTGGTTATCTATTTTTGCTCGACGCTGCGCCATGCACAACGCATCCCAAAAAGGGGCATCTGTAGACACCAAAATAACACCAATCCGATTATGTGACTGCAAACACTGATCGCTTTGACACACACAACCCCTAGGGCAGCCCTCAGAGGTTAAACAGTGGTCCTAACCACTTTTCCAGCAATTTTGGAAGGTCAAAAGGCAATCTAGCACATTCAGGCACTTTGCTCAGTATTCGTCTCACCCAGGGACGAATTCAAATTGGGATTCGTCTCGCCCAGGGACGAATTCTGAAATCGTCCTTGGTCAGGACGAATTCCAGGTTTAACGGGCAAAAAGAAAAATTGTGCCAAGTGGCAGCCGAGGACAGTCAATTAATGACTCCTGCCTTGCATGCGCGTGTAGGTGGGTAGATTGGCCGTTAGAGGACTGTCACAAGGGCAGTCATGGAAGCCCAAGTCAGGGAGGAGTCTCCTCCCTCTTGGGAAGGCATGGCCGCCACATGGCACCCCTGCATGCCCCCCCAAAGAGACCCCCTGGGTCTATAAAATGGTGAAATTTCTCACCCAAAAGGAGACAAGTTGGAGGCATTTTCAAGCAACGAAGTGTTGCCAAAATTGAACACCGCCTTTTACCCCTTTTATTCACTTCTTCCACATCCTTGATCTCTTTCACAAGAGAGGTTATTGGGTGGCTATTGGAAGTGTGGATTCGATTCCAAAACCCGACATTTGACCACATTTGATCCACCAATTTGCCGACAACCCATTCCAAGAGATTTTGGGCCCATCCCTAGTGGATTGGTGCCGAAATCAAGTTCCAACGGTGGGCGGCCCGCTCGAGCACCCCGCACTTTCTTAGTTTCATTTTAATTTGTTCGTTTGTCATTTGTTCATCTTCCATTCTATTTTATGTTGTCTAGATAGTTTATAGATTCGATTTCATAATGTTTTGATCAGATTTCATCATGTTTTTGTCGCTTTTGTTGTCCCACTAACTTGCAGGTAGCGACGTCAAATTCTTGGTGATGGAGGCCAAATTGGGGAAAACCGACCATCTGGGTCATCCCAAAATGCCCCCAATTAGCTAACCCCCATGTTTGTAGGTGTTTTGGAGATCCCGAGATGCGACATTTGGATGGCTTTACTTCGGCACTTGTGAATTTATTCTATATGTAGCTACATATAGAATAAATTCATAAGTGGCAATGTGCAAGAAATACAAAAGTGTCATGTCAGAGTGCAATATAGAATAAATTCACAAGTTTTATGTATAATGCGTAAATATATAATGTGAGGATATGCACAAGAATATTAGATTAGGAGTGCATGTAGAAGTGTAAGAGTCATGTAAAAGTGTGCAAGTGTCTTAGATTTATGTGTCCATGTAAGAAGAACTTAAAGATTCTAGTATGCAAGTGGCAAGATGACAAGCCAAAGGTCATGGTACTTGTCATATAGAGAGCAATAGTATACGATAATACTATGTCTATATAATGGATATAATACTCCATGTAGATAATATAAAAGAATATTATTATCATATTACAATGTTGTAAAAGGAAGAAAAAGAATAAAGCTTGTATACATATTTGAGCAATTAATATTATAACTTGTAAGTTTTCTTAATTCATATTTCGTGAATGAATGAGGCCATTTACATTCATATTTGTTTATATAAATGAATGTTTATTTCAATATTATATAGGCCTTGATATACGTATTAATTAGCTCATTCTACTCATCATATTATTATTTTGACCTTTAATATTATGGCTATTTTAAATTGGAACCTATGGTATTTTGTGGTAGTAAGACTTAAAAATCCTATAGTGGTATCAGAGCTACCACCTAACTCTGTCCATTTTGATAGAGTTAATTTTTTGGCCATCATTATTAATTAACTTTATCCACTTTTAATAAATTTAATTTAGAGTCTAACCACTTTAAAGGTAGTGCAAACTTGGACTCTAATTTTTTAAAAGGTCTTATTAAGTAAATTTTGAGGGGACAAGAATATCGTCACCATAATTTGAAGGCTAGGGTCTTTCCATGTGGTTGAAGGAAAACCAATAAAGACTAGGACTCAACTATATTAACAAAAAGGGCCAACTCAAAAAAACAAATGGACATTTGATAGAGAAGAAGCCAACATAGATCTATCCCTAAATTTTCGTTTGTCTTGGCCACCTCGATAGTTTTAATTTCATTTGTTTCCTTGGTACCTATTAAAATTCTTTTCAAACATGTTTATGTTCCCATTACCACTATTATTGTACCAACTTCTGTCCTCTTTTTTTGAGCCTACATTTTTCTTTTTTGTGGCTCTTCCATTTTAGAGGATTTTTGGTAATAGGACTTCTTGGCCTTATAGTTGTCCTTTTATTACCAAGTTAAGTCACAGACATCAATTAGGATAGCAGGCTTCAACATAAGAATCAAGTGCCCAATATTTGGATGTAATTCTAGGAGAAATTTTTGTATTTTGATTTCATTATGCTGCTCGTATTTGGGCATGTATTTAATAAGTTGTACAAATCGTTGATAGTACTTAATTACGATCATGCTACCCTGATTTAACCTTGAGAATTTTACAGTCTTTTCAAGGTAAAACTGTGGTGTTAGAAACCTATCTTTGAATGCTGATATGAATGTATCCCAATGGAAATATTTAGCCTCCACATTGTGAGTTTTTTTTATAGGTGTCCCACCAATAAGTAGCTGCTCCAGTAAAATAAAAAACTACCCATGAATTTTTTGATTTAGATGAGAGGGTTCTAATAGCAAAGTACGCCTCCGCACTATTCAACAATCTCTCAACCACTTCTCCATCACCTTTACCATAAAATTTGGCTATGTCAAGTCTTTGCATATATTTATCCAACTCAGAACCTACTTGTTTTATTTCGATATCAATAGAATTTTCTTTCTCAACTATTATTATTTCCTTTTCTTTAGATAATTTTTCTATTGTTTTTTTTGTTGAGAAATCATCTCTTGTTGGTGAGCCAACTGAGATTTTTTTTTTCCATGTGTTCTAACATTTGAGTCTTTTGTTGAGCCATATGCTCTACCATTTGAGCACTTTGTTGTTCCATTTGCTATTTCTTTTGGATCATTTGCTCTTGCAATAATTGCACCATTCGAACCATTTTATCTTCTTTTATAGCTATTTTTTTCTCTCCTCACTACTTGAGGACATTTTGTGGCTTCCTCTGTAGCCCCAATCCTCATAACATTTTGAAAGACCCTTTTAGGATTTTCGGTCATCCATTCCCATTGAACTGTCATAGATCTCTTTGAAGAACTAGTTTTTTGTCCAGATGCCATTTCCTGCTCAGTAAAAATAAGAGCCTTGCCAATTTTTTTTTAGTTTAGGTGGTGACATTGGCAACATAAATTATATTTGACATAGGGTTTCCTAAGGTTTTATTGCCTAGGAATTCATAATATTTGCTCTGATACAAAATGTCACAACCCAAGTCTAACCCACTTGTTTGTCCTTCTACGATAACATTATAAAAAAAATTCAATCAAATTCAAGTTTTTAACTTTAGTATGAGCATCCTAAATCTTCATGAGTTCCAATCCGCAACATTCAAATTACCCATGAGATCGAGAATGGCCAATTCTCGATGTGATTTCCTTTATTGAACTTCTTTCTCTCTACCCGAAATTCCATGTTTAGGTAGGGGTTTCTCCTCTAGGGCCCATTTCACCCAGAGGTTAGACGCGTACTTCCCCAGCTCTTACAAGACATGTATTCAAGTAATATTTAGCGTATGTAAGCCTGAGTTAGATGAATATCCACCTCTCTTGGAGTTCATCTAGGGTCTACCAATTCCCTGGTAGCTACCCGATGTTTTATCTTGATTAACCAATATGATGTCCCATACCATCATGTTTTTAGTATTCCACATTATGATTCAAGCACAAAATTCACCAGAACCATCGTAGATCTCTTTGAAGAACTAGTTTTTTGTCCATATGCCATTGCCTACTCAGCAAAAAATAAGATCCTTGTCAATTTTTTTTAGTTTAGGTTGTCACATTGGCAACATAAATTATATTTCACATAGGGTTTCCTAAGGTTTTATTGCCTAGGGATTCACAACCTTTGCTCTTATACCAAATGTCACAACCCAAGTCTAACCCACTTGGTTGTCTTAATATGATAACATTATAAAAGAAATTCAATCAAATTCAAGTTTTTAACTTTAGTATGAACATGCTAAATCTTCATGAGTGCCAATTCATTGCAGTAAGATTACTCATGAGATCAATAATGGCCAATTACCCATGTGATTACCTTTATTGAACTTCTTTATCTCTACCCGAGATACCATGTTTAGGTAGGGATTTCTCCTCTAGGGCCCATTTCACCTAGAGGTTAGACGCGTACTTCCCCACATCTTATAAGACATGTATTCAAGTAAGAGTTAGTATATGCAAGCCTGAGTTAGACGAATATCCACCTCTTGGAGTTCATCTAGGGTCTACCAATATCCTGGTAGCTACCCGGTGTTTTGTCTTGATTAACCAACATGATGTCCCATACCATCATGTTGTTAGTATTACCCATTATGATTCAAGCACAAAATTCACCAAAACCATCGTAGATTTCTTTGAAGAACTAGCTTTTTGTCCAAATGCCATTGCTTGCTCAGCAAAAAACAAGAGCCTTGTCAATTTGTTTTTAGTTTAGGTGGTCATATTGGCAACATAAATTATATTTGACATAGGGTTTCCTAAGGTTTTATTTCCTAGGGATTCACAACCTTTGCTCTTATACCAAATGTCACAACCCAAGTCTAACCCTCTTGGTTTTCCTTATATGATAACATTATAAAAAAAATTCAATCAAATTCAAGTTTTTAACTTTAGTATGAACATGCTAAATCTTCATGAGTGCCAATCTGTTGCAATCAGATTACTCATGAGATCGAGAATGGCCAATTCCCCATGTGATTGCCTTTATTGAACTTCTTTCTCTCTACCCGAAATTCCATGTTTAGGTAGGGGTTTCTCCTCTAGGGCCCATTTCACCCAGAGGTTAGACGCGTACTTCCCCACCTATTATAAGACATGTATTCAAGTAAGAGTTAGTGTATGCATGCCTAAGTTAGATGAATTTCCACCTCTCTTGGAGTTCATATAGGGTCTACCAATAGCCTGGTGGCTACCTGATGTTTTATCTTGATTAACCAACATGATGTCCCATACCATCATGTTGTCAGTATTCCCCATTATGATTCAAGCACAAAACTCATCACTCAATACTAACAGGGTTATCCTAGAAGATATGACCATTTAATCCTTTGTAACATCCTATCCTAACCTTTCTCATCAAAAGTACGCATAATCTTGGGTAATTGTGGTGACCTTCCTGCAAGCACCATTAAATATTTACTTATGAGATTGTATTTCCCACAATCTTAAATGAATGTCAAGGTTATCCTACCCATAACCTTAGATTGCAAATCAGGTTTATCTTTTTATAGTATTAGGTTTTCCATCCCTTGAATCAGTTTAAAGTTTTAAACATTTTAGGTGTTTCTTAGTTTATGGTAGTAAGGCAATGATCTATAGCTCTTAGCATTAAAAATACATCCCAACACTAGGTCTTAAAACTACATAATTAGTACTAAATGAGTCTCATATTAATTTCTATTTATTTACAATAAAACTTAAACTAAATAATTAGTGCCAAGAAAATTTTTACTAACTATTTTTATAATTTCCTTTCAAAAAGATATAACCAACTACTTTATATTTTTATTTTGTTAAAGATGTTTCTAAAATATTTAATAACCAATTACTTTATAATTTCCTTTCATAAAAGGCATCTCCTAATTATTTACCATGGTCAGTTATAAATATTAGATAATAATTTTTTTAATATGAAACCTAATATTCATCATATAATCCTAAGTTGTTAAAAGAATGAAAAATTTTATTTTATTATATTGAAAATAAAAAAAATAAAGCTCAAGGGTTTCTAAAAACATAACCCATATAATATGTGTCTCAACTGTTATAACTAAATCTAAAAAATCTTTATTTGGAAATCCATCCCATGAAATCTAGGAAGTGTTTTTCTAGACATGGCTCTACTGATTTCATTATCATAAATGTAACTAAGGTAAAAGTGCAAGCATTCGGGTGGTTATTTCCAATTTAACCTAGCTTCTGTACATAGTGTTTGTATACAATTATTAAGAAAGTAAGCCTATCTGGTCCAATCAATTCAAGCTCAACCATTGTAGATACAAACTCTACAACATTCGATGACACCCTACTTCATAAGAGCTATATACAATTAGACTTTTACATATATACTTTCTACTGAATAATGACGAGACAACAAATAGATGACTCTTTTGCCCACGATAATCAATAGGCTTCAAGGAATAAATATTGATTATGCATATATGGTTTCATTGAAGCATGCACGATAATTATGCTTATGATGAAACTTGTTTTGACAAGATTATAATCAATTTATATAGCTACATATGAAGGAAAGATAATTATTTCTATGATTTTCTGCACGAAAGGAAACTTAAAAGAAAAAGACTTGTTGGCCATGCAAACTCTAAATCTAATGTTGAAGCTACTTAATTGAGAATTCATTCAAAATTTATAAATTATGAAAGGTTTGAAATAACTTAAATCAATGGTTCCATCGTGACATAAAATATGGATATCAATTTATGGTTTCATTCATCAGATGAGATTATATTGAATATTTGAGAACCACATATGGGAATAAAGATATTTTTCTTGAATTAGTGGCTAACCATAATTGTATTACTAGATATAAATGCTCTAAATGTGTCTATAACATAACAGAACAAACAATTTATATGCAATACATTGCAATAGATCAAAATATCTTTTTCAAGTAAACTAAAATCGAATTCTTCCATATTGTAATATATTTTACTCGTCTAAAGAGTGTTAAAAAAATTCTATACAATGTTCGTCCGACTATATTGAACTCAATATTATTCAATAACATAAATAGTACCATCTATAAGCTTCAAAAATTGTATTTGGCTGCTAATTTACTATGTAATTCGAGTCTTAAAAGTTACAAAATAAAAGAAATGACATTTTATTTTTCATAAATCTAATGAGACGCTCAACATCTCGCTCAACCAAAATGTTATTAACAACTAAATTCCAGCATGCAAATAGAGCATGTTTAACATTTGAAAGGATAATCTAGAATCTCTGGCTCACAATTCACTAATTCTTTATTCTTCAATACAATGATTTCCTTAAAAAGAACAGCGGCTAGGTTTCAAATATAAATACTCCATTCAAAGGCCGAACATAAAGAATTTTCATATGCTTCACCATGAGAGAGTAATTAAAGACAACATTACTTCTTCAAGGAATTTTTAGGAATCGTACCAAGGTTTGTTGGGGCTTTCCAAGGGTTAGAGCAGCGAGAACTAAAATGATATGCAACTAAAAATTTATATATGCATACAATCATCCAACATGCAGTTCACATTGCAGACCATTATCACATGCAACTAAACATATTTTAGTTCATATTTAATTTACAATTCCTTCCGTAATTATTTATCCACAAACCTAAAATTTTGAACACTTAACAATCACATAATCACATTTTCATGATATTCATTTTATCAAATGAAAATATTACAAAAAGCCAACCTTACGAACGCTAGTTTTCTTTTACTTCCTCTACAAGTCCTTACAATGCTATTTTTCTTTTTATCCCTAGCAAGTCCTTCCCCTTTCCTCATTTTTCTCGTTTCCTGTTCAAGAAGATAAAGATAACAATAGTAATGATTCCCCATTTTACCTCCCATTTTAGAAGAAGATGCTATCTTCATTCTTTACAACAGTTGATCATCTACCAGTCCTCATTGTTGAAGCTTACCATATGGAAACCACTATGGTTCCATGATCAAAAACCACTTTCACATAATAATTTTATTGCGTGATATTTTCAGATTACCTTGTTTATTAGATAACAAGGTTGTTCTTTGTATATTTATATATTATATTATTTTATTTATTTTTATTAATATTATATATATATATACTTAATATAAATAAATTCTAAAATAACACATACAAAAGAATTCCTATTGATGCAACTACATGATATACATCTATATGGACCGTTGGCGGATGCATTGCCAGTAGGGTACTTTACCCCTATCAATGGTGAATACTATGCCCCTTATCATTTTCCTTGACTTACCTTCCACCAGATAACCCTTTTTTCCAACTGAGGAGACATATATCCTACGCATTGCTCCACCAATAATAATACCGGTCATTGCATCCACAAATGCATTAGCAATATCTCATCCTTGCAGACAATTAAGTATATAAAAAGTTAAATCTTTAAGGATTATTACACATTACACTTGCACATTTATTCACATGATACTTGAGGGTTTAATATAATATTTACAATATGTACCATAAAGATACCATAAGATACATTAGCATGTACCAAATTGTATAATATGCTTTAACATTTATATGAAAACATTCTCGTTGATTCTTCATGGTAAATATCCATCCCAAACCAAATATCATGTCTTCCTTATATTCTTCCAAACATTGAGCCATCCAAATACCACCAACACATAGTCCTATGTCTTTGACACACATATTATCAAAGAAGTAATTCACATGACCTCAATATGAATTGTAGTTTTTGTTTAACGCATCGTACATTTTCAAATCACGAACTAACTTGAGAAGACTTTAAAAAAAAATTAAGTGTTGTGTATTATAATGATTCAATAATATTTGTATACTTCTTAATGCGATATTCTTATCTTTCACATCAAAAATAAGTTAATGTAACATAGGCTTGAAAATTATCTACAGAAGGTTGTAGGTTAGATAAACACGTCACATAAATTGTTCTTTGATCAATGAATATTAATTTTTTTTCTAAACATTGAACACCATGGGTCTCTCATTTAATATCTCTTAATAAAAGATGTTAAAAATCACTCTAACAAAGATTTAGCTAGATCAAATATAACATTTAATTAACCTTGTTAAACATAAGCAATAAAAAAATGTTGATTTAATTAGCCATTTAAACATAAACCTGTGCTATTGGTGGCTACGTAACTAATAGCTACAGTTTCTGAAGTTCCACCCGTTTGCTTCTTTTTCCATCTGAAAATGCCTTCCAAACAAATGCAAATGGTCACAATCCACCAAAAACATAAATTTAAACCTTTGTTAAATTATTAAAAATAGTAATAAACACGTCACACGTAATTTTAAAAGGATAAAATTAAGACAATTAAGGGATGGTCCATTTGATCTTCATCAAAAACAGCCCATGTATTGCACATACATGGTATGCTTTTACTTTTGAAATAAGAGAATTCACATAAGCTAGTGCCTTGAATCATCTTCTGAAATACTTTTAAATTCCAAATACATATCCAGCAATAAATTCTGTTACATGCATTAAATTCATTAGAGGTGCATATCACAATCAACCCTTTCCAGGGTGTTGTTTTCCTAAGTGCTACCAGATACTTAGCTATCATACTGAGCAAGAGTTCAAAAAAGAGTAGATAGAAAAAACGTCATAGAAGCATTTGAAAAACTTCAGCGGAAGACATTGTCTAAGCTTTGGCGATGGCGTCAACAAAATCCTGAATATTCCTATCGGAAGACCCGCCTTTGGTCATGGCCTCTCTGGCCACTGCCTTCCATCTCAATGCATTCTTTCTTAGCTCAACACCGGTTTCATCTTCCATGATCATCCTCACAGATTTCTCAACCTCTTCTCTGTCCAACAGCCCGTCTGGTCGCTTGCTCAATTTGATCCCCGTCTTCCACACCTCTTCCATATACTTGCAATTGGTGACCTGATCGCTCCACTGAGGAACCGCCAGCACAGGGAGACCCGAACACAAGCTCTCCAGCGTGGAATTCCATCCACAGTGCGTCATGAATGCTCCGACCGAAGGATGAGAAAGAACCCTCATCTGAGGACTCCATGACAAAATCAATCCCCTCTCTGCAGTTTCGTCGAGGAACCCCTCGGGCAACATCTCTCCAGTGCTATCATTGTTTTCTGTATGACGGATCACCCACAGGAAGCAATGCCCGCTTGCCTTCAACCCCATAGCTATTTCCTCTATCTGCTCTTTGGAAAGAACTGCCAGGCTGCCGAAGGAAACATATACGACACTCGACTCTTCCTTTGTGTTGAGCCAATCTATGGAGTCTGCAGCTTTTCCAAGATTTGGGTCCCCCGGATTGTTTCGTTCAAGGAAAGCCGACGGCAAGAGAGGACCGACGGTTCGAATCGGGGCCATTGACACCACGGATTGGATTTCCCTGCTTTCTAGCACATCGAACGAGTTTCCCAGCACCCACGTCGCCTCGGACACGCTACTGAACTGCTCCCCCACCAGCCTCTGCATTGTTTGGAACGTATTCGAGGGATGTATGAAGGTGGGGAGTTCCGTTGGACGCAGCTGCGGAAGTCCCGGAATTTCTATTACTTCCGTTCCCTCTTCGCTTTTAACTGGAAAACAGAGATACATCAATTAGCTACCAGTAAATCTATCTGAAAAGATTTTGCATGGAGATAACAAAGAGAAGCCCTTCCCTAACGTACTTAGCCCGTTGATATAACGATAGTAAATGGAGAAAACTGCACAGGACTGCGTCCAGAAAAATGCCGAGGGGATATCAAACTTTTTTGCAACATGAGGAGCCCATGTGAGGAAAGAATCATAGACTATAAAACACACTCTCTGGGCTTGAGCGTGGAGCCTCTCTACGAGATGCTGAAATGATATTGATCCGACCTTGTCGATCTGGTCTGCTACCATCTCTACCTCTTTCGAGCGATCGAAATCTAATGGGAGCCCGTCGTCGATGGTTTCAAATCGAATATTTGACACGGGTTCCTGCCTGAATGTCCCGCTGGTTACAAATGTGACGCGCACGGATTTGGATGCCAGCCTCTTGGCGAGTTCCATCGTCGGATTCGTGTGACCCGGAGCCGGGTAAGAGAGCAACAGAACGAGAGGCGTAGAACCGTTCTCTGATATCATCTTGCCAAATTTCGCAGCTTCCTCTCTTCAGTAACTGTGCGCCTTCAATATCCAAGATTATTAAAAATTGGATCTCATGAATGCCTCAGAACTGTTTGCCATATCTTCAATTTAAAGCCCATGTCAACTCAGGCAAATTTAAAACCATGTAAGTTGATTTTCGTAGGAACATGATTGAGTCCTAACGGTCAATCTAATAGCAGATCCGCTCTTTTTCCTCGGAAGGGTAGGTTGACGTTGCATCTACGTTTCTGTCCTCGGAAGGGTAGGTTGACGTTGCATGGGGTCTAGATTTTGGACCGGATGTTTACTGAAATCAATGGTTGATGTAAAGGAGAAAAAAAAAAAAGAAGTGATGTAAAGTACTTTCAAAAACTTATTTATAAAATGAGTTGGAGAAAAAATATCAATAGAAAATGAGGGAGTTATTATTATGAAGGCACTGTTTTTGTTTTGAGCTATCTTGACAGCTGAGATTACGAAAGCACTTACGCAAATGGATAGTGATGCGTGGTATAAGATGTGAGTTTTGTTCTGTTTGTTATTTGTTTATGTAGAACGCTGGATATAAAATTTGTTTCTTTGAAAAATTAAAGAAGACTTTATTGTGCTTTAAGGGTTAGGAGATTGGTTGTTGCTCGTGTGGTAGAAACTTGAGTTTAAATTTTGAGGTCTCAATTTGTAAAGGTAGTAGTCTATTTTGTGAATACCTATTACTACGGTAGAATTTCAAGTAACCAGTGGTCTTTCCCTTATGTCGGGTTAACAACAACGAGGTGGAGTAGGTTTTTGAGAACAACCCCTGATGTGGTTAAACACTTATCAAAAAGAGACCTAAGTTTAAACCTAAGGGTGTCAATTTGGAAAGATAGCTTCTGAATCGAACAACCATACATGATCTCCCCCTCACATCGAGTCAACAATAACAAGGTAAAATAGTTTTATTGAGAGCATCCCGGTTTTAACAAACTCCAACTATTTAAGTTCTATTAATATTGAACATATTATATCATATGCATGGACGCCGATTCATTACGTGCGAAGGAACTACTCGACGTGATGTGTTTGTTTTGAACTATGACAACAAATGAGGTAACCAAAGGACTTATGTATCTGCAAGTTGCATCCTGTCTGTAGTTCTTTATACAAAGTGGAAACACAAAAGGCATAAAGGTATTTATGACAATACTATGTAACTCCGTAGTGATGTGTGTAAAGAAAATAGTACGAAAATACTTTCGAATGCAAATCAATCAATCAATCACAGGAGAGTAAGGCAAAAAAAAATTCCTTTTAATATAATGAAAGATTGAGCAATAATAGGAAATAGAGAGTGCAAATCACAAGATAAACACACAGATTTACATGGAAGAAAAACTATACACAACAATAGCACAAATATGTTATATTAGCTTTACTACTAACATTACATTGCTGCAGTTCACTATATACAGTATTCCAGCATTATCTTTTTTTTCTTCAACCTCATTGGGAATAAGACAAGATAAGTGTAGCCACGCGGGCACCCTAATCCATATCCACAAATATAACAAGGTGATCCTAAAAAAAACTTTCTAATCACACTAGTCAACAATGGTAATTCGATAAACTCGACCAGTATAAACAGAGTTACCGTAGCCAGTAAAAACTTATTTACCAAGACAATAAAAAAACATAAAATCTATTAAACCAATGTTAAGATTTTCAAAGGTCGAGTAAGGCAAAATATTCCTTTTAACAGTTAAATTCAGTATTGTAATGAAATATTGAGCAATAACATGAAATAGAGAATGCATATCATTAGATAAACACAGAGATTTACATGGAAGAAAAACTGTACACAATAATAGCACATATATGTTATATTGGCTATAATACTAATATTACATTCTTGCAGTTCACTATATACAGTATTCCAGTAGTATCTTTTTTTCTTCAACCTTGTTGGAAATAGGACAAGATAAGTGTAGCCACGTGGACACCCTAATCCATATCCACAAATATAGCAAGGTGATCCTAAAAAAAAAACTTTCTAATCACACTAGTCAGTAATGGTAATTCGATAAACTCGATCGATATAAATAGAGTTATCGTAGCCAGTAAAAAATTATGTACAAAAGAAAAAAAATAATAAATAAATAAATTCTCCAACTTGATGAGGACCTTTCAATTGCTGTCTGATAAACTACAGGGGGCCGAAAGACCCATGGAGTTAGAACACCATTTGAACTTCTTTGTGCTCACTAGCTTTGTCAGTGCATCCACAACATTTACCAAAGTCTCTACCTTTACTACCTTCACCTTGCCATCCTCAACCATGTCTCTAACAAAATGAAACTGCACATCAATGTGTTTGGTTCTAGCATGAAAGGTCGGGTTCTTCGCTAGACTGATAGCACTCTGACTATTACAATGAACTATCACTACACCATGTTTCATCCCAATGTCTGAACACAATCTTTGAAGCCAAATTGCCTTCTTTCAAGTATGAGTTGTTGCCATGTCCTTTGCTTCTGTCATGGATAAAGCAACCACAACCTATCACTTACTCATTCAACTAATAGCACCACCAAATAATGTAAACACAAAGGCACTCGTGGATTGTCTACTATCAACATCACCCGCCCAGTCTAAATCTACATAACCATGAATATCAAGGGAATCCATATCACTAACCATGTTACCATGATAGCACAATGAATACTCTGAGGTACCCCATAGATATATGAAAATTCTCTTTACTGCATTCCAATGTACTCGGCCTGGATTAGACATGTATCTAGAAAGAACTCCCACTGCATGGGCAATGTCTGGTATAGTACAGACCATAGCATACATCAAAATTTTGATTGCACTATGATAGGGCACTCTGCTCATGTCTTCCATTTCTTATGGGGACGTAGGACAATCTGCAACAAATAACTTAGTCCCAAATACAAATGGAACACACAATGGCCTACAATCATGCATATTGAACTTCTGTAAAATTGAGTTCACATACTTGCTCTAGCTAAGCCAAAGCTTTCTGTTCACTCTGTCTCGCTATATCTCCATCCCAAGAATGCACCTAGCTACACCAAGATCCTTCATTTCAAACTTAGCTGTCAATTGAGATTTTAGTTCTGAAATCAAGTTTTTCCCTTTGCCAATAAACAACATATCATCAACGTATAATGCAATAAACAGGAAATGATCACCATCGGATTTGTAATAAACACAGTGATCAGATTTAGAATGCTCATATCCCAAACTCATCACATTTGAGTCAAACTTCTGGTACCACATCCTAGGACTCTATTTGAGGCCATATAAAGATTTATTTAACTTACAGACCATATTTTTCTTACCCTTTACCACAAAGTGCTCTGGTTGTGACATATAAATTTCTTCCTCCAAATCTCCATGAAGGAAAGTTGTCTTCACATCCATCTGCTCAACCTCAAGGTCATATGCAGCAACAATAGATAACAAAAAATGAATGGATGTCATTTTAGCAACTAGAGAAAATATCTCACCATAATCGATACCCTCAACCTGAGAATATCCTTTGGTAACCAACATTGCTTTGTACTTCTCAACACTTCCATCTAGACCCAACTTCTTTTTGAACACCCATTTGCAACCAACATGTTTTTGTCCTTCAGGCAAAGGTACCAGATCCCAAGTGTTATTTTTCTTGAGTGCAGCCATCTCTTCATCCATGGCTCTCATCCAAGAATCTGCATCATTCATACCCATAGCCTCTCTAATAGATTTAGGCTCATCAGTGTTAGCAATCAAAGCAAAAATACAACTAAAATTCAACAATGAATATCCAAACCTCTTTGGTGAATATCCAAACCTATCCGGTTGTCACCTTATTCATGTAGACCTCCTCACCAACTGAGGTTGAGGTTCTTATTCTTCTTCAAAACTTTCAAAGCTGCTTGAAATCTCCTCATCATCAGGTCCTTTAGGAGCTCGTAGTTCTTTTTTCATTGGAGTAAGTGGGATCTGAACTACCTCCTTTTTCTCTTTCTTCTCTTCCTTTGGTTGTAGCTCATTAGTCAAAGATTTCAACTCTCTAAAAATCACATTTCTATTGTGTAAAACCTTATGTGCAACTGGATCCCAAAGCTTGTACCCCTTCACACCATCACTATACCTAATGAAGATACACTTAACAACCTTGCTTTCCAATTTAGTTCGATTCTCCTTTGGAATATGTGCATATGCTTCACACACAAAGGCTTTGAGATGTCTAACTATAGGCTTGTGCCTCGACAATGCCTCTAAAGGCATTTTATCAACAAGATCTAATGTAGGAGATATATTTATCAAATAACAAGTAGTGGCTACAACTTCATCCCAAAACCTTTGTTCTAAGCCAGCTCCACTAAGCATGCTCTTAGCCTTTTCCAACAATGTCCTGTTCATTCTTTTTGCAACTCCATTATGTTGTGGAAAATATGGAGTTGTATTTTACCTCTGAATACCACAATCTTTGCAAAATCTATTGAAATAATTAGAACAATACTCACCGCCATTATCAGTTCTCAAACACTTAATTTTATTTCAAGTTTGCAACTCTACCATTGCCTTAAATTCTTTAAAATGACTAAAAAATTTAGATTTACTCTTCCTAAAATAAACCCATGTCCTTCTACTAAAATCATCAATAAATGAAACATAGTAAGTGGATTTTCCAATTGAAGGAACATCAACAGGATCAAATACATCATAATGAATCAAATTCAAAACACCACTTGATTTGTGAGAACTCAAGTAAAATTGAATGCGGTTTTGTTTACCATAAATGCAATGTTCACAAAAATAAAAATCAAGATTACAATCAGACAAACCATCAAAAAGGTTTTTATTTTTCAAGGACCTTAGACCTTTCTCTCCTATGTGGCCTAATATTTGGTGCCATAACATAGTCTTTTCTACAGGTAGCTTAGTATCATATGAAAGAGCACCTTTAGGTATCCAAAAACCATGACCATCCATAGTAGATGAAATGTCTATCTTTTCCAATGAACTAATCTTCACTTTCTTCTCATAAGCACTATTGCACTCTATAGTGCATGCATCAAGTTTATATAAAGTACCGATTCTAACACCCTTTGCAATCACCATAGCACCTCTGACCATCTTACAACCTGTATCAAAAAATACAACCTGCATACTAGCATCTATCAGTTTGCTTATAGACAACAAATTTCTTGCTAAACCATAGATATGTAACACACCATTCATGGATTTAACTCTACCATCAAGGAATTTGAATTTAACTTTCCCGTGACCAATAATATCAAGATGAGAATCATCACCTAAGTACACCTTTCCACCATCAAACTTTTCATACTCAGAAAACCAATATTTATTAGAAGTCATTTAAAAATATGCACCTGAATCTATTAACCATGCATCATTACCTGCATGCATTTCCAAAGCAGCAATAAAGGTACCACCCTCTTCCTTTTTAAATTTGGAGTCAAAATCAGTCTTCTTATTTTTCTTTTTCTCCTCCTTACATTTTTTATGAAAGTGACCAGTTTTACCACAATTCCAACAGATCACTTTGGAATTTTTACTAGGAGATTTAGATCTCCCCTTGGATTTAGACTTGTCACATTTCTCATTCTTCTTATCTTTCTCTTTTGGTCTTCCTCGAACACTCAAGGCCTCTTTGGAATTGATGGATACTTTTATTTGCATCTCTTCATCGAGAAAATATCCGATCACATCTTCCATATTCAGAGTAACCGATGTACTACCTATTGCCATCACAAGAGAATTCCAAGATTCAGGTAAAGAACAAAGTAAAATTTGGCATTTTTCTTCCTAACCCAATTTTACCCCAACTGAGGTCCACTGAGCCACCATCATGTTGAATGCTTCCAAATGGTCAGTCACATGCCCACCCTCATCCATTCTCAATGAATAAATCTTCTTTCTCAGGAAGATCTGATTCACCAAATTTTTAGACTAGTATACCTCACTAAGCTTCTTCCAAAGATTTTTTGTAGAGGTCTCTTCATGGACATTGATCAAAATAGAGTCTACCAAACAAAGAAGAATTAGACCATTGGCTTTTCTATCCATGACATCGTATTGAGCCACCACGGTGGGATCTGTCAATCTTGAGAGTTTTGTATCAACAACATCCCATAGGTCACGATCTATTAGAAGATATTCCATATTTAACTTCCACATCTCTAAATTGCTACCATTAAATTTCTCAACTTCTAATCTCCCATAAGTGCTCGCCATCTTTCCTACAACACAAATCAAGAATACCCTTTTGCAAAACTCCCACTGAAATGAAGATTAGCACAAAAAACTGAACAACCCAACAAGGATAACACAACTGGCCAGGCTCTGATACCACTTGCAAAGGAAACAGTACGAAAATGCTTTCGAATGCAAATCAACCACAGGAGAGTAAGGCAAAAAATTCCTTTTAACAGTTAAATTTAGTACTGTAATGAAAGATTAAGCAATAATAGGAAATAGAGAATGCAAAGCACAAGATAAAAGTAGAGATTTACATGGAAGAAAAACTATACACAACAATAACACATATATGTTATATTGGCTCTACTACTAACATTACATTGTTGCAGTTCACTATATACAGTATTCTAGTAGTATCTTTTTTTCTTCAACCTCGTTAGGAATAGGACAAGATAAGTGTAGCCACGCTGGAACCCTAATCCATATCCACAAACATAGCAAGGTGATCTTAAAAAAAACTTTATAATCACACTAGTCATAATGGTGATTCAATAAACTTGGTGGATATAAACAAAGTTACCTTAGCCAATAAAAACTTATTTACCAAGATAATAAAAAAACATAAAATCTATTAAACCAATGTTAGGATTTGCAAAGGTTGAGGCATCTTATCCCAAGATAATAAAAAAATATAAAATCTATTAAACCAATGTTAAGATTTACAAAGGTTGAGGTTCTTAATCCCAAAAATGTAATGTGATTTCTATCCCATAGGTTGGTTGTTCGTCCAAGAAGAATGTGTGTTTAGAAATGATTTTGAAAAGGAAACACATCAAGTTGATTACCTTACAAGCATTCCATATTTTTTTATATTGGAAAAAAAATTTATGAAAAAATTATTTATTACTGGTTATAGAATATATATTTATTTATTTTAATTTTAATTTAAATTAAAAAGGTAAATTTTAAGATGTTTTAAAATATAAATATATATATATAATCGCTTAGATATATAAAATATATATATATCTATACATGAGAGTTATCAATCTCGATGCGCCTATCTCATTTTAGAGATGCAAGGAGAAGAGTTCGAGAAGAGAAGCAAATAATATTAGAAATTTTGGGCACCATTTTAGTTTAAATAGTTTAAATATTTTTTAAATATTTTAAATACACCGTAACCCTTAATGTCGCATATAATTTTCTTAATGTCGACTTTTTTAATAAAATATTAATATTGTTTAGGGATGGCTGACCACCATTGTAGGACTCCTATCGGCGTAACTAGCTTTTATATATATATATATATATATATATATATATATATATATATATATATATATATATATATAAATGCCAAGAGTTACCATTTCGAGGAACCTTGGGGTTGTGATAGATAGGTACCTCGAGATTGATAACTCTCGGCGTTTATAGATATATATATTTTATATATCTAAGCTAGTTTAAATCCACCGTAACCCTTAATGTCGATGGATAATTTTCTTAATGTCGGATTTTTTAATAAAATATTAATATTTTTTATGACATGGTTGACCTTTCTGGCTGCCATTGTAGGATGCCTATCGACATAATAAATAAAAATATAATGAGGTTTTTTATATTTATTTGTGGTCTGAGTTTGAATTTTTTAATGAAAATTTAAATACATATCAATTTGATATTTAAAACAAAAATGTCATAAAACATGTCTAAACACAAAAAAACCAATTAAAAAAAACCAACACAAAACCAAGAGACAAAAAATTTTGAAGTTACCTTTGACTTTTTTATAAGATTTTAATAAGAAGAAATTTTAAAGTTATCTTTGACAACACCAAAAACCAATTTGATTATAGAATTTTGGACCAAAACCAAGCTAAGAACATGGTTTATTAGATAGGGTTATCCTTTTGCAATATAAAAAAAAAAACAATTTGTTTAATCAATAATATTTTTCAATATTTTAATGAATATAGTTCTATCTAATATTAGATAATTATATTTGATAATCATTTTGTTATATAAATACCAAAACCCATAATCATTATTTACTCAATTTGGCTAAGAGAATATTGGAGGGGAAGTAGGTGAAAATCTATCTAAGCAAGAGCATTTGTGATATGCTCACTAATAGAGATCAAGAGAGCATTATTTTCTTTCCTCTTTGTTGCTACAATGTTTCTAATCTCAATTCAGGTCTCTTTTTATCACTTTTTTTATTGTGCATTGTCTTATATATCTAGAAAATTATAAAACTAATAAAAAAATTTATATCTTCATAAACATGTAGCAAGTAGTGCAATAATGGTAGATGGACTAGTATTGGAACTAGAAAAAACATATAATATTAGAGTAAATATTTACTTGTTAGACTTTATTACTTTATTTGAGGTCATATAAATGTAATTATTATTATATAATAATTAAAAGAATATTTTTGAAGTCACCTCATATGAGGTTGGATAACATATCTCTTGTGAGAAAAAGAATGAAAAGATAAAAAGTTGATGAAGGTGGAACACCAAGTGGTGAAACACCAAAGGGTCTATTAAGAAAAAAGAGACACTATTGTGCATAAATACTATCTATATATTTAGATGAAAAATTAACAGAATGTGTATTAAATAAAATATAAAAGGTTTAATTAAATATTTTTAAATAACATGAAAAAAAAAAAAAAAAAAAGTTTTTTATTTAAATAAAATTATATAAATTTACTATATATATATCAAATGTTAATACATGTAAAATTTTTAAAAACAGACATATTTACCATCCCTAGAGTGGTTGCTATAAGACATTTCAATATATCTATATGTAATTAATAATCATGAATAAAAACTTCTTCTAGATTCCAACCTATTTTAACAAATAGGTGGTCAATGCAAGTTGATCATTTTATATGTTTTTCAATTGGTTATATATAGGATTAAAATGGGCCCAATTCATATTACAATAAAATAGGTAGTCAATGCAAGTTGATCATTTTATATGTTTTTCAATTGGTTATATATAGGATTAAAATGGATCCAATCCATATTACATTATAACCATACAATGGAGTTACCACGACTTAGTATTTATTCATGTATTATTGTCATTGTCATGATTAAAACATAAATTTGCTTCACCAAAAATGAGAAACTTAACCAGTTGAGCTAATGTCATTTGATAGCTAGTGATTATATTTTATATAATATTCACATTCAATATATAAATTATAAATTGAATATAAATTATAAATGTGCTCTTCTGTGCTTGGGGTTTTAGGTTTGGCTCTTCTTCAGGGAATAGCGCAACTGTTCTAGGTTTGGCTCTCTTTCAGGAGGTTCGAGGTTTTGTTCAAAAGACTGGTTGTGTGTTAATATTCCATTCCTTACAAGGAGTAAAAACTAACATGAAAATGACCAACCTTAAACATCTATTATAGAGATTTCTCACATTAACCAAATTATATATAAATATATTAATATTTTATTAAATTATTTATTTACATGTACATGTAATTAATAATTATAAATAAGTTTTTAAGAAGGATGCAATTAATAATTATAAATAATTTTAGTCAAACTCTACATCTTTCTTAGATCTGCGTCTAATTCCCTTACACTGAAGGAGTTCATATCTATATAGACTTTCAGGTTTTGTTGTCATTCATCTAACCATATACAACTCATGGCTAAGACTAGCCTTCATGAATGCTGACTTAACTTATGACTCAGATAATTCTCCTTGATTGCTGGTAGTTGAGATCTCCTTGATTGCTGGTAGTTGAGTGAGTTAGTTAACATGTCTATCCACGGTTCACTACAAAACAGTTCAGTATCCAATAAACAATAATATTCAAACGATTAATATAACATCAAGTATTTATGCTGGTGTGATGAGGTGTTCGCAAAGAAATGAAACCTTTAAAATAATGTTAAAGCAAAGACTTGCAACAATACGATGAACCTTCCCCTTTTAAACAACTGCACGACTGATTAATCGGCGTACTAAAAAACTCACAATGATATCCATCATGCGTCAGATGGATATGGGATCTAGAATTATTTAATTTAAATAAACATGCGTCAGATACCTATCATCGACGAACCAGGAAAGATTATAAACAAAGCCATGGAACTCAACATCAAATGTAGCCATTAATTTACAAACTAAAATTACAAATTTAAATTGATTTACTTATAATATTATTAAAGTACAGATCTAACAAATCAAGTAAACAGTCTCTAGCATGGTCAAAACTTTTGTATGAAACGGTATATAGAGCGAATCTGTATAAGAAATAGATCCATTATAAAGAAACAATAAATTATATATTTAAATATATTAATATAATAAAAAATAATATAATATTATAATAATAATAAGTTGTTCAAGTATATATATAATAATTAAACCAACCAGAAGAATTATATGCGTTAATCTATAATTTATTATGCTATTAACTCATGCTCAACGACATATTTGACTTTTCACACGTCTCGAAGTAGTCAAGTAGTCAATGATCTGTTGGGACATGTAAGCATAAAGCCGATGATAGTGGTAAAAATAAGTTAAAAAAATAAAAGAACTATAATATTAAAAAATAAAGATTAAAAAAAAAAATAGATCTAAAGAAAAAAATGCGTGATTTTTTTAGTTAGGAAAAGCTATTTTCATAATTTTATATATTATGTATTTTTTATTAGTTAATTTATTTAGTTACCAATAAAATATTTAACATAGGAATTGCTTGCCAATGTTTAGATTATATTGTATTAAGCGAGGTGAAATGAAGCTAGAATATTGTATGAAATTAATATAATATTTATTAATTTAATTAAATAGTTGATTGATGTAGTTGCATTTAAATTAAGCATATAAATTTGTATTATAAAATATTTTGTATGTATATATATATATAAAATTATGATATATATATGTTTTGTGAGTGTTTTATAAGAGAAATTTGATTATTAAATTATTCAATCTTGGCAATTGGTATGAGAATATTAGAGTTTTTTAATTTGTATTAAAGCTAGTGTTAATTAAGTTTTTTTACTTAAAATGTGAGCACAGTCTCTTAAAAAATAATTGTTTTGTGAGTGTTTTATAAGAGAAATTTGATTATTAAATTATTCAATCTTGACAATTGGTATGAGAATATTAGAGTTTTTTAATTTATATTAAAGCTAGTGTTGAAGTTAAAAGTTTTAAGTAATTACTTAAAAAATGTTGGAGCAACAAGTAAGACTCTTACATCTAAATTTTAGGTTATTTCAGATAATAGTTAGAAGTTTATTAGTAAAACAATCTCAATACATAGATGTCCTAGATCCTTCTTAATCCAAAATTAAATCACATTGAAAATTTTTCTTTCTTTTACCCGTTTGTTGTTTTGTACAAGTTCTATTTAACATGATAATAATAGTTGATCATCTTCATAAAGTTGTTATATGATAACAATATTATTTTTATAATAAAAATTAATTTAATTTTAATAAATTATTTAAAATAAAACGCATTTAAAAAAAACGCTGGTGTATTGAGAGTTTTTTTCTAATACATAAAAGTTACATCTACAATTCCTAAGGTGGTAAACAACATCCAAAAACTTCATAAACGTTGGGATGAACGTCAAATTTCAACTTGCGTGAGTCGACCGAATCCAATTCATACCGCAAATTATTCTGCTCGGTCAAATGTCGGCCAGAGAACTAGAGGCGTAGAGGGCACTAGCATGCTGGTAAAAATTGAGCGGGCAGGGTTATGAAAGACAATTCTTTAGTAGTGCATATGACTTGTTGAATGTACTAGTTCTGCAAGGACACGGTACACTTGGACAGGGCAAAGCTAATCTGAAATTATTATTATTATTAATTATTATTATTTAGATTATGTACAGGGTATATGTCACCTAAGATGCATGGTACTGATTGATTGTTTTGTCAAGCGCTTAAGGCATTTCGGTCTATTTGCTTTAAAATATTATTATTATTTAAATAAATTATTTTTTTAACTTTTTTAATATAAAGGGAGAGATTTGAAAGGAGGGGCTTTTTAACTGGAAAGTTTTAATTATTCACTTGTTTTCTACTTGCTCTCCAACTCCTTTACATGAGAGGATGCATTTATTTACTTACATTGAATTATTTTGTGACATTGAATTATTTGGTGTTGTGGAGATTGACATGGATTCAAATGGTGGTATTGCGGAGATTGACATGGATTCAAATGGTGGTATTGTGGAAATTAATGTGGGTTACATCAACTATTTGTCACAACCATTAAACCAAAAACCCACTAGCAAAATATTAATTATCATTATTTTAAATTATTTTAAAAATATATTTATAAGTCATAGAAGTTATAAATTTTCTTAAAAAATATGCATTAAAAAAATCACTATATGGAAACTTTTTTCATAAAAATATAAATTATAATTTTAAATATTAAATAAGAAAAGTTAAAAACATATTCTAATAATGGCTACACTTTACTATTAGTATATGTTTACTAAAACTTATAAATAAAATGGCTAAATAAGTATAAAAGTAATATATATATATTATTAACTAAAATTTATTTGGATATAAAGTATATTTATAAAATATATATCAAAATTGTGATTATAAGAAATGAATTTAATTAAGTGATTTTAGAAATAAGATTGTGAAATTCTTAATAAAATGTTTAAGATTCAAATCTAATAAAATAAAATTATACACCATATTTTAAGTAACTATAATTTAATATGATACATAACATAAATAAATAAATAAAATCCTTATTAGAGTCATCCTGATGAGTGTTTTTCTTTACAAACAAAAATAACATGGAAAAATTTACATATACTTCTTTAAAATATACCATCTTAAATTTTACAGTTTTTTAGTATGTATTAATGAAAAAAAAAATTATAATTTTTTTAATATTATATTAATGTTCAAAATTTTTAAAAATATTATTTTTTTGAATGAAAAGTATTATATTAAAAATAAAGGCCTAATCATGCAAAAGTATGGATGGACAGATACGTTCAGCCCCATTATACTATCTATAACATCCACTATCTATTATTTTTTTTTTTGAACAATACTTCTTCCGATCACATCAGATTAAATATAAACCTGTAGACACCAAAACAACACCAATCCGATTATGTGACAACAAGTGCTGATAACATTGACACACACAGCCCCTAGGGCAGTCTCTAGAGGTTAAACAATGGTCCTAACCACTTCCAAAAGCAGTTTTAGAGGTCAGAGGTCAATTTGGCACCTTTTTGGCACCTTGCTCTCTACTTGTCCCACCCAAGGACGAATACAAACTGGCATTCGTCCCACCCAGAGATGAATAGTAGCATTTGCCCCAGGGTGAGGCGAATAGCAAGTTTGACTGGAAAAAAGTCAAACCTCGATAAATCTGCCAGTTAACTAAGGCTTCAGGCCATGCAATTGTGAGGAATAGCTTTTATTCAAGAAGAGAGACTTCAGTTATGAGTGTCTTTATTTTAGAAACCTCATGCAAAGAGATTCTAAATTAGGGAATTAGCTTTTCTCTAAAAATAGGAAAATAACTCAAGTGGCGCCCTCGCATGTGCAATTCAAATAGAGAGACCCTAAGGTCTTTATATTGGTGAGTTTTCTCACCCAAAAGATATACAGAGAAGGAGCATTTGAGAAATTAATTGCTCCCAATTTACATACCTACTTGTGATTTGTGCTTTTACATCCTTAATCTCTCATTCGAAAGGGAGGTTATTGGGTGACTATTGGAAGCGCGAATCCAGACCCAAAACCCAATTTTTGGCCACAACAGTCCACAAAAATTGTTGACAACACCACATAAGAAGTTTTGGACCCATCCCAAGTGGATTGGTGCTAAAACAGAGTCCCAAATGGTGGGCGTCCTGCCCCTGGGCGCTCCCCAAACTGTCACAGTCAAATTCACCCCACCCTAGGATGAATAGAAATATGTGATATATTTCTCTAATTTTTATTTTGAATATTATTCTAGGACTATTAAATAGGTTTTAGTTTAAATTTCATTCCATTCTGAGTAGTTTTTACCAGGTTTTTGTCATTTCCCACCTTTACTAACTTCCAGATTCCATCATCAAAATATGGGTGCTAGATGTAAAATTGGAGAAATATGACCATATGGGTCTTCCAAAACACCCCCAATTAGCTAAACCCAACTTTGTAGGTCATTTGGAGCTTCCTAAGCAAGACATTGAAGAGGATGCTTTCTGACAAGTTATTGCAGGTCTATTCGTCCCACCCTGGAGAGAATACAAATATGTGAGGAATTTCCAAACTTTTTTTTTTGCAGTGGTATTTTGATGACATATTTATGCTTCTATCAAAATTTTAGATCAATCTGAGGTCATTTGATAATCGTTTTAATATTTTCATGCATACACTGATAGTAGGCCTTGGGAAATACATGTTTTATTTTGTCCGTAGGTGCTACTAATATTTTCTATTTCTTTGAATGCAGGTTTCGAACATCAGAGGAGCAGGAAGGAGCAAATAATCACATACACAAGCGACGGTGATGTTTTGGTCCGCCCATCTTACATGTGGGCACGAAGAAGAAGGATTGTTATCCATGGATGTTGTGACAAGAAACATATTTGACGCTCCTATCCCCTAAAAAGGAAGGAGACGTATTGTAAAAAAATTTAAAAAGTGTATCAATAAAGAGATTACCATATTTCATATTGCTTTTATCCTGTGTTAATTCGTATATGTTCTTTCTTGTTCTTTCTTGTGGCATATTCCTTTTTGTTTTCGTATCCTCGTGCTTTCAGTGGCGATCACGGTGGGACACTCTGTCCCTTGATTTTTAAGATTAAAATTTTGATTAAATTTTCTTGTTATTTTGCTTATAGGTACCAAGTTTCAAATGTTGGACTATTTCAGAGCAAAAATTCAGAGACATCCGATTTGGGCAGAGAAGAGGTAGAGGTCTTAAACACCTTTTGTCAATTCTTTGCTTTATGTTCTCTAGTTATTTGCTTGCATAGGAGAGTTTGAATGCTTGTTTGCTTCATTTATGCAACATAAAAAGAACCCCACACTCCACGTGGTAACTGAAACAACAAGGAGTTGGTCATAAAATCCCAACCCTTAAGCAAGACCAAAGGTGGATCTCATTATCACTTTGGCTTGAGATACTGCATACATTACCCTGATCGCAACTGTTTCTAGACGTAAATCCTGAAGAAAGTTGACCAAGTGTAGCGGGGGTGATTCCCAGCGCATGAGTATAATTCTTCTATGGTAGGTGTCATAAATAGAGTTATCCCCCTTCCGTACCGCCTATGTTCCATGTACCATCTGCTCTCATGTACCAATAGTTTTCCTCACGTAAGGGCTGGTATATAGAGAGGTTGGTATATCGGTCTGGCAATGGTATATCGAAGGGGCGACCATTTTTTTGGAGCCACCAAAGCCATCATTTTGCATTTAAACATTTTTTCAAAAAGCTTTCAAAACAACATCAAAACACACTAAACCAGATTTTAGGGCACACTTTTAAAATCTTTAAACGAGATAACCACTGCATTGATTGTGTGTTTCCTTTCTATTTAAGTGTAGCGTAAAAAATCCTAAAAAAAGATAAAAATCTACGCTTCTTTAGGAGCACATCACCATGGTGTTCACTCGTAGCCAAGCCCAATCACGTGCAAGTGCTACAGAGAGTGCACAAATGGGGACATGTCACCTCTGATATAGTCTTGAGGACTTGGTCATCTCACCTTGGTGGCCTAACACACAAGAGATTCCACATCATGCCATAACAGAATAGGACTATAGAGGCACCTCTTTGAGGGGCACCCCCACTCAGCATAGGTCCTTTCAAGAGGAGAACCTACACGTAGCACTCAACGTAGACGGGAGACCTCCCTTAGAAGCCCGTTATGGGTGGCCTAGTGATGAAGTGCTAGAGCAAGAGAGGGTCCAGAAGGAGGGGCCATAGGATTTTGTCATCCCTCCTCTACCCCGCATTACTGTTAGAAACACTAGATAGTATCCAGAGTATTAGGCTTTCCAGAAAGGGCAAGACAATTATGCGTGTACCTTTTATGCATATGAAAGAGAGGATGAGGAAGAGTACCATATTCCTCAAGATCAGTACAGAGCGTGGGAGCGATGTACCTTCATGCCTGCCATGTATCAGGATCACCCATTGAGGCTACAGCCTCAGGTTAATGTAGCTAACCTCGATAGAGGAAAGCAACCCATAGAGGTCTCGGATCACCACGACCGAGATAGACATGTGGGAGAGGCATCTAGGATTCCTAAACAAGATACGGTGGAACAAATTGACTTGGCGATTGCCAAACATGCCACCCGCCTAGCGCAAATCACGTAGCTTAGGCAAGATCAAGAATAATTAGAGAATTTGTACCACCTTATCCAAGAGTGCATTCAACATTAGGTAGCTGAATTGCTTCATAACAAAGTTCCTGCAAAGGTTCCAACCCCTCGTGTGCATAAATTAGAAGTGTATGAGAGGCATAACCCCTTGGCACGAGACAATTCTATGCGACCTTATCAAGTATTGCCTTTGAGACATCCTAGACCTGAGCGGGAGGCCACTCCCCAAAACAATGATGGAAACCTCCGCGGGAACCCACCCATGTGTATATATCTCGACCAGCTACTCCTCAGGAAGCCTATGAGGAGTATGAACAAGAAGAAGAGCAGGCTAAAATTTTCTATCAAGGCAGAGGGGATGCTATCTAGCTACCTCTCAATAGGCCTCAAGTTCCCCATAACCCACAACAGGAGCAAACTAAGGAGGAAGAAATTAAATCCTCTTATGCATACAAAGCACTGCTAGAGTGCTTAGAGTCTATGGAGATTAAGACTTTTGGGCCCCAAAAGCCCACTTTATGCCAACTCCGTAGTCATCCTGTGCATCCATCAATGTCGGCACCTCCATACCCTGAACACTTTAAACTGCCCCAGTTGGCACTCTTTAGAGGGGAGGACACCCAAGGGCATGTGACTAGGTTCTTGAGCTAGTGCTTTGGAATTCAGGACAACTATGCTTTGTTATTAAGAACATTTATAACCACATTTGCAGGCCCTGCCTCAGATTGGTTCACCCAATTACCAAAACATAGCATCAATAACTTGGATCAACTAGTGGACGCATTCCTCAAATGCTTCACCTTCAACACTAAGAAAAATGCGTCATTAAGTGACCTAGCTAACCTCAAGCAGTTGAGGAAGGGACCATGGTGGCATACGAGAACCGGTGGAGGACGTTGCTTTCGAAGCTGCCTTACCTCCCTCCCATGTCAGATCTGACCCAAATGTTCTCAAAAAGCTGTTTGAGATCAATCTCCATGCTATTGCAGCTATAGCAATATGCCAGTTTAGAGGAAGCTCTGATGCAAGCCAGAGTCATTGGGGAGATTAAGATAGAGGATGGTGAGATCACCAAACCTAAGAAGAAATAGTGGACCAAGAACACTAAAACAGGGACCATGCCACCGAAACCCGTTGTGGTTAATCAGGTTGCTATCAACATCCCTAAGCCTGCACAAGCAACACAGCCTCAAAAGGCTAACTATTAGGCGGTGCCTCCTAACAACTATGAGAAAGAAAACCAAAGGCAAGAACAAAATCAGTAGTGTCACCCTAGGCGACAATTCACACCATACACAGAGTCCAAAGACTCCCTATTTGACCGCTTGTCAGCGGCAAACTTGATCAACCTTCCAGAGATTCAAACCATAGATCCCAATGTACCCAAGCCTAAGGATTATTGAGAGGACTTGTACTGTAGGTTCTACAGGCGTAAGGGACATGATCTTAACACATGTTGGAAGTTCAAAGGTTTGGTATAAGATCTCATTGACAATAAGACATTAGTGGTATACAACCCCATAGTGCCAAACAACCAACATATGGGAGTCTTCAGAGACCCCTTGCCTGCCCATGAGGTGTCGACAAAACCCCTTCAAGTCAATGAAGTACAACAAAATTACCCCATGCAGGGGTATGTAGGGATGATAAGCATAGTGACTAGGAACAAGAGGTACCCAGGAGCTACCCCCACGGTAGCCACAAGAGAGGTTCCATCGACATCACAACCTAAAAAATCTCCTACGCAACTTCCCCTACCTAGACCAGTGGCCACAATTCGGACTAGACTTACCCAAAGTCTAAGGACCATGTCGACTAGGCTCTCCATATACGAGCTTATTCAACAATCAGCGCCCCATCAGGAGGCTCTAATGGAGATTCTAAAATCAATTGAGCTATAGCCCCACGAAGCAAATTCTTTCAACAACTTTGTGGGACATGTAAAACAATGTATAGAACCAGTAATCACCTTTAGAGAAGATGAATTGAAAATAGTGACTAGTGATGTGGCAGATCCACCCCTGCACGTTATTGCGTGGGTCAACCGGATTCCGTATAAGAGAGTGTTGTTGGATACTGGCTCGTCTAGTAATATCATCACTACAACAACACTGAAACATTTGAAGTTGCCAGTATCTCACATTGTGGCCTCCACTTACACATCACGAGCATTCAACGATGCAATATGCTCGATAGTTGGCATAATTGTCCTACCTATCCAAGTGGGACAAAAGACTATTCATACATTGTGCCACATCTTGGAAGGCGATATGGCTTATAATATCTTGCTGGGCCGGCCTTGGATTTGGGATATGAAGTGTGTCCCTTCAATAGCTCATCAGTGCCTAAAGTATACATTTGAAGGACAGGTACATGTAGTCCCGACAAACTTGGAGCCCTTCAAATACTGCAATACAGTGTAATTCATGCCACAATTGAATCTTCCATCAAAACATTTGGATTTTTAGTTGAATCCATCTCAATAGGGTTCGATTCCACAGGCATCTCCAATGATTAATCCGTCGAGTCCTCAGTCGGGTCCATCTTCTTCTGCTAGTCCTTCCACAATGACGTCACCTATGATGGCCACATCCAAGGACAAGGGAAAGAAACCCATAGAAGAGGAACCACCTCTAGTCTCAACCATATCAATAGAAGAGATGCCTAGTAGAATGAATGTTGAGATGCCTAGTTCACCTCACATGGAGTGGACTCAGGAAGGACTCCCATTCGCTTCCCCTCAACCGCCAACGGTCACCATTAAAATGGCCAATAGGGGTCTGGGGGATTATCTAGTAAGGAACATTGTAGCAATGCCCACGCTTGAGTCCATGTAGTATATGGTGCAACCTCGACTCCCCATCAGCTCTGTGGTTCCTTTAGGCTACCCACCCAATTAGACAAACTTTGCTTATGGGGGCCTGGATAATTGCATTGAGATTTGTATGCAAGAAGACGAAGATGAAGAACCCTTTTTTGAGGATGTCAACTATCTATCCAACCCTAACTTCACTTTGAGATATCTTGGCCAATGCAATTGGCACGGATATGGGTTGGGCCGGTATGAGCAAGGAGTGCATGTTCTTTGCCAACCGAGATATCAAATGTCATATGACAAGTCAGGAGTGGGGTTCAACCACCCATTACCCCTATACATCTTGGTGGAAAATATGCAAGGCCTAGGGATAGGCAACAAGGATGGGTTGGCATCAGATCCATATGCTAATCCTAATATAAACTATACATTGGGAGATTATCTCCCATTGCTAACAACCAACCTTGTTGACTAGAACAACCCTTTCCCTTTGGCCAAACAAGGAGAAAACTTGAGGACTCCCTTACAAGAGGGATATGGACAAGACCAGGAAGGGTCTTTAGAAAATGAGTCAAAACATGAGGTAGCACCTTGGGATCCTTTCGAGTCTGACAAAAATCATTCACAAGTATATCCCATGGATGATGATCAGGAAAGCTTGTTGACAATGTTCCCTTTGGATGCTCCAATTGAACATATGCCACATCAAGAGAATCAGGTCCTCCCATAGAGAGAAAAACAACCTCGATGGGACCACATTAATTTTCTTGAACAAGATGAGCCTCATATATTGCAAACAGTCATTGGAGCTAACGAAGGCCTTTGGTTCTCTGATAGTGATTTGAAATATGAAACTAAG
Organism: Wollemia nobilis; assembly: GCA_028583015.1. Lineage (NCBI taxonomy): Eukaryota > Viridiplantae > Streptophyta > Pinopsida > Araucariales > Araucariaceae > Wollemia > Wollemia nobilis. The sequence continues at coordinate 57,407 of JAQPPZ010014509.1, forward strand.
ATGGCCTATCTCAATCATATGTGACAGATGCAACAACGATACCCTTTGGACATAGATGACATGTTTGAACATTTACACATAGGTCCAAGACAGAGGTGGCATCTCAACCCAGTGCAGTTATAGCAATTACTGCACCTAACACTCCAGGTACACAGAGAGCATCTTCTGCCTGGAGACCCTATCAAACCATCAACGTCAAGGGTGGAACCTGTATTCATCTTCATGCATAGGGATGACCCATTTGTGCTAGTATCCAAAAAGCCATATTTGAAGCACAAAGGTCATCTAGGATGTCTGAGCAACACCCGTGGTAATGGAGACCATAATAATTTCATTAAAATGATCTCCATTGATTTAATCACCCCCATCCATGATCTAGCTGACCCGACATTGTTATTGTATCTAGACCTAGGTGCTATTGACTGGGATCATGCTGACACATCACCATCCCCATCAAAGTACTGGCCTTGCGGTGGGATGTTCCATTTCACCCCAAGACAGACTTAGGATGTCTTCCATGCTGAAGAGGAACCTGATGTTCTAAACGATGATCTTAATTCAGCAAACTATATCCACTTGATCCCAACTCCACACCAGTTGGAGGACGGGTCCCACATGTCGATCGAGGAGACGACTGACGTAGACATCGGCTCAGATCCAGTGAATTTGCAAATAATCAAGCTAGGGGTAAGTCTATCCCCCGAAGAGCAAGCCGACTACATTGCCCTTCTCAAAGAGAAGAAGTAGGTTTTTGCATGGTCATACAAAGACATGCTGGGACTAGACCCACAACTAGTCATGCATAATTTAACGCTTGATCTGATAGTCAAGCCAGTAAAGAAAAAATTGCGTAAGATGCACCCAACAGTGGCCTTAATTGTCAAATAGAAGCTACAAAAGCTATTGGATGCACAGTTTGTCATCTCCGTGGATTACCCGCCATGGTTGTCTAACATGGTTCCCATCAAAAATCTTGATGGGAGGATTCATATATGCATCAATTTTTGAGATCTAAACAAAGCGAGTCCTAAGGATGATTTTCCCTTGCTGAGCATCGACGTATTGGTAGACGCTACGGTAGGCCACAAAATGCTTTCCCTCATGGATGGTTTCTCGAGATATAATCAGATTCGTATCAATCCTGAAGACCAAATAAAAATGGCATTCATAATGCCTTGGAGGACATTTTGTTATAAGGTCATGCCTTTTGGCATTAAAAATGCTGGCACCACCTACCAACGTGCCATGACATACATCTTCCATGATTACATGCACAAAACTTTGGAAGATTACATGGATGATTTGTTGGCCAAATCTCTTTTGCACCCAGATCATCTTGATGACTTAAGTAGGATCCTCAATCGCCTCATGGAACATAAAGTCAGGCTCAACCCCAAGAAGTGTGTCTTTGGCATCACATATAGAAATCTCTTGGGCTACATAGTCTCCAAGCGAGGAATTGAGGTAGACCCACACAAATTCAAGACAATCCTTGAAATGCTTCCCCCAACTACCATCAAGTAGCTTAGGAGTCTGCAAGGAAAGGTCATGTCAATAAAATGCTTCATAGCGTAGTTATCTGATAAGTTCGGACCCATGAATAAATTATTGCACAAGGGGGTAACATTTCACTGGGATGACGAGTGCCAGTCAGCCGTTGATGACATTAAACAATACTTGGCTTCACCACCAGTATTAGCACCACCTAGACTAGGAGTGTCATTCTACTTATAAATCTAAGCTACTGAGGTGGCACTATGTGCCATGTTGTCCCAGAAAAATGAACTACGTAAAGAACAGGCTACATACCATCTTAGCTGCACCCTGGTCAGTTATGAACTTAACTATGCATACGTTGAAAATATTTGCTTGGCAGTGGTGTTTGCTACCAAAAAGCTATGCCACTACATGCTCAACAATACGACGTATGTTGTGTCTAAGGAGAATCCATTGCGATACATGATGAGTCGTATTTATCATAGTAGCTGCACGAAGAAATGGATCATGTTGTTGATGGATTTTGACATAGAATTCATTAGAAAGAAATCCATAAAAGTTCAAGTCATCGTCGATCAACTGGTAGAGGCTGCTCTTGAAGACGATCAGCCTCTGACTATAGAACTACCTGATGATGGGGATTTTTATGTTTCAGAATTGCCATATTCTGATGAGCTTGAGTCACAGGCTGACATGACCTTATTCTTTGATGGTTCTAAATTTGAGCAAGGAGGTGGCACAGGAATTGTATTCTTCACTCCACAAGGGTCTCCAATGCCCCTGTAATTTAAATTAGACTTCCCATGCACCAACAATAATGCATAATACGAAGCCTTGCTCATAGGTCTTCAGACAACAATCACCATGAACATTAAACGTTTAAACATCTTTGGTGATTCGTTGTTAATTTTCAATCAAGTCAAGGGGATATTCCAATGTAAATGTCCAGTTCTATAGGCCTACAAAGCCCTTGTGGACAAATTCTTGGTACAACATGAATCGTATGACATCGAGGCACTCTCTCGATCATCGAATCATTTTGCGGATACTATGGCCTCCTTGGGGTCACTAATCTTGCAAGACCCTTCTGGTGAAATGACAACCATTCAGGTTCAAACATTATTGCAATCCATGATGGAGCATGCAAGCTCTGACCGAATGCCAGGAATCCACCTGATCCATATTGAACCATATCAAGATAGGTTCTCTCGAATCCACTATTGTCTAACTCAAGCCAACTGGGGATCCTTGTTCTCCTCGACCCCTCTTAATAGCAACACAATGCTATTTTTACAAGTTCTTTCCCACTCAGCTTTTTCTAGGGATAGACTTCAAGAGGGATTGGTCGTTCATACTATCGAGGTTTCTAATTAGTAGGATTGGTACACACCCATTAGGGATTACCTCAAGTTAGATAATCTCCCACTTGGATTGACACAAGTTGCAAAAAGATCATTCAAATAGAAAGTGGCAAAGCATGTCTTGTTAGAAGACATTTTGTATCGTTGGAGCTATGAAGGAATCCTCCTCCGTTGCTTGGACCAACAAGAGTCCGCTTGGGTGATCACCTAAGCACACGATGGTACATGTGGTGGCCACTTCAGCAGTATGGCCATCGCAAAGTGCATTCTTCGCATGGGCTATTATTTTCCATATTTAGAGTGAGATTGTTGTGCATATGTAAATAAGTGCATGAAGTGTCAACACCATGCTAATTTGACACACATACCTTCTCAGGCCTTGCAGCCGATCCAATCGGCTTGGCATTTTTTGTAGTGGGGCTTTCATCTAATTGAAAATATCTCCCCTGCATTGTCTGGTCGTCACACGTTCATCATAACGGCCACAAAGTATTTTACCAAGTGGGTGGAAGCAATTTCGCTAACCTCTATGACTGGATCCCACATTGTGGAGTTTATTTTGCATAACATCATATGTCGTTTTGGTATTCCTTCCAAGATCCTGTCAGATAATGGGACGTCATTCAAAAATAAATATGTGCATGCTTTGACCAAAAAGTACAAAATTCAGCACAGTTTTTCAACACCCTATTATCCGCAAGAAAATGGGCAAGCAGAGGCATCAAACAAAACCCTAGTCACCATCCTCAAAAAGACAGTCATAGACAGTCATAAGGATTGCCACATTTAGATCCCGCTTGCCCTATGGGCCTATCACACTAGCATTCGGATTCCCACTGGGGTAACTCCATTTTCATTGGTGTATGGCTCCGAGGCAGTCATGCCTCTTGAGTTAGAAATCCCTTCCCTATGCATTTAAATGTAAGATTTCATCAATGATGACACTGCGTGACAAGCCCGGTTAGACCAACTAACATTGCTCGATGAACGCTACGTCAATGCTCTCGAGCATTTGTGTATCTTTCAATAGCGACTTAAGAAAGCATACAACATGAAGGTCCACCTACGGGAATTTTAGGTTGGTGACTTAGTATTAAAAGAGAACCAGCAAAATTCTAATTTGTTGTCCCATATAAGCGACAAGTTCATAGCAAACTGGTTAGGTCCTTATATCATTGACAGTAGAATAGGACCTGGAACATACTGGCTTGCCTCTCTTGAAAGAATCAAGGAAACAGAACCCTTGAACATCAGTCATTTGAGGGGGTTCCATATCTAGAGAGCCATAGTCCAACCAAAAGCTCCAAGGATTCTCATAATTGCTTGGTCAACCCTAAATGCCCCAAAGGTATCTATAAACCCTTTGGTCAACCCAAAAGCTCCAAGGATTCTCACAATCACTTGGTCAAACCAAAATGCCCCAAAGGTATCTATAAACCCTTTGGTCAACCCAAAAATGCTCCAAAGGTATCCATAAATCCTTTGGTCAACACCAAAAGCTCCAAGCATTACCATAACTCCTTGGTCAAAATAAATATTCAAAAAACAACTAAAAACAATAAAATCATCAAAAATAACAAAAACAAATTGCATTTCAATTTCTTGCACACTCATAAAAATCAAAAATACAAAAATATAGGTTGCATTAGGCATCGCATCCATACATTGCATATTTGTTAGGTCATACAAGTCAACAACACCATAGACTGTCATTACTTGGCAAATCCATCATTTTCCACATCCACTCCATTTTATAAAAGCATACATTCAGCATAACACCATCGCCATTTTTTTAGCATTAGTCAGTTGTCTCCTAATGTATATAGGGTTTTTGTCATTTAGTTGTCTTTAAATTGCTAGCCAAAAAATTGTACATAGTTAAATGGATTTTACACGAGAAAGTTTTACTTGGATCACGTCTTGTTATGTACCATCCCAACACAAATTAAAATACATAAAATAATTCTTAAGTTGTATGAACACAAGAGAAACCTACAAAGCAGTCTAGGGTACCATCAGTGAAAGATTAGCCTGTTCATCCCCCTGTGCGAATGGTTCCAAAATGTTGAGAATTGACAAAAGGACAAGCTCTTCCCCATCCATTCACCCTAATAAATAGTGGTTTTCACCACTACCAAAAATCCCCATCACAGTTGGTCCTCAAACTTATAAGGATTCGTACTACATGTCCCTGCCAAGGATGGGTAGTCATCCCCAAGATCTAAAAGGATCAATGCCATTCAAAAACAAAATTCAAACAAACCATCATCACAACCATCTCCATTCACCTTTGGTCATAAAGTTGTAAGGATTCGTACTACATGTCCCTGAACAAGATGGGTAGTCATCCCCAAGGCTTAAAAGACCAATGCCCTTACTTCATAATCTCCATCATCCCCTTGGTTCCCAAAGTTGTAATGATTCATACTACACGTCCATGAATAGGATGGGTAGTCATCCCCAAGGCCAACAAGATCAAGGCCATTCACAAGCTCAAAATTACAAAGCTCAAAATACAAAATCAAATAACAGTGGTTGTCACCACTATTCCAAATCCTTTGCTCAAAAAGAAAAACAAAAAGAGAAAAATAAACAGTGATTTTCATCACTATGTAGATGAGCAAGTATCCTATATCATTGAGCAAACACACAGGCTAAACTTGAATATCTGGAATTCTCAGCATTTGAAAAACCATCTAGGTGATCCTCATTACGGGTTTGGTGGACAGCCTACCTGGGAATGGCGGTATCCTAACCGCATGATGATATGTCTGTCACATTATCTTTGCATGTGCACAAACCAATGTTTGCATGTGGATGAGCTAGCTTATGGTACCTTAAATTGTCTCATGGATTATATTACTACATACAACAACAGAGTTAGTGGAGCTAATTAGGTGATCCTCAGTACAGGTTTGGTTGATAGCCTCTCTGGCACTGGCGGTATCCTGACAAATACCACATAAACGAACTCAATTGCACACACAGGGATGTGAAATAACTTGGTTAAATTCAAGTCGGATTTATACCTTGTTCAAAATTCTTGCAAGATAAATGTATAGTCTTGGCTAGATAGTTAAAATATCTGAATCTTAGACAAGCTTAACTACATTTTAAAACAACTGGTCCATTTCATTCCATACATCACCATCAGAAAATATGCAAAATACAAAAACAATTTTTTTCACATGCAAAGTCATTCCACAAAGTCATCCCATTAGTATATCCAGTAAGTTAGTCAAATCTTGCATAGTCTATGGTGCATAGACATGTCATCAACAACTCATGTCATTCATTCCATATGCATACATCATACAAATTAGAAACATCGCATTTGCATACATCAATGCAATAACATATACATAAAAACAAACCATGAAAAGTGCATAAAAAAAAACCATGAAAAGTGCATAAAAACCAAAAAAGAGTCATCTGTATATATATCATTAAAAATACCCATAGGCTACAATGAACCGGTGCTCTGACCCCGCAACAAAAAAACCAAAAACTCAAAAACCCCCAAGACTAGGGCATCGGCCACCATGATCACGTAGGATCGGTGCGATAGGAACTACCCCCCATGGTGTGGGTCCTATGGGACCTCTCAGGGCGACTGCTGCTCACCCCTACATCATGCCCACTAGTTCCCCCCTCATCTAGCTTCCTGTGACGAGATGATACTGACTGCTCAGTATCGCTGTCTTTGGTCTGACGCAAAGAGCCACCTCTAGGGGGCTCAAGTATCCACCCACCAAGGTGGATAATCTCTCCCTCCATATCCATCCGATGTCGATGCCAATCTTCCTCCTATCGATGCCAATCTGCCTCCCATCGACCCCACTTTGCCTCTCGCCAAACCTACTCTACCTCCCATCAATGGTAGTAAGCTACTACATCATCGCGCTATGCTAGCTACGTTTGTAGGAGATCCCTATCCTAAGCAGCATTGGTATCCCCCTCCTATTGGTAGGACGCAGCCCATGCATTCTCCCACTCTGCCAGTTGATTCCATAGGATATCTCTCCTACAAAGCCTCTCCAAGCTCCCCATCTCATCTCTATAGTAGGTCCTCCAATTGTGCTATCTCAGTGCCATGTCTTGCCTCCACATCCTCTAAACCTACCTGAGGCCTCAGTGAATCCGGGATAGCAACCTGATCTGGCTCCGACTACTCTAGTACGTCCTACATCTCTGGCTGATCCAGCACCCCAAACTCCCCTCCAACATCCTCAACCTCCACCATGTCTTCATCATCATGCGAAACACCCCAACCCTCATCTGGTGCCTTTGTACCCTCATCCCCTACTGCTACCGCCTCTACACTGCCTAGAAGACCTTCGCCTCACCATCATCGTAGAGTCCACCACTGCTCATACTCGACAGTAACCCTGACATCATCCACATATGGGATGTCAATATCCGTATCTAAATCCTCACCAAGTGGTGCAATGACTGGTCGGTCCAGAGTCCTCTCATTCCCCCGACATCGATAGACCACGGGCTCACCAGGAAACCCTTGGCGCACCCCAAACTGTCAGGTCACCCGATCGTATGGGAAGAACTCCTGCTCAGTCCCATGCCTCCCAATCAGCCACCACACCCTCCGTACCCATTAGAGCCACTCTCTAGCCTCAGGCCAGGCGAGACAGTCTTGGTAGGGGCACCAGAAAACCTCCCCTAGAGTAATCCGAGCGAAGGCATCAGAATAATGCCCTACAGCACCTGCCCATCATTGAATCTAAACTTGCTCCTCTGACCTCTACCACAGTACCCCGTATCCGATCTCTCGATCTGCCATATCTGCTCGAGTCATCCAAGGCAGCCCCATCAGCCTCTCCACTGCTATGTGTTGCCAAGCCCAGCACTACAACAAGAAGCTGCAACTAATCCCCTTCTGCTTTCGATAGCGAACCTCGTACAGCTCATCATAGAGCTATGCCAGTAGCGTCTGTCCCCATCTCATAATCATCAGTGTGTCTGTTGGATACTCCACCAACAAAAACACCACCTCTACCAGGTTCCACGGGAACCTCGCACCCGATGAGTCAGGAAGCAGCATGTTGGAAATGAGGCCCATGAGTAATGCGTGCCTCACTCCCAACACACCCTTCTCTAACCACCATCGAACCAGTATGCCACCAATCTGGCAATCGCTCTCTACCATCTCCATGGGGCTCTCCACACCCAAATCCTCCCCATGCTTGAAACAACATATCAGTATTGATGTCCTCTGATCCTGTGACGTTGTTTGGATCGACAGTCCATCTATTGGAATCCAAAACATCTGATAGACATCCTCCAAGGTCACTGTCATCTCCCCTATTGGGATATGGAAGGTGTTGGTTCGATGATCCCACAGGTTGATCAGGGCCATCAGATAGGCCCAATCCCCGACCACTGGATCCATCCGAGTCACCTGCTTGAGCCCAAGGGCATCAAGCCAGTCCCAGTCATCCAAATTCAATGTCGCACGTGCTTTAGTGAAAATAGTGGGCACCCGATACTGGCTCTTCACAACCTGCAAAAGAAAACAACATAAAAACATTAAAACAATGCAAAAACTATACAACACTAACATTGAATATACAGCAATGCAGCAAAATGTACAGCAGAAAAACAAAATAGTAATAACAAAATTCATAATTAATTTGTTAGATCTAGGGTTTTTAACTCTAACTGATTAATTAACAACAAAAACAATTATAAAACAAAAAAATATTTGTCAGTTTTAGGGTTTTAAATTTAACTGATAAATTAAAAAACAACAACATTCAAAAACGTAATTTTTCAGATCTAGGTTTTTTAACTCTAACTGATTAATTAACAACAAAAACAATTATAAAACAAAAAATCATTTGTCAGTTTTAGGGTTTTAAATTTAACTGATAAATTAAAAAACAATAATATTCAAAAACGTAATTTTTCAGATCTAGGGTTTTTAACTCTAACTGATAAATTAACAACAAAAAAAATTACAAAAACAAAAAATCATTTGTCAGTCCTAGGGTTTTAACTCTAACTGATAAATTAAAAAACAACAAACATTCAAAAACCTAATTTGTCAGATCTAGGGTTTTTAACTCTAACTGATAAATTAACAACAAAAAAATTACAAAAACAAAACCTAATTTGTCAGATCTAGGGTTTTTAATTCTAACTAATAAATTAACAAAAAAAAAATCATTGGTCAATTCTAGGGTTTTTATCTCTAACTGCTCACTTAAAAAACAAACAAAAATAGTCACAAAATAATTTTCAAACCTAGGGTTTTTAACTTTAAACTAGAAAATTAAAAACACAAAAACACCAACTAACTAGGGTTGAGCTACGTTTTTACGTTCAGTTTTACCCTACGTTTCTCACCTGCATTATGAATTTGGTTCAATTTCGGTTTAGCGAGATTTTAAGTTATAAACAAAGTTTTTAGCTCAGTTTTCAACTAAATTTTGATCTTTGTTTGACTAGGGTTATACTAAGTTGTAAACTAAGTGATAATTTTGATAGACTAGGGTTTCATTTTAACCGTAAACAACAAAATAAACAAAAGAACAAAAAATAAACAAATTGCAGTTTTCAGATTGCAACACAAAACAATAAAGAGGAAGGGCACTCACTAGTATCGCTTCAGCTCTGCCGCTCGATCCGGTGTGTGCACTCATGGTCGCAAGAAAAAATTTAGTAGTGCTTTGCTTCGCATAATTGACCTCCTCCTCCTCAGAGCTCCAAATCACCAAGAAAAACAAATGTAAATGAGCTCCAAACTCAGTTTTGGCCTTTAAATAGGATTTTTGAGCCTGTACTTGTTCCCCCATGGGATGAGCACTCTAGTTAACACTCGTACCACCCTAGTATGAATACTAAATAGGAATTCATCCCACCCAGGGATGAATACAGAACAAAAATTTCAAAAACAGCAAAAAATGCACAAAATGCACCAAAAACAAGCCCTAAAAGTGTCCGATAAGAGTGCTTTTGCACTTGACATTCCGGGCATGCAAAACAGATTTTGGGGTCACAAATCCTCACTATCCTATTCCCTAAGAATGCTACCATAGCCGGACCGCTCCACAGGAAGACATATTTTCAAGAATTTCATCCCCAAATGGTGTCACCAAAACGGGTCAAAACCCATCTAAAAATAGCAATAACATTGCCAAACGAAGGCGCTTTTGCACCTGACATTCTTTTCATCCAAAATAGATGTTGGGGTTACAAATTGTCACTATCCTACTCCATAATAATGCTACCATAACCAGAACGCTCCGCGGGAGGACATATTTTCGACACTTTCAGCTCCAAAATGCATCACAAAAAGGGTTCACACCCACCAAAAACAGGTCAGAATGTTCAAAAACTGCTTTTGCATTCAATGGTAAACAACTGAAGGCACCCTTACCTAAGTCATATTGGGTCAAGCGACTCGTTTCTTTTCTCATGTTGGTCATTCCCTCATCGATTCGTTGCTTGAGGGGGTAGTCACACTTAGTCGCCAATCAACAACAACATACCCAATCAAGAAAATGACACGCATTCAAAGGATCATTTGACAAAGACAATCATGCCCCTGCTTAGGGCAGCAAACAAGCAATAATCACAAGCTGATCAAACACTTGGCATACATGAATCATGAACTTAAGGTTCCCATAGACAAAATGTTGCGCCCATTGCCTATTCATGACTGATCAATGTCTAAGCTCAAGTAACACCTCATCGAATAAGGTTAACACTTGAATTAAGTTCCTCGTCAGAAGCAAGGATTCAAGAATGCGTGCACTTTCCATACTTGGGGCATAAAGAGTTGGTTAGGTTACTGAGAAACCCTAATCATTAGTGCTTTGGTTATCTATTTTTTCTCGACGCTGTTCCTTGCACAACACTTCCCAAAACAACACCAATCTGATTATGTGACAACAAGCATTGATCGCATTGACACACACAGCCCCTAGGGTAGCCCCTAAAGGTTAAACAGTGGTCCTAACCACTTACAAAAGCAATTTTAGAGGTCAAAGGTCAATTTAGCACCTTTTTTGCACCTTGCTCTCTACTCATCCCACCTAGGGACGAATACAAACTGGCATTCATCCCACCTAGGGATGAATAGCAGCATTCACCCCAGGGTGAGGCAAATAGCAAGTTTGACTGGAAAAAAGTCAAACCTCGGTAAATTTGCTAGTTAACTGAGGCTTCAAGCCATGCAATTATTAGGAATAACTTTTATTCAAGAAGAGATACTTCAGTTATGAGTGTCTTTATTTTAGAAATCTCATGCAAGGAGATTCTAAATCAGGGAATTAGATTTTCTCTAAAAATAGGAAAACAACTCAAGTGGCACCCTCGCATGCGCAATTCAAATAGAGAGACCCTAAGGTCTATAGATTGGTGAGTTTTCTCACACAAAATATATACAGATAAGGAGCATTTGAGCAATGAAGTGCTGCCAATTTACATACCTACTTGCGATTTGTGCTTTTACATCCTTAATCTCTCATTCAAAAGGGAGGTTATTGGGTGACTATTGGAAGTGCGAATTCGGACCCAAAACCTAATTTTTGGCCACAAAAATCCACAAATTTTTTTGACAACACCCCATAAGAAATTTTGGACCCATCCCAAGTGGATTGGTGCTGAAACAGAGTCCCAAACGGTGGGCGTCCTGCCCTCGGGCGCTCCCCAAACTATCACAGTCAAATTCGCCCCACCCCGATATGAATAGAAATTTGTGATAGATTTATCTGATTTTTCTTTTGAATCTTATTCTAGGACTGTTAAATAGGTTGAAGTTTAAATTTCATTCCATTCTGAGCAGTTTTGACCAGTTTTTTGTCATTTCCTGCCTTTACTAACTTGCAGATGCCATCATCAAAATATTGGTTCTAGAGGTAAAATTGGAGAAATCTTACCATCTGGGTCTTCCCAAAACACCCCCAATTAGCTAACCCCAACTTTACAGGTCATTTTGAGCTTCCTAAGTAGGACATTGAAGAGGGTGCTTTCTAACAAGTTATTGCAGGTCTATTTGTCCCACCCCGGAGCGAATACAAATATATGAGGAATTTCTAGACTATTCTTTTTGTAGTGGTCTTCTGATGATATATTTATGCTTCTGTCAAAATTTCATATCAATACGAGGTCATTTGATAATCGTTTTAATATTTTCATGCATACATTGACAGTAGGCCTTGGGAAATACATGTTTTATTATGTCCGTAGGTGCTACTAATATTTTCCATTTATTTGAATGCAGGTTTTTGACATTAGAGGAGCAAGAAGGAGCAAAGAATCACATAAAAAAGTGGTGGCAACATTTTGGTCTGCCCATATTACATGTGGGCACACGGAAGAAGGATTGTTATCAATGGATGTTGTGATAAGAAATATATTTGACGCTCCTATCCCCTAAAAAGGAAGGAGACATATTGTAACACAATTTAAAAAGTGTATCAATAAATATATTATCATATTTCATATTTCTTTTATCCTGTGTCAATTCGTATATGTTCTTTCTTATTCTTTCTTGTGGCATATTCCTTTTTGTTTCCGTATCCTCGTGCTTTCAAAACCAATATAATTATTCAATTGATTTATATTTTGATAAATTATTCTCTTAGAACCTCTCATCTCTCCTCCACTATTTAAAATATCTTCTAATGCATGCAATATATTTATTTCCACCCAAATGCGACATGCAGGGATTCAGATGCCAGCCTCTTGTCAAACTCCATCGTCGGATTCATGTGATCCAGAGCCGGGTAAGAGAGCAACACAACGTGAGGCATAGAATCATTCTCTGACATCTTCCTTCCTTCGGTCACTGTTTGCCATATCTTGAAGGCCATGTCAACTCTAGAAACTTGGAAACATAAAACCATGTAAGTTGATTGAGTCTTAACGGTCAATCTAATACTAACACCTGTCTTTGTCCTCCCAAGGGGTAGGTTGACGTTGCATCTACGTATTGGACTGGAAGTTCAGTAGAGAAAGTAATTCTAAAAGAGAAAAGAGCATGTGAAGAATGAAAAGTTTATAAAATGACTTAGAAAGATAATAATTAAAAAAAAAAAAAAAAATTATTAATAATTATATGTTTATAAGTTGTATGTTAGGTAATGGTGTTTATGTATATTTGGTATTAATTGATTTGTTTATTTATGTTTGGATTGTTGGTATTTTTTTTAAAGAAATAAAGTTATTTATAAAATAATTTATAAAATATTAATAATAATTTTTATAAATTATATGTTAGGAATGTATTTATTTATTTTTGAGTGGATTAGTGTTTTTGTTAAATAAAGTAATAAAATGAATTATAAAAGAGGAAAGGAGAGATGTTATTATTATCAAGTAGGTTTACAAATAATATGTTAATTATGAATTGACTTATTTATTTGTTTTTGGGTGGATTAGTCATATTGATAAAGAAACAAAGTTATTTATAGAATGAATTATAAAGGAAAATGAAAAATAAAGATAATGATAATAAAGAAGAATTATTATGATTATCAGTTATGTTTATAAATTGTATGATAGGTGTTAATTGATCTCTTTATTTATGTTTTTGTGGATTATTTAATATGTACAACATTTAAAATTAGATTAGATTGTATAGAATGCATTATAATAACAACAAATCCTATAAAAATATGAAGAAAGATGGATGACATTAAATTTACCAAGGGATGGCACGATAGCTTAGCTATCTCCACAAGAAAATATGAAAGACAACCAAACAAATAAACCAGCTAAATAAGGTTCCAATTCGGTGAGAATATTCTATCTGATATTCACTATGATCCACTGCATCTTTCTGGCTTCATAGCTCTTACTATATAAATAGCTCTAATTCAATTATGTTGAATGACTCTACATAACATAAAATTTCAAGTATAATTTTATCCTCCAGTATTTCTTAATTAATGTGCTCTATTTTTTTGTAATGTAATATATTTATTACACTTATTTTTTAAAGTAGTAATTACTATAATTTTATAAAATTAATAAAATAAGAGTATCTAAATATTTAATCGTAAGGATGTTAGAGTTACAATGTTAGAGTAACTACTACAATTACCTTATTTGGTGATATGTAGATTCTCCTAGGTAGTAGGTTTCTATCCTAGGTTAGATGTTTGTATTGTTAGTGAATATCTTCTTGTTAGTTGTTAACACTATTAGTTATTTGTTAGCAACATTAGGGTGATATTATTTTCCTGCCTAACTATGGTTATTCTTTACTATAGACTATTGTATTTATACTGTGATTATCAATAAAATACCTAATGGTTCAATAACTACATTGGTATCAGAGATACAAATTACTTGAGTCAACATGTGAGCAGGACCTACAGATCTAGGAGAAGGAAATGAATTCTTTGTTGCACCTGGACACACCTTTTGAAGCAATAACTGATTGGACAAATGAGACACAAATCTTGAGATATGACCTCCTCCTACACGTTGATGCTTGCATGCATCTCAAGGAAACAATTTCTTTGATACAAAATTTCTTGGTGATATTTGGAAGCATGGGCACAAAATTTTGTGATTGGATCTAGAACCTACATGGATCTTGAGGTGGCTCTAGCATAGAATATATATGGTGATTGACTATATCTGTGGTATGAAACACTACGGGTGCTAACATCGAGGACCACCACCACCTACTAGAGATGGGCTACCTATACCTTTGACAAGCAACTTACACCACTGATCCATGCGAACAACTATGCTCCACCTAACTGGTCTGACTACGCATCCATTGGTAAACTCTAACAACTTCAAACTAGCAGCTATGAAAGCAAGGCGGACCATCGAAACCCTCTGACATAATTTGATGTCATCGTCTAACTACAATTCTAGATCCCATCTCTGATCAGAATGAATCTTAATACTGATCATTGATTAGTCTCAAAGTGCTGATGTGACACTACTAACATCCTATGAACACCTGGTAGCTAACATGGTAGTGCGAACTCCGAGTTAGCTAACTTGGTACATTCTGATTGGCATCTTCCTACTGACGTGACACCTCATCTACGTGGACACATGGTGCGCATGCATACCTTGTGGTGGTCGATAAAATTCCACGTAAAGTATGTAGATTACCCATAGGTAATCAAGAAATTAAGGAAGTGAATTCGGTTTTATATCCCTTAAACATGCATCACGAGGTTCTTATGGGATAAATATCCCACCAATTGTTTTTGTTTCTAATAATGTTACTCGAAAGGCAACAATATTATAACGTGAACTTTTGTTCATGTCCAATGCGTAGTTGGACTGGTTAGACGCCTGCAACTAGGATGCTATAGCCTGTGAGGTCATGGGATCCATTCCTATGGTTATATTTTTTTACCAAAAAAAAAGAGACTAAAAAAAAAAGGTATTAATTTAATTTTTGCAATTTTTTAAGTTTTTTCAAAATTTTCTTAATAATTAATGATTTTTTTCTTAAAATCAATTTTTTATTAACTTTTAACTTTGATATTATAATTCATTTTATACCAAAATTATTTTATTATTAATTAAATTAGTTGATTAAATTTAAATTGCAAAGAAACATCAAGAAGAGGAGACTCATTTTTTACAAAACCCAAACAAAATAGTGCATTTGTTTTCTCAAATTGAGGGATGTAACACAAAAATAGTTTATTTTTTTTGTAAATTAGGGGGTCTAAAAATTTTCAAAACCTTGTTAGTTTTGCAAACAAAATGGGGGACAAACAAAGAATTTGATTCTTTTTTACAAACTTGTAACACAAGGGGGGAATTCTGAATATCAAATTTTTACAAATACAAACATTAATTTTTTTACAAAAATTATTGTAATAAAGGTGCATTCTCAATAGCATTTGACACCTTTTAGAAATTGACATTGTAAACTAGGTGCATTTTTAGTCGAATCTAACACCTGTGTGTTAAAATTAATGGGTTTTGTATGTATGTCGCATTCAATTTCCTATTTTTTGCAAGTACATATGAAGTTTAAAATAAAAAACACTTAAAACCCCAAATTTTACACCCATTTGTGCAATTTATTGCAAAGATAGAGCCAATTTGTATTTTGATATTCACTCCATAAAAACCTTAATTCACTCTTCTTGTTTGGCTTAAATTCCTCAAACTGATCATCCTTCTTCAGAAGGGTTTTTAGGTAGGTTCCATTAAATATATTTTTGAGTGAATTCTCTTTCAGTACTCATTTGGGTATATCGAAAGAGAGACCATTTTGGTGAAATAAGGAACCTTCATAGTAGCAATTGTTTGCACTAAGGGGGGATAATTCTTTTCTTCCTTCAAAACATATTTTTTAAAAAAGGAGATAAAACTTGCAAAGGCAATCACAAAGGAAGAAGTCATCAAATTGTACCTCTTTTTTAGGCTTTGTAACAAAAAATTTTGCTTGAAGTACTTGCAATAAGGGGGGATTTTTTGGTGAACTTTTTGATAATTTGCCTAGGAGGCAAAGTTTTGAACAAGAATATTTTGCACTAAAAGGGAAATATTTTAGAAATTAACTAAGAGGGACAATGTTTTAAACCTCATCAGTACCATTTTAACTATTTTTAGGCTTCATAACAACAAATATTTTGCTTTAAGTAATTGTAATAAGGGGGTTTTTTTGGTGAAATTTTTGAAATTTGCCTAGGAGGTAATCTTTGTAAAAGCCTTAAACGCTTCATACATTGCTATTTTTTGCACTTAGGGGGGGATAAAAATTTCTTTCCTATATCACAAAATATTTTACAAGCAAAAATAGGGAAAGACTTGTAAGGGTGCACTTTTGGCAAAGACCGAAACCTTAGTCAAAATTCTTGTAAAATTCCATCAAAGAATATTTTGCAAAAGGGGGGAAACTTGTAAGGGTGCATTTTCAGTAGTAACCAACACCTTAGCCATCTTATCAAATATTTTGCAAATTCATATTATAAATAGTGCATTTTTTATGGAGATAAATACCTTAAAAAAATGGGTAAATCAAAGAAAAATAATACCTCAAACCAAACTGATGCATGTGCAAAATAAGTTAAAGATCCTTACTTTCCACCAGGTATGGAAGGAATGGATTTTTATGGATTTTGAGTCTTGTAAAGATATTTAGAACAATGGTGCTCTAATCCCTATTCAAATTGTAAGGGCTATATACATGTTATTTTTTTCACTTGACATTGTCCAACGTAAAAGGGAAAGGGAAATCAGTGAGGAATCAGAGATCATGCTCCTAATCGTTGATGCTTGTTGTGACACAAGATACCTTCAACCCATGATGATTAATATTTATTGTGACGCAAGTGACCTTAAGTACATTGTAGCCAATGCTTGTTGTGATACAAGCAACCTCGTACCTATAAGGGTAGATATCAATTGTAGCACAGGTGATCTCATCACAAAGGTAAATTTTTCTTGTGATACCAGTGACTTAAAAATTGAACATGGTCAAAATAAGCTTCATAATCTCATTAATTGTGACAAATACCATATTGTTAAAATCATTGATGAAGATGAAGAAATTGGATGTTTTGAAAAACATACCAAAGGTATTGGATCCAAACTGATGAAGAAAATGGTATTCAATGGTAAAATATTAGATAAACATGGGAAAGACATTAGAAATACTATAATTCCAATTGTTAGGTCAAATAATGAAGGCCTTAGTTATAATGGACGAGCAAGTATCAGTAAAATCATGTTTGAAAAACCTAAATCTCCTACAAATATTACAAATAATTATTGCAATCATTGTGGAAGAATAGGACATGTAGTAGCTAGGTGCTGGAAATTACATCTTTGTAAATCATGTGGATGTACAAATCACTCATCTTCAAATTGTTGGTACAAAGTGAAATTGACCAACAATGTTTATATCGATTATGGATAGATAGATCTCACACAATGGACCAATATGAAAGAAATGTTGTATGGCTTCTAAAAAAAAAGGTAAAACCTATGGTATACGTAGTGGTAGATCCAGTGATAGGCTGAGTAGCAGTCCCAGAGGTAATGACCTAGAGATAGACCTAAAGGTAGAGCCTATGACAAATATACAAAGGCAAACCTACAAGAAGATCTAGAGGTAATGATCCATAGGCATATTCATAGGTAGATCCAAAGATAGACCTAGAAGTACTTATCCAAAGGTACACTTAGAGTTAGAGCCAAATCCCGAGCCAGATTAAGAGGTAACATATCAACATCTTTTATTTCTCTCCTTCACTATATGAGGGAGTTATATACCTTACCCAAATAATGTAATAAGAGGGGATGATAGAGTAACTACTACTATTACCATATTTGGTAAAATATAGATTCTCCTAGATAGTAGGTTTCTATCCTAGGTTAGATATTCACATTGTTAATGAATATCTTCTTGTTAGTTTTTAGCACTATTATTTAGTTGTTAGCAACATTAGGGGGGATATTATTTTCCTACCTAACTATGGCTATTCTTATCTATAGAATATTGTATCTATATGGTGATTATCAATGCTACTTCTACAATACCAAAAATAATTGGTTGAATCATAGGATACCCACAGAGGTTGATAAGGGATTTTTTTTAGAATTTCCCAAAATAAACATGCAAAGAATTACACAAAATTTTAAGAGAAGTGTAGAAATGATTGATTTATTCCAAGGATAAACTTTGTATAAATAGAAAAGTTTATCATTGAAACTCGTTGGATTACAACAACTCATCAAACATGATGAAGACACCATTGAGATTTCTCTTAACACATGGAGGAGTGGGAACTCAAGTGTGTCTATCCTAGTAGAACTTAAGATAACATTCACTTATTCTAACACCATCCCTTAAGTGATACTAGGGGAGGTTTGTACAAATGAGTCCCGACAATAAGGCCTGGTGAGGTACTCATGTACAATGTCTTCTTTTTTGAAAAGATGGTAAAAACCCTATGGGAAAAACCATCAATAAAAAATGAATTAAGGAAGAAACTTTTCTTCAGATGGTGAATATTGTACTCTTATTACAAAAGCAAATATGAGTCCCGACAACTTGGCCTAATTAGGTACTCATTTATAATATATAGATGGTGAAAAAACCCCTTGGGAAAAAACCAACTATCACAATAAAAGAGGCTTGTCTTCGGATGGCAAATATTATCCTATTACTACAAAAGTAATGATGAGTCCCGACAACTTGTACTTATAAGGTACTCATTTACAATATATATATATATATGGTGAAAAAAACCCTCGGGGAAAAACCATCTGTCACAAAAATATCCAATATGGAGGTATGTCTTTGGATGGAAAAGATTGTCCTCATAATATACATGTTATTGGAGAGATGATAAAAAAACCACAAGGGAAAAAACCATTCTCCAAATAATATAATGAGAGGTGGAAGACCTTTGTGTCAATGTAGTTGTATTACTCCAAGTTTTTCTTGCAACTGAAGGTAACGCGAAGAAGGAAATGACTTGGTGAAGATATCTATAATTTGATTCTCAGTTGGAATATAGTCCAAGTATATATCCCCACTTTGAATATGTTGTCATATGAAGTGCATGTGTATCTCAATGTGTTTGGTGCACTGATGCTCAAATGTATTGTGAGAAATATCAATTGTGCTCTGATTTTCACACCAAAGAGTTATAGGATTTTCATGGGAGAAATAAAATTCTCTCATAATTTGATGAATCCAAAGAACTTCCTGACTAGCTAAAACTATTGCCCTGTATTCTGCCTCTATAGAAGATAAGGCTACTACTTGTTGTTTCTTGCATACCAGGCTATTGGTGAAGAGCCAAGGAAAAAGATATATCCAAAGGTTGAACATCTATCTTCTTCTGAACCTTCCCAATTTAAAACCATGTAGCCAATGATATCCATGGATTTTCTCTTATATAAGAGCCCAAAGTGTGTCGTGCCTTTCAAGTAATGGAGGATTCATTTTGTTGCTTTCCAATGATTTAAGTGAGGTTGATGAGAGAATTTGGATATTAGGCCAACAACATATGAGATACCTGGATGATTATGAGTAAGGTATAACAGACTTCCTACAAGATGACGGTATAGAGTTGCATCACATAGAGGGGATGAGCAAGAAGTACTAAGTTTTATGCTAGATTCAAAAGGGGTAGGATAAGGTTTGCAATCTATCATTTGAAACCTTTGAAGAAGATCTAGTGTGTACTTTTGTTGACACAATAAAATTCCTTCATCTGTTTGACTTATTTGGATCCCAAGGAAGTAATGAGCTAAACCTAGATCAACCATTTCAAAAGTTTTAGAGATGAAGTCTTTTATAGTCTAAATGTGAGTAAAGTGACTACCAGTGTGAAGAAGATCTTCAACATATAGAACAAGAATGATGATTTTGTCTTTATCTCTCCAAATGTAGATTGTGTTATCGGACTCACAATGAGAAAAAAATGTGGAAAGAGGGAAGGAGTCCATATTTTCATATCAAGATCTTGGGGCTTGTTTGAGGCCATAGAGAGATTTTTTTAGCCTACAAACAAGAGAGGAGTCTTGAGTGAAACCAACTGGTTGTTCCATGAAAATTTATTCTTTTAAGTTCCCATGAAAGAAAGCACTTTTTACATCCATTTGATAGATAGACCACTTTTGGGAAGCATCTAGAGTAAGAAATAGTCTAATAGAATACATTTTATAAACTGGAGCAAAGGTTTCTTCATAATAAATACCTTCAATTTGAGAAAAACCTTTGGCTACTTTGTGTTTGTCTATTTCTCCATTTTGCCCATATTTTGTTTTATAGATCCATTTACAACGAATTAACTTCCTTCATTTAGGCAACAAAACTAAATCCCATGTTTTGTTTTTGATTAAGTAAGAAAATTCGTTTTCCATGGCCTCATCCCTTTCTTTGATTCCTGTTGCTTCTCTGAAGGATTGAGGATAAGAGGAAATAGACTTATTTAAAAATGGTTGGTTGATTTAGTTGATGGAATATTTAGTTGATTTAGTTGATGGAATATTTTGGATGTAAGGATTAGCTTATTTAAAAATGGTGCGGACACTTTTTGGTATAGTGGAAGGAGTAGAAGGATTTGAAAGACATTGAGTTGGAGTTACAGGTTCCTCATATTTATTGTAAATATCCAAGTTAATATCAATATTTTGCTCTTCATAATATTGAGGTTATACTATACGATAAGGCTCAATGGAGGAAGAGGGGGACTAAGGATCTTTTTGAGGGAATGTCTCATCAAATTGAACATTCCTATGGAAAAATACCTCATGATTTGAGGGATAAATGAGCTTGTACTCTTTCGTTTCCTCACAATAACCAACAAAGGTGAGATTTTTTATTTTCTTATCTAGAGTCTTCTTCTTCTTATTTGGGATGTGAGCCCAAGTAGTACACCCAAAAATATTGAAGAAGGAAACATCCTATTTTGAGCCAGACCATGCTTCTTTAGGAGTTAAATGGTCAAGAGCTTTATGAGGTGTGTGGTTTTGAATATAATTGGCATAGTTAATAGCGTCTGCCAAAAAACCTTTTGGAATATCTCTTGAATGGAGTATACAATTTTCCATTTCCTTTAATGTCTAGTTTTTGTTTTTGCAATGTCATTTTGATGAGGATTATGGGAGATATAATGTTAATGAATGATGCCATGATTTTATAGAAATATGGAGAAATCATTATTGTAGTATTCCCCCATTATCTGTGCGAATTTTCTTGATTATGAAAGAGGCCTAGTTTTCAAATAAGGCTTTGAAGACTTTAAAGTGGGATAGAACATCATTTTTATATTTTATGAAGTAGACGCAAGATATTCTATAAAAGTCATCGATAAAGGTTAGAGCATACTTTGCTCCTTTGAAAGAAGGTTCTAGAAAAAACATCAAGTCAATATGGATTAATTTTAGAGGGGATGAGGCTTTTAGAGAACTACTTGGATGAAAAGGATCTTGATGTTGCTTTCTAAGAGCACGTCCAAGACAAACTTCATAAATATAATATACTTGGGGTAAACTTGTTACCATATCATGGGTACTCAATTCCTTTAGATAGTTGTAACTAATATGACCAAATATTTCATGCCAAATTTTACTTTCAAGATCTCCATGAGCCACAAAACAGGAGGCCCCTTCTAGATTTTGGAATCCTTTGAAGTGAAATAGGTGAGTGTTGTGATCAATATCTCCTTTGGCTATGATATAATGGGGATCTTGAAAGTCTCTTATCTCAAATCCTATTGGAGAGAAGATAATTGTTTTCCCTTTCCCAAAAGTACAAAATTTGATATATGGATAGGATATTGGTGGTAATGTTTGGAACATAGAGAACATTATTTATAGAGCCACCATCAATGGTTATATTCCCATTTCCTTTGACTAGAATAAAGGAAGAGTCACCCACTTCTATGCTACATGTAGAACTTGAGGAGATAGAAGATAATGACTCGTCTAAAGCAGTCATGTGATGAGTAGCTCCAGAATATAGAACCTAGTAATTAGAGGAATAATTGGAGGTTTTCCCTTGAAAATTTAGGGATTTCCCTATTTTATTTTTATTTTCTATCTTTTGATCCTTCGTAGTTGACTCTAGTTGTAATATTTTCTAATATTTATTTGCAGAATGACCATTCTTTTTGCAGTGGGTACAGGTTATGGGATTCCTTTATTTATTTTTGAATTTTTATTTAGAAGAGGTGGAGGCTACTAAGGCTTTTGAGGAAGAGTAATATGAAGAGGAATCATATCTTGCAATTTTATTTTCTTCCCTAGTTAGTCTATCACAAAATTCTTCTAAAGAGGGTATTTTAAGGGTTGCACCAAGAGCATCTTTTGTAGATAGAAAAGTGGTTGAAAATATTTGAAATGCACCATTTAGTTTAGAAATAATTAGATAAATGCACTCTTCTTCAAAATTAGTCTTCCCACTGCCTTTGTATTTAGATAGGACTTCTTTGAATTTGATGAGGAAGTCAACAATACTACTAAAATCATTAGGAGACAAAGTTGTTAGTTCTGCTTTTAGTTGCATTTATCATATTTGATCTAGTTTTCCAAACAAATTTTTAAGTTTCTCCCAACTTTCGTGAGGAGTTTTACAATCTATAATGTGAAACCATAAAATTTCATGAAAATTAGAGCTAATAATACCCATAGTTTCATACATTTTCCCTTTGTGAACAAATATTTTATATTATTTTTTAGACTCAGGTTGCTTTTATTCTAATAGGTGTGTGAACCCTTTCTTATAAATGAGATTTAAAATTTTGGGTTTCCATGAATAGTAGTTATTAGGAGTGAGAGGATCAATTGTATTCATTGAATTCATTTTGAAGTTAACCCAAAGTTTCCCCATTTAAATTTTAAAGGATGCAATGGATATGAGTTAGAAGACTCAAGGAAATACCAAATTCCCAAAAAATTAGCCATCCTAATGAGAGGGAAACTATAAGTAATTAGTGGAAAACTTGATATTCAATGAGAGAATGAGAACAAATATGCCAAATATTTTTTTAAGAAACACCAAATAAATCAAAAATACCCACCCTAATGAGAGGGAAACTATAAGTATTTGTAGGATATTTGATATTAAGATAAATATGTCAGTCTTATATATCTTTCATTCAAATACCCACCCTTACAAGAGGGAAACTACAAGTATTTTGAAAGATTTGATACTTGGAACATAGGCTAATATCATCTAGGCCTATAATTGTTATCTTAATAACTCACCCTTAATAGATGGAAACTATAAGTGAACCAAAAATCTTGTATCTAAGAGTACGCTCTTCACTTGCATATCTACAATTTGGTGAATTAGAAACTAGTTTAAATTTTTAGAGTACTGATTTACCATGTTTTTATTTTTTATTAACGAGTTTATCTATTAATGATGCATGTTTCTCTACCAGTTAGTGACCTTTTATATTCTAAATCCTCTCCCATAGTTCTTGAAAATCCTCTTAGTTCTCCTAATCATCTTCCTTGTAAGCATCTATGGTAAGAGGATTCACAATAGCAAATTTGGGAGCTTGAATAATGGGTCTTCAATATAGATAAAATGTAAGAGTTTTGTAGAGGTCTAGTAGAAACAAAAGTTTTTTCTTAGAACGAAAGAGTTCCTTCTAAATAGGATATGAATTACATATATGGAATCGATACTATACATTGTGTTTCTCCATGACTAGAGTCTTACAATAAGCTACTAGAAACAAGGTTTAAATAATTCAAGATTATGAGTAGAAAGGTAGAAAAATGCCATTCCTGGCTAGCCTAACTTGAAGAGAATCTAGGAAAATGAATTGTTTCCCATAGCCTATGAATGAAAAAACCATGTCTTCAACTTCCAAATGAAGATATTAATAAATAATTTTTTGATGAATAAAAGGCACTCACAAAAAACATTTGATTGGAAATGGCCCAACTTTACATCTGTAATTTCAAAAAATACATACATAAATTAGCTAATCAAGCCAATTATTATATTCCTAGCATATTATTACCTATAGTTAAGGAAATTCTTATAGATTCTATAAATAAACAAAAGAAAATTTCTCAGAAAAATTCTTCAAAATAGGAATCCTAGATTAAAGGGATTTTTGAGGGAAATATCTAGGCCTAGAGAGTTGAAATGTAAATCTAAAATACATACAAGATAAATACAAAGGTGCTCAATAGAATGTTGCTTCAAAATTCCTAGAAGTTAATATATTAGAAGCTAAAAAAAATGTATCCAACTTGGTTAAAAGAGAAATGAAGCAACAAGTCGATCATTTGGAAAAACTAATCACAAGTGCATAAAATAATTTTCTTGCATAACACAATAGGAATAGAATTCATAGTAGAGAGTCAAACTAGAGAGCCTCTACTACACTAAAAATGTAATCACAACAACATCCACAACATAGAAATAAACAACAACAATGACAACCATAATAAAAGGAATAAATAGCTAAAATAACAACAACAAATGTAATAGCAACAATAGGGGCAAAATTAATACTTTTATAGCCCTTATCGAAGAAGATGAAATAAAAATAAACACTCTTAGAACCACACTTCCTCTGTGTAGCAACAATTACAATAGGACAATGGAATAAATTTCTACAACTCTGGTTTTAGAAACCCATGAAAGGTTTTTGCCCTATCTATTAAAAAACCGAAATAGTATGGGTTATTTCATCACAAAAATGGTGGTGGAAACCAAAAATAACCCCTTGGTCTGTAATTTTTATCACACATGATTTTGGTCATCGATATTTTTATAGGATTCGTATCTGGGTTGTGGATGGAAAAATAAAAATCTTGCAATACATATTTTTTCCTTTAGAAAACTTACCCAAAATGAAATTGAGTTCCTCAAACTAGGTTTAAAGTTCCTCCTTGTTCCTCATCCCATGGCAAAAGATGTTCTAAAATAGTTTATACTTCATCTTGAATGGGTCTTTGGATTGATAGGTGGCCCTCCAAAACTGTCTAAGCCCATTGATTCTTTTCGTGTTTCCAACCCAAGTTTTAATCCCTCACAATTTTATAGGACTTTAGACAAAATTGTTGGTATCGGTGAAATATTCCTCAATAACAAATTATCTACTACCTATCCCACCCACCAACATGCCTTTTCAATCCATATATTATCTACCATTTTTTCCCTTGCAATTGGCAAATCCATTGTCATTAGGCTTGCAAATAAAAACTTGGATGTTTGTGTTTTGTCCATGGAGTGGTACATTTTAGAAGTATTTTTCCAAATTTTAGATCATAATGTGTACTCTAAAGTGAACAGAGTCCCCTAGTAGGATATTTTTTATCAACTCTAGGACTTTCTTGATTGGGATCTTAGGATAAATTTACTTTTAGAAAACCACAATAAATTTATGCTCTAGGAAACACCATCCTCTGTCAAAGTGTGTGTTTTTTACTTGCTCCCCAAAATCCTCAAGCCTAGACTTTATGGTCAACCCATATGTTTCTACTATGGTTTCATGCTCGAACCACCCTTTGAATGGCTTCATCATTTGCTCCTACCAATTTTGTTGAAGCAGAAAAATCATCTCTTGGATTTCATATCTCTATTTAAAGATCTACATGGTCATATGTTTCCTTAGGATATCGTTCTTTTTTCTTTTGATGTTGAGATCCTCTATCCCAACATCCCCACCTCTCAAGGATTGAAAACCCTCCATCATTTTTTAAGGAATAAATTTGATATGGCCAAGATAAAATTTATGGTAAGGCTTGAAAATATGGTTTTAACACAAAACTACTTGGAATTCAAAGGAAAAACAAATAAAAAAATAAGAGGAACAACCATGGGAAGTAATTTTGTTGTGGTTTATGCTTGTTTAATTTTATCATCTATAGGAATAGATATTTAATAATGTTGTTGTGGAATTTGTTTTTCTATAAAATATTCATTGGTGATGCCATTGGAGTTTGGTATGAACCCAAGGAGGATCTTAATGTTTTTTGCTTCCTATGGTTCCTTCTATGATAATATTAAAATTGCTTCCTTTGTTTTTTATTCTAAAGTAACACTTGTAGATACTATATTTTTAAGGAGCCTGATTTTTTACTCAGACTAGAATTCTCTACACCAAATTATTTTATAAGTAGATGAATGCCTATTAATACATCCCTACTTCCTTCCATAATTAAGTTCATCAATAAAAAGCCTTTATCATGAGTGAAATCAATTTATTTTTTGTTAGAGAAGCTCCAAAAATGATTTTATTTGTTAAAAATAAATTTTTTAACAAACTCAGAGCTGGATATCAGATTAATTTTCTCCTACCTTTGTTTTAGAATGTTAAATTTGATAGGAGGCCTTTAATTTTGGCTATATTTTTTTAAGCGAGCAACATGCAAACATGGAACTAAAATAAAAATAGTTCCTCTTATTTGAAGCTGGACAACTACAATTCTATCAAATAGCTTTGAATCGATAAAAGTTTTATTTTTCCAATGTTTAAAAAATGGAGAAAAGATAGAGAGCTCAAGCACATTGCTCGAGAAATCATTTTCTAGAGGAACAAAAAAATCTCTTTGATCTTATATTTATAAAAATAATATTTTTTGAGGGACTCTATTTTCCACCTTTTAGTTTCAAAAATTTTAATGTGTTTCTTCTCTTTTTTGGGTGGGCGTATTTTTTTGGGGGGTTAAGCCTTAGACTTCTCTTCTTTTCACTATCTTGGTTTATAAACCTATAATTTGTAACAATTCTTGGGTTTTTTTATCCCACATGGATTACTCTTCATCTCCCCCTAGATTTAGGCCTTTATATATAGAGGTTGTACCTCTTAGAAACTCACTCCATTGATGAGACATGTAGGTTGAAACACATTTGAATTTTTGTAGATGTATCACTTCTTTTTTTAGAATAAAAATTCAATCAATTATTTATGTTCCTTTCCTAACTCATCTCTTTATTTTAGTTTATAATCCCTCTTTTTTACTTCTATTTTCTAATACATTTGTGTTGTCAGTATTATGCTCTTCACTTGCATGTAATGTGATATGGTGAACCAAAAAACCTATAGCACTAGGAGTATGCTCTTCACTTGCGTAACTATGATTTGATGAATCAAAAACTAGTTTACCTTTTTAGGGTACTACTTCGTCATGTTTCTTTTTATATTAATGAGTTTATCCATTAATGGTGCACACTATTCTACCAATTATTTACCTTTTATATTATGAATCCTATCCCATAATTCCCAACCATCTCCCTAGTTCCCTTGTTTTTCTTCCTCACAAGCGTCTATGGCAAGAGGGTTCATGATAGCAAATTTGGGATATTTAAGAATAGGTCTTTGGTAAAAATAAAATGGAAGAGTTTTTTAGAGATCTAATAGAAAAACATATTTTTTCCTCATAATGGAAGAGTTCCTTATACATAGGATAGAAGAATTTTTATAGATGGAATCGATGCAATACATGATGTTCCTCCATGACTAGAGTCTTTGGACAGGCTACTAGAAACAAGGTTTGAAGAATTCAAGATTTTGAGCAAAAAGGTAAAAAAATACCATTTTAGTTTATACTAACTTGAAGAGAATATGTGTTGAGCAAGGTGCAGCAAAAGCATTGAGAAAGTATTGTCATTGTTGTCAACAAAGACAGATTGATGCGATTGATGCGATTCGGAGGTCGATCGGATCAAGTGCGGAAAGTTTCAAGCAAAACGAGAGGTGACCCGATTCGAGAAATTGGCGAGAAAGAGACAAGGAAGAAAAGTGTCGCGATATCGCGACATGTTTTCTGTCGCGATTTCGCGACAAAAAGTAGGAGAGAGAAAATGCACGCCAAAATGTCGCGATGTCGCGACATGTCGAGTTTTCAGCGAGGAGAGAGAAAATGTGTCGCGATTTCGCGACAAAAAGCAAGAGAGAGAAAATGCACGCCAAAATGTCGCGATGTCGCGACATGTCGAGTTTTCGCTGAGGAGAGAGAAAATGTGTCGCGATTTCGCGACAAAAAGTAGGAGAGAGAAAATGCACGCCAAAATGTCGCGATGTCGCGACATGTCGAGTTTTCGTTGAGGAGAGAGAAAATGTGTCGCGATTTCGCGACATAAATGGAGGAAAGGAGCTTGCAATGAAGAGAGTAGCGATTTCCATGCATGTTAAAGTTTCGCATTTCAAAGCACAGCTGGAAATGTATGGAAACAAAGGTGTAGCGATTTCGCTACAAATCGGAAGTTAAGAAAATCGAGATGCAGCGATTTCGACACAAGTAAAAATTCACAAGAAGAAGGTGTAGCGATTTCGCTACATGTTGAAACAAAGAGAAACTAAGGTGTAGCGATGGCGCTACATGTTGAAACAAAGAGAAACTAAGGTGTAGCGATGGCGCTACATGTTGAAACAAAGGGAAACTAAGGAGTAGCGATTTCGCTACTAGTCAAAAGTGTAGAAGTGAAAGATGCAGCAATGATATTACAAGTCAAAATTTCATGAAAAGAGGCAAGGTGAAAACACAAGGCACAAAGATGTAAAAATTTTGCCATTGCATGAAGCATAGTGTCGCGATTTCGTGACATGTTCCATTTTACTGGAGTTGGCAAGGAGAGTTGTACGGAAGAGCAAAGTGTCGCGATTTCGTGACATGTTCCTTTTTCGTTGCTGCTGGCAAAGAAGAGTGTACGGAAGCTGGAAGTGTCACGATTTCGTGACAAGCAGGATGATGACGTCAGCAAGAGTCAGAAACGTCGTGATTTCGTGACAAGAAGGATGATGACGTCAGCAAAGTTGAAAAGTGTCGCGATTTCGTGACAGGATGAAAGAAAAGCCATTGGAAGCCGAAAACGTCATGATTTCGTGACAACCTTCAGGGTGACGTCAGCATAAGTTAAAAATGTCGCGATATCGTGACAGGCGACAGGTTGGCAGGTAAAAGCCAAAAAAGCAGGCATGGTGACACGTGTCATAAAAGACATCATGCAGCTAGTTACATAAAATGTAACTGATGTCAGATCTGCAGTTACAGATTGACAAGTGTTAGTCATGCATTCGAACAGCCGTTTGCATGTATTCGAAGAATCAAATATAAATTATCGAAAGGTTTTCGAAAAGTTTTTTTCAGCTTTCGAACAGTCGCACTCATGGAATCGAACAGACATTTTGCTTGTATTCAAAGAGCCGAATATGAAGGATCGAGATATGCTTTTCGAGAAGATATGTTTGCAGCATTCAAAATAGCCATACCACAAGAAATCGAAATGCCGTATTGTAGGGTTTCGAACAGTCGTTTTCGAACAGCCACTTATTTGTAGGAGAAAAGAATTCGAACAGTTGGGTATATGATTCGACTGCGTGCCGGATTGGATGTATATAAATGAATAGCTGTAAAGAGAAATTGTTGAAGAAAGATAGAAGTTGTTGCAGTAAGAAGGGAATTGCTGTGAAAAGAGGGTCTGTATAGAGAAATAAGCAGAGACATGAGATTGTGGAGAGGTTGTTAAAATTACAGACCAGTCAGGGTCGAGTTAGTAGTGAAGACATTTTTATGTCATTTTGATTTGATTAGAATTGCGGTCCAAGTTGGTGCTTGGTACTAGGGGTTGGTGCTCCATCAATTGCGGTAGAAAATTACGGGGGTTGGTGCTCCTTCCAGGTGGATCTTTGGTAAAGAAGTTGTAAAATTGAAATTTTGCAAAAGGCTGGATTTGGATTGAAGTCCAAGCAGGTTAATTTTTGAGGAGTAGCCAAATTGGTGAACCTCGTTATATTGTGTGTTGTGGTGTGCTCTCATTTTGTTCTTCTGGTTTTATAAGTTTTATGTGCTTCGGTCTTTGAATCTTGTTGTTTTGAAGTTAAATAACTACACTTTGATTCACCCCCCTCTCGGTGTCATTGTGTGAACATCAATTGGTATCGGAGCAAGGTTCCTTGTACAAGCTTAATCGGCTAAGGAGATCTTGGAAGAAACAATGGCGGGCGGTGAAGGATTTTCATCCAACAAAGCTCCCTTATTTGATGGAACAAATTACACCTTACGGAAACTCGGAATGCAAACATATCCGAGTGCATTGGGATATGATATTTGGGATTACGTAGATAGTGGATACACGGCACCCACTACTCCTCCAACGGATACGTCTTGAGAAAAAGAAATTTGAGAACAACTCCAAAGCTAAGAATGCCATAATGTGTGGGCTTGTTGACGGTGAACTGATAAGAGTCATGAGTTGTAAATCAGCAAAAGACATGTGGGATAAAGTGAAGAGCATCCATGAAGGAGACAGGTAAGATTAAGGAAGCAAAAGTGCAAACTCATCGAGCACGGTTCGAAGCACATGCAAATGAATGAAGATGAAAACATAGAGACTTATATCTTTGAGAGTCAACGGAATTATTAATGCAATCGAGAGGACTCGGTGAAGAAATTGATGATGCGAGTTGTTGTGAAAAAGGTTCTCGAAACACTTCACAAAAGATTTAATTCCAAAGTCTCTGCAATAGAAGAGGCAAAAGATCTAAACAACTTCGGCATGGATGAGTTGCATGGTTCCACGACAGACATATGAAATGAGAATAGGACAAACCAAGTCTAGAGACAGAGAAGCGACTTTTAAAGCACACAAGAATGTAAAAGCTGAACATGAATGCGAGGATGAAGGAACAACTGGATGAAACGAGAAGCCAATTTTGTTCGAAAACTCACAAAAGGAAAAGGAAAATATAGAGGGAAGCTACCTTTTAAATGCTTCAATTGTGGAGGAGTCGGTCATTTTGCAGCCAAATGTCCAATGCGAGGAGAGAACCAAAAATGGTGAAGGTTCACACCAAGAAAAAGGTGAGTGGAAGAAGAAACAAAATTTCAGAAAGAACAACTTCAAGAAGAAAAGCTTCATAACCAAGAATGTCGAGTTCGAAGAAAGCACGGATGAGGAGTCCGAAGAAGAAGGAGGTGAAGCTCTGTTCATGGCACTTGAAGAAGAAAGAACGAGAGAAAAATCGGGAAGGTGATGAAAATTCCAAGGATGAAGTTGAAGTGTATTTGGAAGGAGAATTGGTTCTTTGCACTTGAAGAGTTGAGTGCGAGAAAGGAAGAAGAATAAGAAATTTTCAAAGAAATTAGAGAATGCCACAGACATAATAAACAATCTGAAAATACGAGACGGAGGAATTCAAGAAAATGTCTGAAGTTCTTGATGAACAATTAAGCTGTAAAGAAAGTTGAATGCGGCAAGCTAGAGGAAGACATTGTTAAGTTAAGGATGCGGTTAGAGGAGATGAATAGAAAATTGAAGCTGTTTTCATAAGTTTGAAGAAAATCCTGTAAAGTTGGATAAAATGTTAAATAACCAAAGGCCTTATGGCATAAAATTTGGTTTAGGCTTTGATGAAGGAGAATCTTCAAAGGATTCAAAGAACTTGAATATAGAACCCATAAAGAAAGAAGAAAAGATCAGGGTTGAACCAGAAAAACCAAATCATGCAAAAGAAAACAATAATGCCAGATTAAAGAAGAATATTGACAAAGATGGATTCACAAAATTCACACATCCAAGGAGGAGAAGAGTCATGGCTCCTACTTCAAAGCTGGCAAAGATCGGCACCCGGGTTTAATCATGCATTTTCTGGTTATTGTTTTAAATGCAATGCTTATGGCCATAAGATTTCAGATTGCGGGCATAATGTATCTCAAAGGAATTTTACCAGCAGAAATGTTTTTTCTCCTTTAATGAATTATGCGGTTGAATGTTATAATTGTCATAATTTTGGACATATTGCTAGAAAGCTAGAAGCACTTTTGCATCAAATAAATATCAGGGTAGAAAATCTCAGCCAAGTGGGTTGAAACAAAACCAGAAATTTCCTGAAAAACAGGCACATGCTAATGAAAGGACAAAGGCAAAACAAGTAGCAAAATATGCTATCAAACCAGAATGGAAAGAAAAGGAATCTTTGATTGTCCAGACTGCTTTTAAAGCTCGGAACAAATCAGCACCTTGGATACTTGACGGTGGTTGTTCCGAGTCACATGACGGGTGACAAGCAAAAGTTTGAGAATTTACAGAATTATGAAGGTGGTTACGTGAAATTTGGAAATAATGATGGAGCAAAGATTGTTGGAAAGGGATCAGTCAAGATCGGTGATGGCAATATAAAATCAAAAGAAGTCTTGTTTGTAATTGGCACAGAAGCATAACTTGCTAAGTGTAAGTCAAATATGTGACGGAGGTCATGATGTAATCTTCAAGAAGGAGGGTTGTGAAGTAAGAAAGACAAAAAATGGAAAGTTAATAGCCACTGGGATGAGAACTTCTAGAAATCTGTATACACTTTCAGAAGCTGCAGAAGGAACATGCTTGATTGGACGGGGAAGATGAAAGCGGCTATGGCACAAGAGGCTTGGGCATATTAGTTTTGACAATGCGGCAAAAATCAGTTCAAAAGAAGCGATTAGAGATATACCAAACATTGGCAAACCTGTAAATAGCATCCGTGAGTCATGCCAAAAGGGAAAACAAACCAGAGCCACTTTCAAAGCAAAAGAATACTTCACTAGCAAGCCATTAGAACTAATTCACACTGATCTATGTGGACCCATGAGAACTGAAAGCATAAATGGACACAAATATTTTATGTTGTGTATAGATGACTACTCAAGAATGACATGGGTACTATTTATGAAACTCAAGTCAGAAGCCTTTGAGATGTTTAAAACCTTCAAAAATCTTGTTGAGAATCAATCAGGAAAAAGAATTAAATGCCTAAGATCAGACAGGGGAGGAGAGTTTATCTCCGAAGAATTTGTAGAATCTTGTCAAAAACATGGGATAAGAAGACAGTTTTCAGCGGCTAGGACACCTCAGTGAGAATGGTGTTGTAGAAAGGAAGAATAGAACAGGTGCGAGGAAATGGCAAGGACAATCTTGGCGAGAAAACAAAATAGGTGACAGATTTTGGAAAGAGGCGGTTCATACTGCAGTTTACATTCAAAACAGGTGCATCTTTGAGACCACATGAAAGCAAAACACCTTATGAGTTGTGGTTTGGCGGAAAGGCAACAACAAGACATTTCAAAGTATTTGGCGAGCAAGTGCTACATAAAACGGACTGAAGATAACCTCGGTAAATTTGAAGATAGAGCTGATGAAGGTATCTTTCTTGGTTACTCAACAAAAAGCAAGGCCTACACATGTTACAACAAGAGGTTGAAGAAAATTGTTGAAAGTGCTTATGTGAAAGTTGATGAAGGTAGAGAACAAGAAACTACTTATCAAGAAAACTACCCTATGTATGAAGAAGTCATTGAAGGTGATGATGAAAAAGAAACGAGAGAAGAATCGAGAAAATTGATCCAGGATGGTGTAAAAGCTGAATACGAAGAAGAAGAAAACAGGAAATTTAAAACAGAGCAAGCGGCGGAAAAATCATCCAAGTGAGCAGTTATTGGGGATCCCACGAGATGGTATTCGGACAAGAAGAACAGCGGTGAGGAACTATTCTCTGTTATCTAGTATTGAACCTAAAAATGTTCCTTGAAGCAAGCAGCGATGAAAGTTGGATGAAGGCAATCAATGAAGAACTAGATCAGATAGAGAAAAACAATACATGGGAATTAGTACCTAGACCAACAAATAAAAACATAATTGGCACTAAATGGGTTTTTAGAAATAAATTGAATGAAGATGGGCGAGGTTGTCGGAAATAAGGCAAGATTGGTATGT
The DNA here is from genome assembly GCA_028583015.1 of Wollemia nobilis. Classification (NCBI taxonomy): domain Eukaryota; kingdom Viridiplantae; phylum Streptophyta; class Pinopsida; order Araucariales; family Araucariaceae; genus Wollemia; species Wollemia nobilis. The sequence goes on from JAQPPZ010014509.1 coordinate 91,397, forward strand.
AAAGGCTATGCTCGAGGTTGAAGGCATTGATTTTGAAGAAACTTTTGCACCGGTAGCGGACTAGAGGCAATCGAGAATGTTTACGGCATTAGCGAGTTCATAAAAACTTCAAAGTATATCAAATGGATGTAAAATCAGCATTTTTGAATGGAAAAGCTGGAAGAAGAGGTTTACATTGAACAACCGAGATGGCTTCCAACTTGGTGACAATCCAGATTTTGTTTGCGGGTTAAAGAAAGCTTTATATGGATTAAAGCAGGCACCCGAGCATGGTATGCAAGGTTTGGATAATTATCTAATTAAACAAGGGTTTAAGAAAGGTTTGGTGGATAGCAACTTATATGTCAAAGCAGAGAAGGGTCATCTTATTGTTCTTGTTGTTTATGTAGATGACATAATATTTGGCGGCGACATGGATGAATACTGCAAAGACATATCAATTAAAATGAAAAAAGAATTTGAGATGTCAATGATTGGTGAACTTTCTTATTTCTTAGGATCTGTAGGTCAATCAAAATGAAAAAGGCATTTTTATTTCTCAAGTTAAATATGTAAAAGAAATGCTGAAAAAGTTCACAATGGAAGACAGTAAACCGGTCGGCACTCCCATGACAACAGGTTGCAAGTTGAGCAAGGATGATAAATCTCCAGATGTGGATCAAACAATGTACAGGTCTATGATTGGAAGCCTGCTGTATTTAACGACTACTAGACCAGATATACTACGGGCAGTATGCATGGTTGCTAGATTTCAGGCAAGTCCCAAAGAAACTCATGTCACAGCTGTAAAAAGGATCTTCAGGTACCTCAAAGGTACCATGGATTATGGGTTGTGGTACCCAAAAGGCAAAGACTTCACTTTGATTGCATATTCTGATGCAGATTGGGCAGGGTGCATTGATGACCGGAAGAGTACAAGTGGAGGAGCATTTTATCTTGGAGACAGGCTGGTAGCATGGCACAGCAAGAAACAAGAATCAGTCTCTCTATCCACTGTAGAGGCTAGAATACATTGCGGCCACAACTTGCTGTACACGAGATATTATGGATGAGACAAACTTTGAAAGATCTTGGTATCCACTTCAAAGAGCCAATATCAATAAAATGTGATAACACTAGTGCTATCAACATATCCAAGAATCCAATTATGCATTCAAGAACCAAACACATTGCAATCCGATATCATTTCTTGAAGGATAAAGTTGCGAGAAGGAGAGGTCAAGTTGGATTTTGTTCCAACTACAGAGCAAGTAGCTGATATATTCACAAAACCATTGCCCAAGGATGTTTTTGAGTACCTTAGGAATAAGTTGGGAGTGGTCACAATTCCCAAGAATTGACTATAATTAGGGATCACATTCTCAATGGGTGCATGCATGCATATACTTATAGTTTTGCTTATATTTATGATTTTTGCTAACTATAACGATATTTTCCTGAGAATGGTGTACAGAGACTCAGGGGGAGTCTGCAGTAGCCCTTTGGTATTATTGGCAAAGGGGGAGAAGAAGTTGAGCAAGGTTGCTGTGTGTTGCCAACAATTCCAAAGGGGGAGATTGTTGAGCAAGGTGCAGCAAAAGCATTGAGAAAGTATTGTCATTGTTGTCAACACGAGACAGATTGATGCGATTGATGCGATTCGGAGGTCGATCGGATCAAGTGCGAGAAAGTTTCAAGCAAAACGAGAGGTGACCCAGATTCGAGAAATTGGCAGAAAGAGACAAGGAAGAAAACTGTCGCGATATCGCGACATGTTTTCTATCGCGATTTCGTGACAAAAAGCAGGAGAGAGAAAATGCATGCCAAAATGTCGCGATGTCGCGACATGTCGAGTTTTCGCTGAGGAGAGAGAAAATGTGTCGCGATTTCGCGACAAAAAGTAGGAGAGAGAAAATGCACGCCAAAATGTCGCGATGTCGCGACATGTCGAGTTTTCACTGAGGAGAGAGAAAATGTGTCGCGATTTCGTGACAAAAAGTAGGAGAGAGAAAATGCACGCCAAAATGTCGCGATGTCGCGACATGTCGAGTTTTTGTTGAGGAGAGAGAAAATGTGTCGCGATTTCACGACATAAATGGAGGAAAGGAGCTTGCAATGAAGAGAGTAGCGATTTCCATGCATGTTAAAGTTTCGCATTTCAAAGCACAGTTGGAAATGTATGGAAACAAAGGTGTAGCGATTTCGCTACAAATCGGAAGTTAAGAAAACTGAGATGCGGAGATTTCGACACAAGTAAAAATTCACAAGAAGAAGGTGTAGCGATTTCGCTACATGTTGAAACAAAGAGAAACTAAGGTGTAGCGATGGCGCTACATGTTGAAACAAAGAGAAACTAAGGTGTAGCGATGGCGCTACATGTTGAAACAAAGGGAAACTAAGGAGTAGCGATTTCGCTACTAGTCAAAAGTGTAGAACTGAAAGATGCAGCAATGATATTACAAGTCAAAATTTCATGAAAAGAGGCAAGGTGAAAACACAAGGCACAAAGATGTAAAAATTTTGCCATTGCATGAAGCATAGTGTCGCGATTTCGTGACATGTTCCATTTTTTGGAGTTGGCAAGGAGAGTTGTACGGAAGAGCAAAGTGTCGCGATTTCGTGACATGTTCCTTTTCATTACTCGGCAAAGAAGAGTGTATGGAAGCCGAAAGTGTCACGATTTCGTGACAAGCAGGATGATGACGTTAGCAAGAGTCGAAACGTCGTGATTTCGCGACAAGAAGGATGATGACGTCAACAAAGTTGAAAAGTGTCATGATTTCGCGACAGGATGAAAGAAAAGCCACTAGAAGCCGAAAACGTCATGATTTCGCGACAACCTTCAGGGTGACGTCAGCATAAGTTAAAAATGTCGCGATATCGCGACAGGCGACAGGTTGGCAGGTAAAAGCCAAAAAAGCAGGCATGGTGACACGTGTCATAAAAGACATCATGCAGCCAGTTACATAAAATGTAACTGATGTCAGATCTGCGATTATAGATTGACAAGTGTTAGTCATGCATTCGAACAGTCGTTTGCATGTATTCGAAGAATCAAATATAAATTATCGAAAGGTTTTCGAAAAGTTTTTTTTCAGCTTTCGAACGGTCGCACTCATGGAATCGAACAGACATTTTGCTTGTATTCAAAGAGCCGAATATGAAGGATCGAGATATGCTTTTCGAGAAGATATGTTTGCAGCATTCAAAATAGCCATACCACAAGAAATCGAAACGCCGTATTGCAGGGTTTCGAACAGTCGTTTTCGAACAGCCACTTATTTGCAGGAGAAAAGAATTCGAACAGTTGGGTATATGATTCGACTGCGTGCCGGATTGGATGTATATAAATGAATAGCTGTAAAGAGAAATTGTTGAAGAAAGATAGAAGTTGTTGCAGTAAGAAGGGAATTGTTGTGAAAAGAGGGTCTGTATAGAGAAATAAGCAGAGACATGAGATTGTGCAGAGGTTGTTAAAATTACAGACCGGTCAGGGTCGAGTTAGTAGTGAAGACATTTTTATGTCATTTTGATTTGATTAGAATTGCGGTCCAAGTTGGTGCTTGGTACTAGGGGTTGGTGCTCCATCATGTTGCAGTGAGAAAATTACGGGGGTTGGTGCTCCTTCCGGTGGATCTTTGGTAAAGAAGTTGTAAAATTGAAATTTTGCAAAAGGCTGGATTTGGATTGAAGTCCAAGCGGTTAATTTTTGAGGAGTAGCCAAATTGGTGAACCTCGTTATATTGTGTGTTGTGGTGTGCTCTCATTTTGTTCTTCTGGTTTTATAAGTTTTCTATGCTTCAGTATTTGAATGCTGCTGTTTTGAAGTTAAATAACTACACTGATTCACCCCCCCCCCCCTCTCAGTGTCATTGTGTGAACATCAATATGGGCAAAGGAATTATTCCCCATAGTCTATGAATGGAAAAAATATTTCTTCAACTTCTAAATGAAGATATTAATAAATAGTTTTCTAATGAATCATAGGCACTCACAAAAACATTTTTCTTGGACATGGCCCAAACATACAACCATAATTTCAATAAATACAGAGAAAAATTAGCTACTTAGGCCAATGATTATATTCCTAGAATTTTATTACCTACATTTAAGGAAATTCTTATATATTTCAAAAATAAACATAAGATAATTTCTCAAAAATTACTTTGAAATGGGAATCCTAGATTAAAGGTATTTTGAGGGAAATATCTAGGCTTGGATAGTTGAAATGAAGATCTAAAAATACATACATGATAAAGCTAAATCTACTCTAGAGAATTCTACTTTAAAATTTCCAAAAGTTAATATGTTAGAAGCTACAAAAAGCGTATCCAACTTGGTTAAACGAGAAATCAGGCAACAAATTAATCATTTGGAAAAACTAATCATAGGTGCAAAAATAAATTTTCTACACAACGCAATAGGAATAAAAGTTGTAGTAGAGCGTCAAACCAGAGAGCCTCTACAAATGGCAATCACAACAACAACATCCATAATATAGAAATAAATAGAAATAATGACAACCACAACAAAGGAATAAATAACCAAAAAAACAACAAATGTAGCAGTAGCAACAAGGGTGTAATTTAAACGTTTGGGACCCTTATCCATGAAGATAAAGTAAGGAGAGAAAATTTTAGAACGACACTTCATTTATGTAGCAATAATCAAAATAAGACAATGAAATAATTTTGCAACTCTAGTTTTTGAAATCCAAGAAAGGTTTTTACCTCATCTATTCAAAAGCAGCAAGGGAGAACATCATTTACAACTCTGCTCTACGGGGATGGCAACAACTTCTGGAGGTCTTAAAAATTGGAGGAATGTCATGATGGCATCGGTTTCAGCATAGAGAGTGCATGCTCGTGATATTTTTTCATCTAAAAATGACTGGAAGGAACAAGATTTTCCAATGCATGTAGGGAACCACTTGTTAAAGAACAATGGATGTTTGGAACGATGTGAAGCCAGGATAGTTCTAGTGGTTCAACCAGAATCGATGGCAGAATATGTGGAGTATATAACCAAACATGCCCTTATTGGTAAATTTTTGGGCATCCGTATTTCTCTCCCCTTTGTGGAGGCTTGGGTCAGGAAGACTTGGAATCCTGAAGGTGATGTGGAGGTGATGCTGAGTGCAAACAACTATTTTATGGTGGTTTTCTCTTGTATTAAAGATCATAACAAAGCACTTGAAGGGGGTCCTTATTTCTATAACTAGGTGGTAATATTTATTAAACCCTGGCATATGGGTTTCAACCCATTAGAGGAGCAGCCGTTGCGAGTTCCAGTATGGGTGCAGCTTCCATGGCTCTCATTGGAATTCTGGAGAACAAATATCTTGCATAAGATTGCCCTTCTGCTTGGGAAGTCAGTTGGACCATCACAACAAACAATGGATAAAAAGGTAATATTTGTTGCTCTTATTTGTGTTGAAATTGACTTAAATAATCCTATTCCATATTCTATTGAAATACAATTTGGATAAACTACATGGGTTCAAAAACTTGACTATGAAGCTCTTCCATTTTTTTTCCATATTTACCGTGAATATGGCCACCTGCAAAGAAAATTCCCTAAGTTTGTCTCACATGTGGCTTCAAATCCTGGGCCCTCTCACTCTGGATAAATTTTGAATAAAGGAAAAGCCCTGATAAAGGAAGGGGAATGGGATAACAAAGGTTTTGTTTCAGTAAAAGTCTAAAACAAAAGACGAAGGGCAAACAAAGACCTTAAGGATAGTCAACCATATTCTCTACTCAACCATTTTGAAATATTAGATGATCTTGATCAATGCATGAAGATACCTGAAATGTCGCTACCTAATGCAAATATAACAAGGCTGAATCAGATGTCTCTTCCTGAGGGGGAACTTAAGGAATCAAATCTAGGTGGTTTAAATGAAGAACAAAGGGCTTTCGATCTGAGTATAGGGGACATGGTTGATTCTAGCTTTATAAGGAAATTTTTAATTGAAAGTGGTACAGACTTAGTTATGCCCCCTCCTACTCAGGCACTGATGCAGTCATCCTTGGACTGCAAAACTCCTATGGTGTTGGGATTGCAGCAAAAAATAATTAATTTTTTTTTAGATAAGAATATGGTGGGTCGAAAGAAGGACCAGGATAAAATTAAGTTAATGGGGGAGACTTTGGTGGAGTCATTCTTGGTGAGAACATTGGAATCCCATTTTTATAACCCCCAAAAATGATTATCCTCTCATGGAATGTAAGGGGGTTGAATAGCATCCCCAAACAAAAATTTGTTTGTGATTTGGTTCGTGTGCATTCTTTGGATGTGGTGTTTATTCAGGAGACTAAATTGGCTATTGATAGTATGTTCAATATTGCTCCCAATTTGTGGAGAAGGGGGCAATGCCAATGTATTGGTGCATGTGGATATTCTGGTGGCATCACTTGTTTATGGGAGTCAGTTAAGATATCCCCTCTTACTTGGATTTCTAGCAGATGGTCTATTTCAATGGTCTGGCATGATAATGAATCTGGTGAAGTCATCCTACTTAAAAATGTGTATGCTCAGGTTGATTACAATGGTAAAGTGAATTTTTTGAAGCATATTTTCTTTGTGAGAAGTTTGGTTCCCCTGTACCCATGGATTTTGGCTAGAGACTTCAACTCTATCACTTGTCTAGAGGAGAAACGTGGTGGGGTGGACCGTATCGAGCATTTTTCTTTTGTATTCAGTGCTCATATCCATGCCCTAAACTTGATTGACATCAAGCCAGATAATGGGATATTTACTTGGCATAATAGAAGGTGTGGGGAAGTTTCTATCTCAGAGAGACTAGATAGGATTTTTATATCCAATTATTGGATGGGTAATAACAGAGGTGCTAGTTCTATGATTTTGGAGGGTAGGGGATCTGATCATTGGCCTATCAAACTCTCTACTTTGGAGTTAGGGCTAAAAAAGAATCCCTCCTTTAAGTTTCAACTTATGTGGCTTCATGATCCTAAGCTTCATGATTTCATGCGAGGCTGGTGGACCACTAACAAACCTCCTCATGGCACCGCTATGTATTCCTTTATGAAGCGACTACAATTTGTAAAACATAAATTGAAGAGATGGAATAGACTAAATTTTGGGAACCTTTCCTTGGCTAAGTTGGCAGCTCTTAGGAGGATGGAAGAAGCTTCAAGGAATATTAGAGATCAGGGATTCACAAAAGAGCTTCTTGTTGAGGAATCTAAGGCTGCGAAAGACCTTGTTGAATGCGAACTGAGGGAAGAATTTTTTTAGAAATAAAAAGCTCAAGTAGATTGGCTTCAGGAAGGGGATAGGAACACAACCTTATTTTATAACTCAGTTAAGGCTCACCGTAATGGTAACCTGATTACCTCTCTTGTGAATTCTCAGGTTGCCCTGATATCTTCTTTCAGGGATATTTCAGAAGAGACTAAGAGGTATTTTTCCTCTCTCTTCAAGGAGGACTCCCTATCATATGATGAGAATGAAAAGATTATTCTAAATTGTATTCCAGGGATTTTTTCTAGAGATATGAATGAGCACTTGATGGGTCCAATTTCCTTTGAGGAGTTGGAAAATATTGTATTCAAGATGAAAAAAGGAAAATCCCTAGGCCCAGATGGATTCTTGATTGATTTTTATCAATATTTTTGGGATTTAATCAAATTTGATCTTTTGGAGGTGGTCCATGAGTCCCAAAATAAAAAATAGATGCTAAGGGACCTAAAGGCTACCTTTGTGGTGCTTATACCCAAAAAAGAGGGACAAATTCCTTGGATATGTTCAGGCCTATTGCTCTCTACAATGTTGTGTATAAGATCATCACAAAAATTATTGCTGAGAGGCAGAATATATGGTTGAGCAAAATCATCTCTAAGGAGCAAGGAGGGTTTGTTGTTGGCTAACAAATCTTGGATGGGGTTGTTATTGCTATAGAATCTATTCACTCGATGGAAAATTCTAAGGAGAAAACTATGTTCATTAAGTTGGACATGGCCAAAGCCTATGATCGGGTTAGATGGTCCTTTCTTCAAAAAGTTCTTGCTGCTTTTGGATTTGAGGAGGAATGGATTAGATGGGTGATGAGTTGTGTTTCTTCTTCCTAATTCTCTGTTCTTGTTAATAATGAGCCATCAGAGTTGTTTGAGGCCTCAAGGAAATTGAGGCAAGGAGATCCTTTATCTCCTTATTTTTTTATCATTATGGTGGAAGGGTTGGGAAGATTGCTCAAGTATCAAGTCATGCAGGGTCTCATTCATGGGTGGATGTGGGATAGTAGTTTGCCACCTCTTTCCCACCTTCAATTTTTCGATGATACTGCTTTGTTGTGAGTTGCCACTATCAAGGCAGCTGGCATTATTAGACAGTATCTTGACATATATCTTGGTGCTTCTATACAGTTGATTAATGAGGACAAGACTTCTATTTTCTTCTTCAATACCCCTCCTCTTATTCAAGCCAATATTGCCCGCATTCTAAGATTCCAGGTTAGGACTCCCCCCTTCATTTATCTTGGTATTCCAATTTCATCTCACCTTCTACCTATATCTTCTTGGTAGTCTATGCTTGATAAGTTTATAAGGAATGTGAATCACTGGAATTTCATATGGCTATGCACTGCAGGTAGAGTGTTGCTTTTAAAATTTGTTGTTCAAGCTTTACCCATTTATAGATGTTTTGTACAAATAGCTCCCTATCACTTCATCAAGGACATGGATGCTTTGTCAAGACAATTTTTATGGTCTGGAAAACTTGATCAATCTAAATGGAGTTTGGTTAGGTGGGATTCTATATGTAGTCCGGTGCAAGAGGGAGGTCTTGGGTTGCGATATATAGCTCTTTTTTAGTAGGGTTTGGTTGTAAAAATTTATTAGATATGGTGTACCTCTCAATATCAGATTTGGGCTAAAATATTATCTTATCAATACTTGAGAGGTATTTTTGAGGCTAAAATCCCTAGAGTCAGCTTGGTTGGGAAAGGTTCAATTATCTGGGACACTCTGAAAAGAGGATCTAATTTAATCAAGGAAGGTTTGTTCTAGATTTGCAATCAGGGATCAAATACTATTTTTTGGGAGGATTCTTGGGATGGCCACCCTCCTATCTTGAATCAATATCCTAGGTTATGTTCCCTAAGCATTGTTTTCTTGGAATCAGGTTGGTCTCGTGTGGAGGACTTTAAAAAAATATAGTATTTTGGAAATATGGAGATGTACAGGTGGAAAGATCCACAAGAATGGCCCCAGAGGGGACTAGCCAAGGACAGAGAGGTGCTTGCTCTTATTTTTATGAGGAGGCCTTGTTCTTCATTGAGGGTTAAATCTATTCTAGCTTGGAACCCTAATCCTAAGGGAACCTATTTGATAGGCTATGGTTATCAGGTTCTTGATAAGCAAAAGTATGGGAGTCTTCCTGTCACTTGGTGGAAAAAGGTGTGGAATAATTTTTTTTGGCCAAAATGTAACTTCTTTCTTTGGTTGGTAGCTCATAATAAATGCCTCACTTGGAATAATGTGAGGAAGAGAGGATTTTAGGGTCCCACTTTTTGTGTTATTTGCAATAAGAATGAAGATGACTCTTCTCATTTATTTTTACAATACTCCTTTTCCAGAGACATTTTGCACCGTTGGTGGAGTGCTTGGAACAATCCATGTTTTCATGTGCTATCCCTGGTGGAGTTTTGGAGTAGTCCAAGAAAACCTCCAGCTAAGGCCCCCTTCCTTCGGGTGGCTTGGGATTTGGTCCCTTATTGCATCATCTACAAATTTGGCTTGAATGAAACCAACACATATTTTAGGACAGTTATTTGGCTATTCAACAGATCTAGAAAAGGATCCTATATATGGTTGAGGAAACCATCCATAAAAAATGTGATGTGGACCCTCTTTTGGATTCTAGGGAGGAGAAGGTACAATAAGCCCTTGGTCTCTTTTGGGATGGTGTGAAATCTTCTATCCCTAGTAGGGTTCCTCAACTCAACAAGAAGGTTAGGAGAGATGGTAGGTGGAGGCCATCTGTTAGAATATTATTATTGTTATAATGTGCACTATGCCTATAATTGACAGGTTGACACTTGTCTTCTGCCACTTGTCCCTGTCTTCAGTTTGAGTTGGAGTGGTGTCTTTTGAAAGACACTTGGAGTGGAGCTTATGACACTTGTCATATCTCCCTCCTAATATTGATGCTTATATATTGTAAGATAACTTGTAAATAAAGTGTGCCTTATTTTTTAGTCCCTTCATTTGGTATCAGAGCGGTGAGATCCGCCTAAGGGACCTTAGGGTTAAGGAGTCTAGTTTATGGAGTTAGGGAGTATGCTCTCCACTCATTGAGTGGATCAGAAACTAGAAACTCCATAGAGGACAATCCTCGCCATCCAAGGACATGCCTCTTTCTAGATTTCCATTGAGGTTTAGTATTTCAATATGTTTTTCTAAGAAATTTTTTATTTCTGGTTTTAATCTTTGCTTACCAGTTTGGGGGACAGAAGATCTGCCACAATCTCAGATGCTATATTTCCATCTAAAATATTCCTAGAAGCATAATGGCATGGAGCTTGGTGGAGTTGTTAATAGCAACGTAATTATTTTTCATAGACCCACATCCTCGGTGCTGCAACCAAATAGTGATTTACCGGCATCAGCACCTCCTCTATGATCTGTAGGTCCTCATGGTGTAGCATCAGGTCATAGTTGTGGTGCACGATTCCATCAAGGGAGTTCTCCACCAGCATCACCACTCGAGAGGTGGCGCTCGCCTCCACTACCTTGAGCGCCTCCTCCATCCCCTCCCTGAATGGCATCGCATCTTGCCGCTTCCTTGCAATAGGAGTTGTGCATCCCCTGGTCTTGTTTTATAACCAGCTATTATAATGCATTTGCAGCCTGTACAATGATGTTATCTAAAGAGCTATGAAAATGTAGTAGTGAGGCACGTAGATCATATATACCCCCTCCTATTCACGGTGCACGAGCAAAAAGATCAGTTGATCGACGTATACTGCAACTTAACATCAGTTGCAAAAAATAAACATCACAACTACATTTAGATCAGTTTCGTCCCAAGTCAGATCTATATTTTGAATGTAATAGCACATTGTTTTGTTATTGTAGGGCCTGGCATGTGCTCATTCTGCTAAAATTGTAGATACCTAGCAAACCCCTATTGTTTGCATTGTCAAAACGCACTGGTTTATTTTTTGATGATATATCCTGGGTGCCTCGATTGGATAAGCATTCTTCCCGCAAGTCCATCCATAAGTGGAAATATATCATGGATGAACGTAGTGCCTTTCATATAAATTCTTGATATTCTAGTTTTAGCCCATAGATCTGCTAATGCCAGACATCGCTTACCATTTCTGATTGCTTACATTTCAAAAAATAGCCATCGATAAACTATTTGTTTACTAAATATTTCGAGCAAGTTTTGTCCATCTATTATTCTAAGTTCAACACTATAGCACCCCCCTATTTTTTTGTAGCAGATCAGGATTTGATTTGGCATAGCTGAGTAACGTCACGGCTAGACATTTGAAGTTTTTTTTAAACCAATATTCGGATTGCCCCACTATGAAACTATGCCCTCCTGCAGCCTATGGATCTACCACTTTTGAATAGCAACAAGCCTCTTTTTCTCTAACCAGTTAGTGGGGAATGTCTTCTCTCCTTCAACGTAGTAAGAGCTTCCGCAATCATATGCAGATGTGTGTAATAGCTTCTTATAGTAGAAAGCTCAGTAGATGGAGGATAACTAAGCTGTTGAGTTTTTTTTTTTTTAGAAACTATGACTTGCACCAAGATCACAGGTTCTTTCCTGTGGACATGATCTAAAGCACATTTTTGTTGTCACTATGTGGTCAGTTATGGACGTCTACTGATGAAAAATATATTATAGATGAATGGTATCTCCCTCAACAACTGGATGTGATTGAAGGTCCTTCAAATGCATTCTAAAGCATAGAGACTGGCGACTACGTCAAAACCGACTACAACGACTCTCTCCAAAGTGAATACTCCATCATAGCATACCCTCCTAAAATCATTCATCCCAGACTCAACGCATGGTGAGTTCCTTGGAGTATGTACCAGGTGGTGGTTTTTAAGCAATGACTACCATGCCATTATCAGTGGCATGACTGAGGCAGGACCCTCGGTGCCAGTTGTCGACACCTTCCCACTTGGCTGCATCCCGAGCGGGTTTATAGGCACTTAAAAAGTAAAGAATTTGGTTGATTTAAAGGTTTATTCATTCCATATTTGAAGGTTGCTATTCTAGTAGCAAAATTTTATAAAAAATCCCAAGTCAAGCATTATATTGTAGAGTAAAACTCGGAGGGGTGACCATTTGGGAAAGTTCCAGAGCTACACACTTTTCTCAGGGTCTTTGTTTTTTGTTTGTTTGAAACATCAAATTGTATCTGACATAGGCTTATTTATAGTTGTTGGAAAGATAATTTTGAGGGGGATCCATTGGTCAAATTAGTTTTCAGTTTTGAGATAATTAACTCAGCTAAATTTTGACTTAAAGTGGAGATTGTAAAACAGAGTGCATTTTCGGTTGCATCCGACACTCTTGAACAAAAATTTTGGCAAACTTGTAAGAATCTCAATTTTAAGTCTTTGGGGGGGACATTATGCCAAGTCATTCAAATTTGGCAAGTTTGAAGGTAATCTTGTAAAACGAGGAATTTATATTGTCTCATCTTTTGGAGGCACATTTGGGGCTAATTTATTTTTAGACAAATACAAATCATCAACTTAAGGGGTGATTTAGGGCCCCTTGTCCCTTGTCGGTGGATTCATTTTGTGGCACTCTCTTGGCCACTAGGTTTTTGTTGCTTGCATCTTCTATTTGGGCTTTGTCTACATTTTATTCTTTCTATTACCCTTGAAAGACTTTGGGTTTATAATTGTAATCAAGTGTAGTTCCATTTCATACACACTTGACACTAAGCCATATACAAGCAAGCAAACACATTTTTATAACAATTCTTATAAATCAAACAAATTATTATAAAGCAATAATACATTGGCATATCTATTGTAAGAATTCTACAAAAAGCAAGCATTGCATTTTTTATAACCGCATATGTTCCACATATCAACTGCTCAAATACTTATAGTCTCCCTCATGTAAGGGTGGGCATATTGAGTAATTTTGTATAAAGGTCTAGCAGGTTATTCCCTTTCAGAGTCGCCTATGTTCCACGTATCAACTGCTCAAATGCTTATAGTCTCCCTCACATAAGGGTGGGTATATTGAGAAGTTTGGTATAAAGGTCTGGCAAAATTATAATTCTTACTCTCTTTGGATAGAAAAAGGCACTTATGTTCAACTTAACCCTCCCAATGTTGGAATCACTTGAATATTTAGAGTGGAAAAACTAGGCGAACCCTGCTCTGGATCTTCAGCAGTATACCCTAGATTTTTTTGAGGTCTCTAATTTGGACTTTGTTGTTCTTACTTCATCATCTGTTGAGATCCCTTTTATTTTTTGATCCTTTTCTAAATCATGGCTACTACAAATCTATTAAGTGGACTTACAAAGAAACTTGAAGGAGCACAAAATTTTGCAAATTGGAAGTATGAGATGGAATCAATATTAATGATGAACGACATGTGGGACTTTGTGAAAGATAGGCAGGATAATGAAGACCCACTCACTCCACCTACAGACCCTAAAGAAAAATCACAATTTGAGAAGAATTCCAATATAGCTTTAAGTCTAATAAAGCTAGCTACAAGAATTAAATGCAGAGAAACTGTAAGGGCTCCAAAAATACCTAAACAATCATGGTATGCTCTCAATAGATTGTTTGATAGGCAAAGCCAAGATAATATTTTGTATCTCAAACAAAAATTGCACAATCTATGTATGAAAGGCTCACTTACTGATTATCTTTTTGAAGTCAAGTCTATTAAGAATGATTTCTTAGCTACTGGTAAAACCCTAGATAATAATGAGTTAATCCCAATAATGTTGCATGATCTTTCTTCAAAGTTTCACTCCTATGCTACCATGTTAGACTTGAGTGGTAAAAAAATGAATTCCACACTTGAGTATATTGAGATCCTAATTAAGAAGCATAAGCAAGCCCTAATAAAAGATGAATAAATTGAAGCCACATCAACAAATTTTACCACCAAGGTAACTTTACAGCCTAAACAAAACAAGGGTCAAAATTAGCATAATTAGAATCAAAGGGGTAGACAACATCAGAGATACACATAGTACCAATAGTAGCCAAATCAATAGTACCAACAGCAACCACGTCAGCAATAGTACCAGCAACAACCAAATCAGCAATACCATCAGCAGTACCATCAGCATCCACATCAGCAGTAGTACTAGCAGCAGCCAAGATGGCAAACAAGACCTCAAGGGGGTCAAAAAAACAACCAACAAGGGTGTGAATATTGTGGAAAATGGAATCATAATGTTGCTAATTGCTATAAAAGACAAAGAGAATAGGGAGAACCATAAAATAATAATCTAAACACATTGTATGCAACCAACCAAGTTAATATTGAAGATAAAGAATGTTGGTATATTGATTCTGGAGCAGCAAAGCACATGACAGGAAGGCAATATTGGTTGACCAAGGTTCAACCTACATCAAATCAATTCATTACTTTTGTTGATGAAAGTGCTCTACCAATTGAAGGTGTTGGGGAGGCACCACTTACTTTGCATGATGGTAATAATGTTCCTACAACAGATGTTTTGTATGTGCCTAGTCTTAAAAGGAGTCTTATTTCTATTAGACAACTTAAAGATAAGGGCTATTATGTCTATTTTGAAAAATAAAAATGCTACATTAAGGAACCCAATGGCAATGTCAAGGCCATGGGAGTGAAAAATGATGGTGTTTACTACCTCCTTACAAAATCTATAACAAAAACATCTTTGCATACAACAACTGATTTATCTTTGGAGTACATGTGGCATGAAATATTGGGACATTTAAATTTTAATAATCTTCAAATGATGTCTACAAAAGGATTAGTTAAATGACTTCCACATCTTAAGGAGTCAAAATGTTTTTGTGACCCATGTGTAATATCCAAACACCATAGGCAACCATTTGAAATAGGAAAGGCATGGAGAGCCAATAGACCTTTGCAATTGGTTCATTCGGACATTTATGGGCCAATGTTTGTTCAATATTATACTAGGGATAAATACTACATCACTTTCATTGATGATTAGAGTAGAAAGGTATGGATATACCTAATTCAATATAATTTGCAAGCCCTTGATAAGTTCAAAGAATTCATTGCACTTGTTGAAAGAGAAAGTGGGTATTAAATCTCCACCTTAAAATCATATAATGGTGGAGAATATGTCTCCAATGAATTCTTTAATTTTTGTAAGTATCATGGGATAAGGAGGCAATTCAAAACCCCTTATACCCCGCAACAAAATGGAGTTGCTGAGAGGATGAATCAAACAATCACAAATATGGTAAAATCAATGTTACATGTTGCTATATTACCTAACTCATTTTGGGGAGAACTTGTTCTTATTGCTACATACTTGACTAATAGGTCATACACAAAGGCATTACATGAAATAACACCTGAAGAAGCATGGAGTGGAAGGACGCCATATATGGGACATTTGATAATATTTGGATGTGATGCCTATGCTCATATTCCTCATAAGAAAAGGAAGAAGTTTGATGATAAGAGCCAAAAATGCATATTTGTTGGCTATAGTGATAGTGCCAATGCATATAAATTAGATGAACCTATTTCCAATAAAATCATTTTAGGGATGTTATCTTTCATGAGTATCCCCCATATAATCCTCCTAAGGTCCCCACTTTAGAAATAACTAATGAAATAGTTGCTCCATTCATGGATACAATATCTTCTAGTCCTTCTCCTTCACTCATAAATCAATAAATTCATCCACAAGAAGAACTTCCTACAAATGATCCATCTCCTCCATCTCCTCCTCCTAATGATCAAGTAACATCATCCAATCCTTTACCCAAGTGGGTTCAAGCCACAATAGATGAAGCCCAAAATCATTTTCCCACCTATACAGGTAAAAGGCCTTCGACCCTAAGACACCAAGTGAATTATGCCCTAATGGCCAAATTCCTTAGCCAACCTGAAACTTCTAATGTCAAAGAAGCACTTGGTGATCCTAAATGGGTTCATGCCATGGATCAAGAATGACATTCCATTGAAAAAATCACATTTGGGAGTTAGTTGAGTTACCCAAAGTAAAATTTACCATTGGCAAAAAATTTGTATACAAAGAAGAATATAAAGTAGATGGCTCACTAGATCACTACAAGGCTCGCCTAGTATCTCAAGGCTATAAGAAACAAGAGGGAATTGATTATGAGGAGACCTTTGCTCCTGTGGATAAGATTACTACAATCAGGACAGTTATTGCTATGGCAGCTCAAAAACATTGGCCAATATATCAAATGGATGTCAAAAGTGCATTTCTCAATGGTCATTTGAATGAGGAAGTGTATGTCAAACAACCACCAGGATACACAGTTGAAGGCCAAAACAACAAAGTCCTCAGATTAAAGAAATCTCTATATGGCCAGTTGTCTTGAAAGCTCTATATAAATCAAATGATAATTTTTCTTTAATTGGATACACAGATTTAGATTGGGCCAGTTGTCCTGAAACTAGAAGATCTACATCAGGTTATTGCTTTCAATTAGGCCAAGGCTCTATTCATGGAGAAAAAAGAAGTAGAACACAGTTTCACTATCTTTAGTAGAAGTAGAATATAGAGCAGTAGTTGAGGCAACTAAGGAGGCAATATGGTTGAGGCCATTAATTTAGGATATTGGGCTATTCATACATGGTCCAACATATATATATTGTGACAATCAAAGTACCATCAAGATGACCAAGAATCCAATTTTCCATGATAGAACAAAGCACATTGAGATCCATCATCACTTCATTAGATAAATGGTCCAAGAAGACAATATACACATGGAGTATGTACCAACTCAATATCAAGTAGCAGACATCTTCACCAAGTCACTTGGGAAAGACAAGTTTTCTCAGTTTAGCAATTTGCTATATCTATGTAAAAGAAGTCAACATTAATGGGGAATGTTATCTAATTTTGACTTATCTTTTTAAGATAGTGCACATTAAGGGGGAATGTTAAAATATTATTATTGTTATAATGTGCACTATGTCTATAATTGACAAGTTGACATTTGTCTTCAGTTTGAGTTGGAGTGGTGTCTTCTGAAAGACACTTGGAGTGGATCTTATGACACTTTTTATATCTCCCTCCTAAGCTTGATCCTTATATATTGTAATATAACTTGTAAATAAAGTATGCCTTATTTTTCAGTCCCTTCAACCACCCCCTAGAGGAATTTTAAAAATTAATATTGATGGATCATCCAAGGGTAATCTTGGACATGCTGGCATTGGTGGTGTTGGGAGAGATTCTACTGGTGGTGTATGTTTTTTCTTTTCCATTTATAAATGTGTTCACTCCAACAATTTTATGGAAGCTCTTGCAATTATTGAGGCCTTGCAGAGGGGGTTTTCTCTTGGTTGGTATAGGATTATCTGTGATTCTAACACTCAAATTATGGTTAATATTTTAAACAGTAAATGAGTCGAGGAAGTTAATTGGCAGTTGGCCTCTGTAGTCATTCAGATTATTAGAATGAGTGAAGAGTTTGAATTTATATCCTTTGTGCACATTACAAGGGAATGAAATGTGGTTGTTGATTACCTGGCCAAAAATGCTTCTGAGTCGCTGGATCCTTGGAGTATCGATAATGGGGAGAGTCTCCCATATGGGGACTCTCAATGCCTATGGAAGTTGATCTACAAGGAAGTACAAACTTAATGTGGTTTATTCTTGTTGTCTTTTTTGGGTGTCATTCTAGTCTAGTGGTTTTAGCCTGTTTGGCTATTTATTTGAGTCCTGGTTGGAAGCTTAGTTGTACTCTATAATCCATAATTTTTATCAATAAATTTATACCCCTTTTTTTACAAAAGCAACAAGGGTAAGGGTTCTTTCATCACCAAAATTGTTGTGGAAACAAAACATAGCCCATTGGTCCCCAATTTTCAACCCTGAGGATGAAATTGAGGTCCTTAGCCTAGGTTTGAAGTTCCTCACTATTCCTCCTTCCATGGCCAAAGAGATTCTAAAATAAGTGTTTTCAATATTTTATAGACATATTCATCTTGAATGGTTATTTAGATCAAGATATGGTCCTTCAAAACTACCTAAGTCCTGATACTTTTTGTGTTTTAAACTAAATTTTTAATCCTTCATAGTTTTATAGGTATTTTAAAGAAATTATTGGCATGGGTGAAATATTTTCTCAATAAAAAAATATCTTCTACCAATCACACTTGCCAACATGTCTTTTTGCCTCATATGTAGTCTACCATTAATTCCCTTTCCAATGACAAATCCATTTCCATTAGGCTTGTAAATAAAAACTTGGGTGTTTATATTTTTTTCATGAACTAGTTCAAAAGGCTTTTCTCAGCTTTTTGATCAGAATGTGTACTTTGAAGTGAACAGAATCCCATGGTAGGATATTTTTTATCAACTCTAGGAATTTCTTGGTTGGGATTTTAGGAGGAATTTGCTTTCAGAAAACCATAGAAAATTTATGCTCCAGGTAACACTATCCTCTACTAGAGTGTTTTTTGACCTCCTCAAAATCCACAATCCTAGGATTTTTGGTTGACCCATATATTTCTACTATGGTTTCATGCTTGAACCTACCTCCAAATGGATTCATCATCTACTCTTGATAATTTTGTTGAAGAAAAACAATTATCTCTTGGATTTCATAACATCATAGCAAAAACATAGAAAATTTAATCACAACAACAACATCCATAACATAGAAATAAATAACAACAACAATAGCCACAACAAAGGAATAAACAACCAAAACAACAATAATAACAAAGGTAGCAACAATAATAGGGGCATAATTAAATATTTTAGGACCCTTAATTAAGAAGATGAAAGAAAGAGAGAAAATTCTAGAACCACACTTTCTCTGTGTAACAACAATTATAATATGACAATAGAAGAAATTTTTGTAACTCTAGTTTCATAAATTCAAGAAAGGTTTTTATCGCATCTATTTAGAATCGGTAAGGGAAGTGGTTATTTCATCATAAAAATAGTGGTAAAAACCAAAAATAATCCTTTGGTCCACTATATTTAGCATATAACATTTTGGCCATCAGTATTTTGTAGAAGTCTTGTCTAGGTTATGGATGAAAATAACACAAATCTTGTTGTCCATATTTTTTCCTATAGAAAATATACCCAAATTGGAATTGAGGCCCTTATCTTAGGTTTAAAGTTCCTCCATGTTCCTCCTCTCATGGACAAAGAGTTTCTAATTTTTTTTTTTAGCATTTTGTAGATGTCTTCATCTTTAATCGTTCTTTGGATCGAGAGGTGACCCTCTAAAATTGCCTAACACCATTAATCCTTTCCCTATTTCCAATCCAAGTTTTAATCCATCACAATTTTATAGGACTTTGAAAGAAATTATTGGCATGGGTGAAATATTCTTTAATAACAAATTATCAGCTACCAATCCCACTCATCAATGTGCCTTTCTACCCTATATCTGGTCTACTATTTATTCCCTTGCCAATGTGAAATCCATTGTCATTAGACTCACAGACCAAAAACTTGGGTGTTTGTATTTTGTCTATGGATTAGTATGTTTTAAAAGGGTTTTCCCAACTTTCAAAAAAGAATGTGTAACAATCTAAGTTATGCCCAATTGTTTGTCCAAACACCCCAAGTCGACCCACTTGGTTGTCAATCATTAGAGGTTATTGTGAGAGAAAATTTTTCTTTTATTTTTTTATTTATTTAATTTTTGTTTTATTTCCTAGTATGAGCATGTTAGATTCATATTCATGAGTGCCATCCCATTTTAGAATAAATACTCATGAAATCAATATTGGCCAGATCCCGTATAGTTAACCATTTTGAACTTCATTCTCCACCTGAGATTTTAAGTTTAGGCATGGGGTTTATTTTCTTCTAGGGCCCATAACACCTAGAGGTGTGATGCATACTTTCCCCATGTCTTGACATGATCCCAAGTATTTATGTCATGTAATATGTAGTGCATACATGCTTGAGCTAGATGATCATCCATTCCCCATGGAGCAGTATCTAGGGTCTTACCAATACCCTGGTAACCACCCAACGTTTTGTGTTGATTAACCAACACGATGTCCCATACCATCATGTTATCGGATTTACCTAGTCAAGCATAATTCACCACTCATCACTAGCAGGGATAACCTAGAAGATATGCCCATACAACCCTTTGTTACTTCCCATTTTGACATTTTTCTATAAAAAGTATAGTTAGAGCCCTGGTTTATGATGGTTGCCAACCCACAAGCACCATTAAAGTTAATATACAATATTGTCTCATCTACAATCTTGAAATAGAATCAAGGTTATGATGGTTGCCTTCCCACAATCATCTCTAGAATTTAATATACAAGATTATCCCACCCACAATATTGAAAATGGAATCAAGGTTTTCTTACCCACAACCTTGGGTTTCAAAATAAGATTGTCCCTCCCACAATCCTAAAACTTCTTATTTTAAAGTTTACCTAAACTTATTTAAAAGGTTTACTAATGAATGCAGTTTCGATATTATTCAAAGGTTATGCTAAGTTTTAAAAGATCACCAAGTTTTCATTTGACATTTCGAATGCTTAGATTGTAGAAAAGAAATATAAATTAGAGATGCTATATAAACATTGCATTCAAAATAATATTTTCACGTTTGCTATAATAAATTTAATTTAAAAAAGAAAAACCCTCTACAATTACTATTCTTTTAAAGTAATGGCTACACTAACATTTCCATCCGCAAATCATTTTCCCCTCAATACTCGATAAAATTTTATTATAAAGATCATGTACTAAGCTGACTATTCCGCAAATCTAATTAAATGTGCATCATTACGTTAATATAATTCAAATGAACTAAAAAGAGTAATGTTTCATGTTGCTAAACTATAGCAATGCCACTCGTACTGTCAATTAAAATATTCCTCACACTACCTTACACAATCCATCATATAGGTTTAAATTAGATATTCTCATTACCACAACCCCCTACCTTTAAGACATGGTTTCCTAGCATCAATTACAATTCAACCACAGGTTATGACAATAGTAGAACTTTTAAAGTTTTCTAAGTTCCAATATGGATTTTATACAATATCTTCTCTTTCAGGTTTAAGTTCAGAACAGTCATATTTAATTCTATTAAATTTGCATGAGTTATCCACACAGCCTGCATTGCCTCGTTTCCTATTATAGGTCAGATTTGTTACTCTATACAATCTGAGTCACATTCATAGTTGTACTCTACGATTCTCAGCTTGTTATATTGCAATGCGGGTGATTTCCTCACAAGCTACCTTAATTACTTCCTAACACATAGCTAATTTTAACACGCTCTATTAGTTATCATGCTACTTTGATTAGGTAAGTCTTTCAAACATAGTATATTCCAATTTCCCATTTATAAACCAATCGAAAATCCCTATTACATGCTACTACGAGTTTAAGGAACAAATTTCGATTTATCATTTACATTGCTTTTCAATCTTCAAAAATAAACACAAAAATCAAACCATTTCAAAGCAAAGCAAATCCTAGTTTTCTATAACTGCAATCTACATTTCCATTAATCTAATAATCCATATGGAAATTGAGAACATACAACTATACAATCATATATAATAAGATGTATTTAGAGATTAATGAACCTTGGTCCAAGCTCAAACTTCATATCCGATTATCACATCATTCAAATAGCCTACGAAGGAAAAAATAAAAATAAAAATCTTTCTTGACTGCATGTCAACCCTACAAAATAGTAAAAGGTTACGGCTACATTTCCTTTTCTTCCTTTCAAAATATTTACAAGGCTACTCATAAGCTCTCCCAATTCTTATGTTATTCAAGTTTTACATCATGTACAGTCTCAACATTGTCTTGCATTAGTATCTAGAGTTATTTCATTCTTTGAAAAAGAGAAATATATCATAACCATTTATAATTGGCTTTGTATTCTAAAATTTGTAATCATCCTTTTACGCTTGAACACAAGTTTTTTCTATCAGCAAAAATTAAACTAAGGCTTGAATTCTTCAAGCTCCAATTTCAATTGCAGGTTTTCGATGACAATTCAGGGTCAGAGCGGTCAACCTAAGATGATATGCAAATACTCCTAGCATGCAAGCAACTTTCCATATCTTTCCATGCAACAAACAAGATTTCAACAATAAACCTCCCATATCACTATGGGCTATCAATACAACATGCTACAACATTTTAAAACAATAGCCTCCCATTTCACTATGGCTATATATAGCTTGTGGAAATAATCATAATAAATTACATCTTAGACTAATAAATTAGCTCTAGAACATAGTCAAAATGTTGCTTTCCTTTTTCCACAAAGCAATCAAATGCATGCATCACAAGTTTTCCACGCATGAATTAATATTTCCAAATTTTCTTTAATCTTTATAGATTAGGGGTGGATTTATATTCTCAAAAAAGCAACAATATTTAATTCTTGTCACACATGCACACAAGTCTATTTATTTTATTTAAAATTGCATTGCTAACAAGCGTCATATCAATTTGAACGTAGAATAAAACACAAATTAATTAAGCATTCCACCAAATTTTTCTAGTTCACTTACTGGTTTTTGCAGTCCATTCTCTTTGCTCTACTGCGTCCTTTGCTCAACGTCACTTACTCTTGCCGAAGATACCAGATCTCCTTAATTATCCTCTCCCATTTTTTTTCTTTCATAAAACATATTTTTTCCTTCCTCTGATCCCGCTTTCATTCGTTGGGATTCTTCCTCCAAAAACATGCCAAATACCAAGTTTTTTCCACTCCCTCACATCCAACAAACAAACTGGATAATCATTCCTTTTAATTACAGACTAAATTTATATTATATATATATATATATATATATTATATTTTTTAAAGCTAAAACAACACTTTTTTGACTTTAATTTAAATAGCTCATTCCTATAGTTTAAGAAATCCTTCGCCTATATTCTATTTTCTTTAGAATTATTTTTTTCAAAAGTAACTAGAATATTATATACAAATTGGATTTTTTTAAGAGGATCCCAAAACCTTATAAAAAAAGGGCCATAGCATTGAGATTTAAAGCAATTCCATAGTACATGAAAATAAATACAAACTGAAAAGGAAAGTGCCAGAAACAACTCTTGATCCGACATAAAGACCAAATTCTAGTACCAACTAGTGAGACCCACTTTGCCAAAATATTATCCTCCCATTACCGATAATCTGGGATCCTCCCATGGGTGGATATAGTAGTCTGTGTTCCACCCATGGGCAGATACAATGGTCTGGGATCCTCCTAGGGGTGGATAGAACACACCTGCCTAGACCTGTGTCAGGAGAGTAGGAAGGCCAAGAATAGCCAACAACCAAAAATCCTGCCCGAAAACTAGAAGCAAGGAATTGTTAGAAAATTGGAGAGGATCCCCGTCCAATGATGGCTCAGGATGCAACCTAGGATGTAGTGGAGCAACAAGCAGTCGTGCAAGCAAGGCAAGAAGCATCACCAAGATATAGGCTAGGGATAAAAAATGGGACAACCTAGGAAATGGCATCAGGATCCTCAAAGAAAAATGGGAAGCCTCTGCTTGAGCCTAAAAAGTGGAACAACACTACTGGGGATATCTATAGGCCAAGATATCCCCGTGCATAATAAAGAGAAATAAATTTTGGCAGTGCTTCGCTTCGCAGAATTGACCTCCTCCTCCTTTGAAGATTTTTGTTTATGTATCCTCGTGCTTGGTCAATCCCAAAAAGCTCCAAGGATTCCTCGTGCTTTCAAAAGTTGGCATATAATTTCTCTTTATGTAATTTTCTTTTGCATTTCATCTTACGCTGCTTAGATAGTTTGCAATTTTTATTTCATAGCATTTTGAGCAAATATTATCATGTTTCATCATTTTTTTCATCTTTATTAACTCACAGAGGGCATCATCAAAATTTGGGCATTAGAGGACAAATTGGGGAAATATGACCATCTGGGTCGTTCCAAAATGCCCCCAATTAGCTAACCCCCACTTTTTTAGGAGATTTGGAGCTGTCCAAATGTGACATTTTGAGCAGTGCTATCTGGCATTTTGTTGCAGGTCTATTCGTCCCGCCTCAGAGCAAATTCATATCTGTGAGGAATTTCTTGACTGTTCCATTTGTAGTGTTTTATTTGTGAGGTCCTGATGCCCCTATCCCACCATGATTGCCATTAAAAGCACGAGGATATGGAAACAAAAAAAAGGAAAAGCTCCAAGTATGATGCAAAATGGGACTAAACTTAACGTTAAATCCTACGAATTGAAAATGCATGAAATAGGAAAAGCATAAACGAATTGAAACCCAAATGAAAATCCAATGTGGAGAAAATCCCTTTCTTTTATTGATATGTTTTGGAATTTTGTTACAATTCACCTCTTCCCTTTTTAGGGGTGAGGAGCATTAAATTTATTTCTTGGTTACATCCATGGATAGCCATCCTTCTTCCACGTGCCCACATGTAAGATGGGCAGACCAAAATGTCACCGTCGCTTGCGTTGATGAGTCTTGAATCCTTGCTGCTCCTCTAAAATCTAGATCCTACGCTCAAGGAAATAAGAAACGGTCAGTAGCACCTGTAGATGAGATGAAACATGCAACCCCAAGCCTACGATTAATGCATGCAAAGAAGAAATAAAATGATAACTAACATATATCCAAATGATCTAAAAATTTTATAGGGGCATCAGGACCTCACAAATAAAACACTACAAATGGAAAATTCAGGAAATTCCTCACATATTTGAATTCACTCCGAGGCAGGACGAATAGACCTGCAACAAAACACCAGATAGCACCGCTCAAAATGTCACATCTGGAAAACTTCAAATCTCATGCAAAAGTGGGGGTTAGTTAATTGGAGGAATTTTGGAATGACCCAGATGGTCAGATTTCCCAATTTGGCCTCTAACACCCAAATTTTGATGATGCCCTCTACGAGTTAGTAAAGACAAAAAAAATGATGAAACATGATAAGATTTGCTCAAAATGCTATGAAATCAAAATTGCAAACTATCTAAGTAGCATAAGATGAAATGCAAAAGAAAATGACAGAAAGAGAAATCGGCAACAGATTCCTAATCGTTCCTAAAAGGGACGATTAGACCTGCAGCAGTGCGGCGACACCCGAGCAAGCCGCCCACCGTTTGGGGCCTGATTTCGGCACCAATCCACTTGGGATGAGTCCAAAATCTCTTGTAAAGTGTTGTCATCAAATTGGGTGGTATACTATGGTCAAATGTCAGGTTTTGGGCTCAATATTTGTCCTTCCAATGGTCACCCAATGACCTCCTCTCTAAAAGAGATCATGGATGTGAAAGGCACAAATCAACTAGGGGCGTATGGGGAAGTAAAATGGTAGCACTTCATTGCTCAAAAATGCTCCTTCTTTGTATATATTGGGGTGAGGAAACTCACAAATTTATAGACCTAGAGGTATCTTACATTGGGCATGCATAGGCGCCACTTGGCAATCATGCCCTCTCAGGGGGAGGGGGATTCCTACCTAATTAGGGACTTCATGACTGCCCTTGCAACTATCTCTAACACTAAAAAATGCTCGCCCACACTCCCATGTGATGAAGGAAGCATTAAGTGGTAGATCTGAGCTGCCATTTGTCAAGATTTGACTTTTTTCCCATCAAACCTCAATTCACCCCGCCCTAGAGCGAATACTAGTATTCGTCCCTGGGTAGGGCGAATCCTAGTTTGAAATCATCCCTAGGTGAAAAAAGTACTGAGCAAAGTTCCTGAAGGTGCCAAATTGATTCCTGACCTTCCAAAACTATTGTGAGAGTGGTTAGGACCACTGTTTGACCTCTGGGGGCTGCCCTTGGGGCTATGTGTGTCAATGTAATTAGTGTTCGTAGTCACATAATCAGATTGGTGCTATTTTGGTGTCTACAGTTAGAAAATTGGAGATGATCCCCATCCAATGATGGCTCAGGATGCAACCTAGGATGTAGTGGAGCAACAAGCAGTCGTGCGAGCAAAGTAGGACGCATCACCAGGATATAGGCTAGGGATCAACAATGGGACAACCTAGGAAATGGCATCAGGGTCCTCAAAGAAAAAATGGGAAGCCTCTACTTGAGCCTAAAAAGTGGAACAACACTACTAGGGATATCTACAGGCCAAGATATCCCTGTGCACAATAGAGAGAAATACAAGGAATCCAAAAGAATCTAGGTAAAATAGTAATAGGTGCAAAGATAGGATCCCAAAAGCCAAAACTAGAGGAGGAAGGAAGGACCACAGCTACAAAAACACTGATATCTACCCCCATATTAGAGAATACAAAAGGAAGCCCCCATCACTCCAGTAGAATATCCCAGGAACCACCATCCTTGCTCATGAAAAAATCCAAGGGACTAGAACCAAAAGCCCCTCAATAGGAACTGAAACGAACAACCTGAGGATCCCAAGTGGTAAGTAGTAACAGATACAAATATGGGATCCTTGAAATGTTAACCTGGATGAATTAGGGTTTGCATGCACTGATCATGGGTCCCCCCCAAGATCCAAACATACAACATAAACCCTAGGAACCCCATAATAAGGGACCAAGATCCCCCCATCCTTGCTCATGGATAGCTTTAGGGAATGGGACTGAGACTGGGAATAATCTAGGCAGAGGAAGAGGCCCACCCTAAATA
The DNA here is from genome assembly GCA_028583015.1 of Wollemia nobilis. Taxonomy (NCBI): domain Eukaryota; kingdom Viridiplantae; phylum Streptophyta; class Pinopsida; order Araucariales; family Araucariaceae; genus Wollemia; species Wollemia nobilis. The sequence continues at coordinate 118,200 of JAQPPZ010014509.1, forward strand.
CCAACCAATGCCCTGGGTGTCCACCAAATCACAGATCTAGCAAGAATAAGCCTCTAAATAAGAAACCAAAAAAGGGCCCTACCAAACAGGATGGACCAGCAGCAACCACATGCATCCTAGAGAGGAGTCACTGTTAGAAGAGGAAATTTCCCCCCCTAGTCCAACCTCAAAGCATAGAGGACCTCACATGATGCACCAAGAAGCAATAAAAAACCCAACCTGCTACCACCATCGATCGAGGAAACCCTAGGAATTGGATCCAAGAAAAAAACCTATAAAAAACTCCAAGGGAAAGCCTGGGGGAGAATAGGGAAGGGATCCTAAAAACATGCAGGAAACCTTAGGAGACACCTGGGATGCACCAGACCATGGGCTATGGCAGGGAAACCCTAAAACTGCTAGGAAAGGAGCAGAAAGTGGAGAAGGATCTCCCATAGGGAGATCATTTGCTACAAAGCATTCCCAAATTGAGACCTGAGATGAACCAAGAACTGGGCAAGAACTAGGAGAGGGGGAGTAGGTAGAGGGATAAGGACCCTCTCATTTTATTTAGAATATAATTGGTTATAAAATTTTGTGTTTCTTATCTAGAAACAAAAAAATTTATTTATTTCCAACACCTTCATATTCTATTTTGTTTTACCAATAGCAATATATATAAATATGTCATATGTTATTTTTATTTCCATTGCATTGTCCTTTCCAATACGATATATGTCCTCTACATCAGCATTATCTCATCCTTACAGATAAATTAGGCATATAGTAAAGTAGAGTTTTGGAGGTTTATTACATAATGTGTACTCTAAAGTGAACAAAGTCCCTTGGTAGGATATTTTCTATCAGATCTAGAATTTGTTTGGTTTGGATCTTAGGAGGAATCTGATTTTAAAAAACCATAGGAAAATTTATGCTTCAAGTAACACCATACTCTTCTAGAGTGTGTGTTTTTTACCTGCTCCCCAAAATCCACAAGACTAGGCTTTCTAGTCGACCCATATGTTCCTACTATGGTTTCATGCTTGAACCTTTCTTCAAATGGCTTGATCACCTGCTCTTGCAAACTTTGTTGAAATAGAAAAATGATCTCTTGGATTCCATATATCTAATTAGAGATCTGCATTATCATATTTTTCCTTAGGATGTCATTCTTTTTTCTTTTGATTTTGATAGCCTCTATCCTAGTATCCCAACCTCTCAAGGATTGGTAGCCCTCTATCATTTTTTAAGGAATAAATTTTATCTAGCCAAGATAAAATTTAAGGTAAGGCTTGCAAATATAGCTTTAACAAAACACTACTTGGAATTCAAAATAAAAACATATAGGTAGATAAGAGGAACAAACATGGGAAGTAATTTTATTGTGGTTTATGCTTTTTTATTTCTATGTCATCTAGAGGAACAAATATTCAATAATGTTGATGTGAAAAATAATTTATTTTATAAAATATATGTTGATAATGCTATTGGAGTTTGCCATAGCCTTAAGGAGGATCTTAATGGTTTTTATACTACCTACAGAACCTTCTATGATAGTATTAAAATTACTTCATTTGTTTATAATTATGAAGTAACATTCTAAATAAGGGACCTGATTTTGCTTAAACTAGAATTCTCTACACCAAATTGTTTCAGGAGTCAATGAATGCTTATCAATACATCCCTACTTCTTTCCATAATCTAGTTTATCAACAAAAGACCTTTATCATGAGTGCACTCAACAAGTTTTTTTTTTGAGAAAGCTCCAAGGATGGATTTATTTCTTTTAAAATTAAATTTTTAACGGACTTAGAGCTAGGGGATATCAAATTAAGTTTGTTCTTTGTTTGAGAAAGTTAAATTTGATAGTAGGCTTTCAATTTTGGCTAGAGTTCTGGAGAGAGTAGCACATATACATGGAACCAAAATAAAAATAGTTCCTCATACTTTGAAGCTAAACAACTGCAGTTTTGTCACAGATCTTTCAATCAAAACATATTATTTCTCAAATGTTTGAAAAATAGAGAAAATATAGAGAGCTCAAGCACATTTCTTAAAGCATCATATGCTTAAGGAACCAAAAACCTCTTTGATATTATCTTTATAAAAATAAAATTGTTCGACTCTATTTCCCACTTTGTATTTTTGCATTTTTTTAATGCATTTTTTCTCTTTTCTTGGTCGGTGTTTTTTTGGGGGGTGAGCTTGTGATTTCTCTTCTTTTTATCATCTTGGTATGTAAACCTATGGTTTGTAACAATGCTTGTATTTTTTTATCCCACATGTATCACTCTTCAACCCTCATAAATTTAGGTCTTTATAAAGAGAGGTTGTACCTCTTTGAAGCTCACTCCACTGATGAGACATGTAGGTCGAAATGCGTTTAGAGTTTTCTAGATGTATCACTTTTTTTTAGAATAACAATTCAATCAAATGTTTTTTCATGCTTTCCTGACTCATCTCTTTCTTTAATTTTATAATCTCTTTTTTCTTCCTTCTGTTTTCTAATACATTTTTACTATCGATGTTATGCTCTTCACTTATGCGTAAAGCAATCTGGTGAACCAAAAAGTCTCCAACACTAGGAGTATGCTCTTCACTTGCATATCTACGATCTGATGAATCAAAAATTAGTTTAAATTTTTAGAGTACTACTTTACCATATTTTTTTTACATTAATGACTTTACCCATTAATGGTGTGTGTTGCTCTACTAGTTATTGAATTTTCAAATTTTGAATCCTCTCTAATAGTTCCTGATCCTCCCCTAATTTCTTTATTCATCTTCCTCACAAGCATCGATGTTAATAGGGTTCATGGTAGAAAATGTGTGTTTAGCATAGATAAAATGGAAGAATTTTGTAGAGATCTAATAGAAAAAAAAAATTGCTCAAAATTAAAGAGATCTACAATAGAATCAAGTACTTTCATATATGAAATCAGTGCAATACATGACATTCCTCCATAACCAGTCTCTGGACAAGCTACTAGAAATAAGGTTTGAAGAATTCAAGATTCTAAGTAGAAAGGTAAAAAATTCCATTCCAGGCTTGCCCAACTTGCAGATAATTTGGGCAAAGGAATTTTTCATTTAAACATAAACCTCTGATATTTGTGGCCACGTAATTACATCAGTCCCTAAAAAGGGACTAATAGCTACAATTTAGCCGTATTATAGTTTATCTATGCAAACCTTTTTGTCAATTCTATATTTTATAATATTGAAAACGTCTTCCAAGCAAATGCAAATGGTCACAAGCCACCAAAAACATCAATTTCACCCATTGCTAAATTAGAAAAAATAGTAATGATCACATCACACGTAATTTTTGAAGGGTAAAATCAAGACAATTAAGGGATGGTCAATTTTGATAGAAATATTAACCTAGATTTCATGCCTAAGCGAGACTGCGCTCACGTAGTCAGGGATCTCGAAAAAAGTTTGACATGAAGTTGCACCTACCCTCTAACAGATGTGACATCTGACAGATCTGATCACTGCAGAATTTAATGCCAGTTTGGCGATTTAATGCTAGCTCAATGATTGGTTAGAAATCCTAGTTGAGGGTCTGTCATAACACGTCATAGGACAAACCCTATCTTCCTCTCCCTGCAGCTATATAAGGCAATTCAGGTTTTCAGACATGTAAGGAAGAAGTATGGAAAGAGAGCGAGAGGAAATTTGGAGAAATAGTAGAGTAGGAGATGAGATAGTTTCAGTGAGCAGTGTGGCTCACCTGTTTAATGTCCAAGCAGCAGACTCGACATTTGTTTTTTGTCTCAGTTTATCCTACAACTTTAGTCTGCATATGTTAGTTTTCCTCAGTTGAGGACTTTTGTAACCCTCATCTTATAAAAATAAAGTTCGATGTTATTTTAAGGCACCTGTAGGGTTTGCAGTTATCTCTGTGTTGTTCTCTGTACAAATCGTATCAGAGTAATTTATTTCAGGTTTTATAAGTTGGAGTTCAGATTTGAAATATTGCATTCAGATTCGGTGTTTTTCTCCTCTCGTACAGTTCTTCCCAAGCCATGGAAGCCAACGTCGTAGCCGCGCAAGCCTCTGGATAGGAAAAGTTTGGAAGGCCAAAATTTGGCTAAGTCTGGAGCTGTCTTCACAACTTTGCTATGAAGTTAGACTTTGCTGCCTTTGACCAGTGCAACCCAACTTCACACCTTTGACCTAAAAATTTAGCTAATTCTAGAGCTGTCTTCTCGACTTCACACTTTAGACTTTGCATTTCTTGACTTTGCACTTGCCGACTTCGCACTTAGGACTTCGCACTTCTTGACTTCACACTTCGATCCGTGTGCAACACAACTTTGCAATAATTTGGAGTGTACCCTAACTTCAAGTGTGCAGTCCAACTTCGGTCCCTCCCTACTTCACAGTTCATAGTTTGCATTGCGCTCTCCCTACTTCAACAATTAAAAAAATTCAAATTACTTTCTTCAAATTGGTATCAAAGCCACTGATACCTTGACGCGGAGACTGAAGCAAAATGGCTTCGAGTAGTAACAACTTACAGTTGCAGATCCCATGCTTCAATGAGAAAAATTATGATTATTGGAGCATCCATATGAAGATCATGCTCAAATCTCAGGAGCTATGGGAGTTATTCAAGAACGGCTACCCAAAACCAGTATATATAGCAGCACTAGCCACCCTCTCTCAAGTAGAAAAGGATCTATTGAAATAGAACATGAAGAAGGACTAGAAGGCCTTCTTCTACATCATGCAAATGGTTGAGTAGTCCATCTTCCCATGAATCGCATCAACCACCAAGGTGAAGCAGGCCTAGGATATTCTAGCCAGCTTGTACCAGGGCACCAATAAATTAAAGTTTGTGAAGTTGCATATGCTCAGAAGGGAGTTTGAAAATCTACAGATGAGTGAGTCTAATTCCATGAGTGATTTCTTCACCCAAACGATGGATATTATCAACCATATGCGTTTGAACAGAGAAAATGTGCAGAGCTGGAGAATCATGGAGAAAATTCTCAAAAGTTTGCCTACCAATTTTGACTCGATTGTGATAGCAATGAAAGAGTCGAGAGATCTAACAACCCTCTCGATAGATGAGCTCATGAGTTCATTGTAGATACATGAACAAAGGATGAGTCGTTCATCTCAGACCTCTCTAGAGTAAGCATTCAGGGATTAGGTCTCATTCTGAGACAGCGACAGACAAGATTTCCACCATGGTGCCTCTAGTTCTCATGAAGGAAGAGGAAAAGGTAGGAATGGTAAAGGTAATAAACAAGGAGTAAGGTGAAACCCTAGAGAAGGAGAGACCAACTATAATTTCCATTAGTAATGTGGAAGATGCAGTTCAAAAAATTAGCAAGCTAGATCTAGTCAGGACATGTCAAAGGTCTAGTGCTATTTCTACAAGAAGTTTGGCCATTACATCTCACAGTGCAAAAAATAGATGGCCAAGGATAACCAGTAGCAAGCCCATTACACAAATGAAACCAAAAATGTGGCAGGAGGAAATGTACTGTTGACTTGAAACATTGAGGCAGAGTGCCAGAAGAATGTCTGGTATTTAGACAGTGGGTGCAACAACCACATGACGAGGAACAAGGAGATGTTATCCCAACTAAATGAAAAAATCCAATCTGAGGTGAATATGGGGAACAACAATAAGGTTACCATAATGGGGAAAGGAAATATCCTCATTCACACCAAGCATGACGAACGAAAGAAGATCTGTGATGTCTACTATGTGCCTGGCCTGAAGCATAACCTGTTGAGCGTTGGACAACTCATGCAGAAGGGACATATAGTCTAGTTCAAATATGGAGCTTGCATGATCAGAGACAAGTCACATGGGCAGATTGCTATAGTTTCCATGATGAAGAATAAAATGTTTCTGCTATAGATTCAGAATGAATCATTGATGTCTCTGAGTGTAGTTGTGAAAGATGCTACCTAGTTGTGGCATCTCAGATTTTGTCACCTGAACTTCAGTGGCTTAAATAAACTACACAAGAAGTAGATGTTGAAGGGTTTACCTTTGATAGAGTAGCAAAATCAAGTTTGTGAAGGTTACTTAGTCAAAAAATAACATAGGGATTCATTCCCTTTTAGTCAGTCTTGGAGAGCATCACAACCATTGGAGCTGGTGCACTCATAAATTTGCTGTCTGATGTAGACCAGCACATTTTTTGGCAACAAATACTTCTTAACATTCATATATGACTTTAGCCAGAAGACTTGGGTCTATGCCATCAAGTTGAAGTCATAAGAATTTTCTATATTTAAGGAGTTCAAGGCTCTGGTGGAGAAACAAAGTGGATATCAGATTAAGACTCTCAAGACAGATGGTGGAGGTGAATACATCTCCAAAAAATTCCATAACTACTACAAGCAGTGTGGAATTCAAAGGTAGTTCACTTCCAGATACACGCCATAGTAGAACGACATAGCTAAGAGGAAGAACCGAACCATCATGGAGATGGCATGAAGCATGATGAAGGCGAAGGGATTACTACATGAATTTTGAGCAGAGGCTATAACTTGTGTAGTCTACCTACTGAACAGATGTCCCACCAAAAGCATGAAGGACAAAATCCCTCAGGAGGCTTGGAGCAGAGTGAATCCAAGTGTGGCTCACTTGCATGTGTTTGGGTGCATTGCATATGCACATGTTCTAGAAGAGAAGTAGTAGAAGTTGGATGATAGAGCTGAGAAGTGCATTTTCATAGGGTATAGTGAGTAGGAAAAGGCTTATAGGCTATACAACCCTATGACAAAGAAGCTCATCATCAATCGTGATGTGAAGTTTCTTGAATATGAAGTCTGGAACTGGAAGTCAGAGACTGGCTAATCAAAGCCAGTAGTGGTATAGTCTATTGACTTGGAAGAAGGAAGTGTGTAGCCATATACAACTTCCAGCAGTAGCAACAGTGTCGGTAGTAGCACATCCACTCCATCTTGGTCACATCCATGTGCAAGTAGAATCCAGAACCTGGTGATGCCAACGAAGACAAGGAGCTTGCAAGAAATCTACGAGGCAACCCAAACCCATGTAGATGAAGAGTACTATGACTTTGCATTCTTTACTAAAGTTGATCTAGTAGAGTTCGAAGATGCAAGTCAAAATCAGAAGTGGGTGCAGGTGATGGATGAGGATATTGAAGCCATTGAAAATAATGATACATGCCAACTAACAGATCTTTCGGTAGGGAAGATGACCATTGGAGTCAAATGGGTGTCTACAACAAAGTTCAACACCCAAGGAGACATTGACAAGCATAAGGTCAGACTGGTGGCAAAGGGTTACAAGAAGAATTTAGGCATCGATTACCATGAAGTATATGCACCTATAGCCCGACTTGACACAGTTAGGATGATCCTGGCATTAGCAGCCCAACATGATTAGAAGATGTACCAGATGGATGTCAAGTTAGCTTTCCTCAATGGAGTGTTGGAGGAAGAGGTCTACATAGACCAGCCACCAGGTTATGAAATTGAAGGCTAGGAGTGCAAAGTACTAAAGGTAAAGAAGGCCCTATATAGTTTAAAGAAGGCACCCCAGGCTTGGTACATCCGGATTGATAGTTATTTTTAGCAAAATGGGTTTGTAAAATGCCCATATGAGCACACCCTGTACATGAAGACAAATGATGTAGGTGAGCTCATAATCATCTATCTATATGTGGATGATTTGATTTATATTGGAAACAACAATGTCTTGTTTGACCAGTTTAGAATAGCCATGAAGAATGAGTTCGAGATGACGGACTTAGGGCTAATGAAGTATTTTCTCGGCATTGAAGTTGACCAATCGACAAATGGCATCTTCATTTCTTAGGGCAAGTATGCAAAGGATATCCTGAAGTGGTTCAAGATGGAGGATAGTAAACCTGCCATCACACCTGTAGCCATAGGTTTGAAGCTGAGCAAGCTAGATTCAAGGAGGAATGTAGATCCAACCTTGTTCAAGAGGCTAGTTGGCAGTCTGATGTATTTGACTACAACTCGGCTAGATCTAATGTTCGGAGTTAGTCTGATCAAATATTTCATGGAGACTCTGAAGGACACACATTGACAAGAAGGTAAGATAATCTTGCGCTATGTCAACAGGACGTGAAACAATGGCCTATTTTACGCCAGACAGGACCAATTGGAACTAGTCGGCTTCACAGATAGTGACTAGGCTGGCAGTATCGATGATCAAAAGAGCACCTCTGGGTATGCTTTCCATCTCGGATTAGGGGAAGTCTCATGGGCGTCCAAGAAGCAACCCATCATTGTGTTTTCCACAACCGAAGCAGAATATGTCACCGCCATGTCAGTCGCATGCCAGGCAGTTTGGCTATGAAGAGTCTTGAGTGAACTGAATTATCCTCCGAAAGGCACGACAACAATTTTTTGTGATAACAATTCAGCCATTACAATGTCAAAGGATCCTGTGTTCCATGGTCAGATGAAGCACATTGATATTTGTTATCACTTCATCAGAGATTTGGTGAAGTTTGGAGAAATCCAACTGCAGTTTTGCAGATCTAAGGAGCAGTTGGTAGATATTTTCATGAAGCCTTTGAAGGAGGAAGACTTCAGCAGATTACAAGAGCATCTTGGAGTCAAAGCACTCATGAAATTAGGTTTAAAGGAGGGTGTTAGAAATATTAACCCATATTTCATGCCTAAGCTGGACTACGTTCACGTAGTCAGGGATCCTGAAAAAAGTTTGACATGACATCGCACCTACCCTCTGATAGATGTGACATCTAACAGATCCGATCACCATAGAAGTTAATGCCAGTTCGGTTATTTAATGCTAGTTTGGTGATTGGTCAGAAACCCTAGTTGAGGGTCTGTCAGAACCTATCAGAGGAGAAACCCTATCTTCCTCTCCCCATGGCTATATAAGGCAGTTTAGGTTTTTAGACATGTAAGGAAGAAGTGTGGAAAGAGAGTGGGAGGAAAGTTAGAGAAACAGCTGAGTAAGAGATGAGATAGTTTTAGTGAGCAGTGTGGCTCACCTATTTAATGTCTGAGTAGCAGACTCGACATTTTTTTTTCGTCTTAGTTTATCCTGTAGCTTTAGTCTACATATGTTAGTTTTCCTCAGTTGAGGACTTTTGTAACCCTCGTCTTATAAAAATAAAGTTCATTGTTGTTTTAAGGCACCTATAGGGTTTGCAGTTATCTTTGTGTTGTTCTCTGTACAAATCGCCTCAGAGCAATTTATTTTGGGCTTTATAAGTTGGAGTTCAGATTGAAGTATTGCATTCAGATTTGGTGTTTTTCTCCTCTCGTACAGTTCTTCCCAAGCCAGGGAAGCCAATGCCGTAGCTGTGCAAGCCTCCGAATAGGAAATGTTTGCAAGGCCAAAATTTGGCTAAGTCTGGACCTGTCTTCCCAACTTCGCTGCGAAGTCATACTTCACTGCCTTTGACCAACGCAACCCGACTTCGGACCTTTGACCCAAAAATTTGGCTAAGTCTGGAGCTGTCTTCCCGACTTCGCACTTCGGACTTCGCACTTCCCAACTTCGCACTTCAAACTTCACATTTCTCAACTTCGCACTTCAGTCCATGCGCAACCTGACTTCGCAATAGTTGGAAGTGCACCCCAACTTCGGGTGCGTAGTCCAACTTCGGTCCCTCCCTACTTCGACAATTAAAAAAATTCAAATTACTTTCTTCACATTTGATCTAATCAAAAACAGGCCAGTAATTGCAGAGGCGTGGTATTTATCCATATGTTTTTACTTTTGAAATAAGAGCATTCACATAAGCTAGTGCCTTGAATAAAATTCAGAAATACTTTGAAATTGCATATATATATTCGGCAATAAGTTCTGTTACAACATTAAATGCATTAGAGGTGCATATCAAAATCAAGAGCATTCACATAAGCTAGTGTCTTTGAATCAAATTCTGAAATATTTTGAAATTGCAAATACATATTCGGCCATAAGTTCTATTATAGTATTAAATTCATTAGAGGTGCATATCACAATCAATACTTTCTAGGGTGTTATTTTCCTAATCGCTACTAGATACTTAGATATCATACTGAGCAAGAGTTCAAAAAGAGTAGATAGAATAAACGTCATAGAAGGATTAGAAAAACTTCATCCAAGACATTGACTAAGCTTTGGCAATGGCATCAACAAAATCATGAATATTCCTATTGGAAGGCCCACCATTTTCCATGGCCTCCCTAGCCACCGCCTTCCATCTCAATGCATTCTTTCTTAGCTCAACACCGGCTTCATCTTCCATGATCATCATCAGATTTCTCAACCTCTTCTCTGACCAACAACCCATCTAGTCGCTTGCTCAATTTGATCCCCGTATTGCACACCTCTTCCACATACTTGTATTTGGTCACCTGATTAGATCGCTCCGCTGATGAACCACCTATTAGGATTCACTATATAAATAAATGCAATTCTTAAAGCAAACAATAGTATAAATTATAAGAACAACATACACATGTAAGACAAGATAAAAACACCATATAGCATATAACGTGGTTCACATCAATGTGGGTTACATGTATGGTTTACATCTACTAATAAATCAGTGTGGGTTACATGTGTGGTTTACATCTACCAAGAAACATAGCTAGCTACAAATTCCTCTTTAAAACACTAGCATCTCCTCTTCAAACACCAATGTGGGTTATATGTCTGGTTTACATCTACCAAGAAACACAACCAGCTGCAAATTCCTCTTTAAAACACCAGCATCTCTTCTTCAAAACACGAGCATCTCCACACAATTACTACAAGAGTAATTCAACATGCAAACACCCTTACATCAAGTTCTATGATATTATATATATAGGAAAATCCAGTTACATGGAGACTAGGTATTTTATTTGACCAGGTCTTTATAAATATTTTGGGCTTTCGTGACTTAGCCATTTTCCTAATAAGATATCCGGGGTTCTGTCAGGCCTTGGTTCGGCTTAAAATTTTTGACCTCACTCAGACTTAACCATTTTTTATCTTGGTGAAGACTAGGTATTTTGGATATTACCTGGTTTGGGATGGATGTAATTTTTTTGGTAATCCCTAAACTTGGTTATTTCACACTTTCCTTTTCTCCTCCTAATATTAGGGTGGATACTTGACATTTTATGGGATTTTTGTCATTACAAATGTTTTAGTTATTATGATGCTTAGACCACTTTAATCCATTTATATGTACTGGATCTCTTGTATCTTGAGGGGTTGTGGTCCAGGTGTAGATATTTTAATCGGTGATTGACTTAGCCATTTATTCCATTGTTCCTTGGTTAAAATCTAGTTAGTGAATGGGTAATTGGTGCCATCCTGAGGTTTCGGTCAGGTGCGATTCTTTCAACATGATGGAGGGATGACAATTATCACTAAAGCTTATGTTCTAGTGGTAGAACCATACATGCTTTATTTGAATACTTTATTAGGTACCATAGTTTGGGTGGCTTCATGCCCTACTCAACCTGCTTTTATCTTCTTTCGATGCCCAAGTGAACAACAGTCAACTCCTGATTCATAGCACTTCTTTGCTTAGATCTACTTTTGGTAATTCCTCTAAGCTTGAGGACAAAATCCTGTTGGTGATCTATGGCTCTATCTAAGAAATTAGACTTAATATATAAATATTGGCAGATAGGGGTGGGTAGGTGTAAAATATACCCACATTCTTGGTGACTTAAAGGGGATTTTCACTTTGAGAAAAAAAGGAACCCAATCAACTAATTAAAATTTGGACTTAACACTTTCTAAGGAAAGGTAAGGAAGGAAGGAACTAGAAGAAAAGTTGGCAAGAATGTAGCCAAATGAGGTTGCAAGAAAAGGGGGGTGGAGGATGATGGGGATAAAATAACAAAGTGGGGAACTATGAATAATACGAGAAGAAGGGGGAAAATAATTGGAAAAATTAAATAAAAATAACAAAATCCACACAGGAGAAGAAGAATAGCTAACTAGAGAGGTTACAAACAACAAGTAATGGGGAAACATTGAGGAAGGAGAAGAATGCAGAAAAGTAAAAATAAAAATGGGAATGGAATTATGGGGTTAAATCAAGAGAAAAAAAAGAAAATTTACCCATTCCATGGGACACCCCAGAATCGTATTCTAGTGTAGACACTCTTCGAAGCTCCAACAAAACCTAATGAATAGGTAAAGTAAAAAATGACAATTACCCATCCTATCAAACCTTTTTTCTTGACACAATATAGTAAGAACTTCTTCTATTAATCACTGTTCACCACAAGATCATTGCGGTCCATTTGTACTCTAAGATTTATTTTGCTCTACATTCTTTAGTAGTTGTGCATGGGGGCCTATTTATAGAATGTTTGCCCTCTTCTAGATGGATTTAACATGTGTAAGATCACATGGATGTCTTACTAGTGTGTGAGATTGAGTTATATCTTCTAGGGACTTCCTCCGCCATTGATCCTATTTCCTACTTACATAAGTCCCAAATTCTTCTCTTCATGATCTTAGATTTCCAAGGATAGCATGTAAAGCTTTTTGTACTTGTTCATTATCCATTCAACTATGGATTCACAACAATAAAATAAAAATAAGAACATTGAATGGATAAACCATAAGGGAAGGAGGAAGTATAAAAGAAAGTGTTATGATTCCAAGAAGTGACCTAGGAAATCTCCTAATGTTTTTTAATACATATTTCCTGGTGCTTTAGTCAATTGGAAATCTATTTTTTGAGTGTTTTACCAACAAAACATGAATGCCATGCCCTAGCTGTAGACATTATTTATGTATCACATATTTACATAAAATTTTGGTGTACCTTGCATGCCTTGGTAATATGTATTGCAAGTTAGCCTATTAATATACAATGACCACACCATATGATACCAAACTTGAGTTGTTCTTTATGCTAATCTTGGTACTACCTTATACCATTATTGATTCTCACAGGACACCGTCTAGGTCTAGTACTCTCCATTGGTATTAGTAGACCCAGGTCATAACCAATCAAGAAAGTATGGGCATCCACCCAATCATCCTTAACATATAAATTAATCAAGGAAGGGTGTCAGTGATGCCTTCCATCTGAGCTCATTAATATCGAGGTCCATACCATGTCTTGGTTAGTTATTGTTGTGGTCTAATTTAGTGTATGGCCATTAAGCATATCTTGCATTAATTTCCAAGGGGATGGTAAATTGATAGCTGAATCTCTAAAGAGCATTTCGGCAGGGTATGTATCACATGATATGGGTTGGGAGACCCATGTTGATTGTTCATCATCTGTGATGAAATGACCCTAGGGTTTAGTGAGCCAAAAATGAGATATTCTGAATATGTAATACAAAGGCTCTAGCATTCCTTCTTCTTTCTTAGTATCTTTGGGTTAGGATGATGCTCTACTACTCCCTATTGGTCATGGTTGACTAGTGGGAAAGTCTGAGAGCACAAAATGTCATGAAGGTGTCAATCCCTAGGAATTCATTTTCTATGCTAGTGAGGACAAGATAGTGGTTCCAGTATTTTTCTCAAAAGGAATGGTGACCTTACCATATTCCTTTTTGTATGCTTGTGCAAGTGTTTTCCATTACCCATTCTACCAAGAAGTTGTTTTGATAAGTACTGATGGAGATAACATTCTGCATCATCTGAGGAAAGCCTGTAGTAGATGCTTTCGGGGGTGGTTTTTACAAGATTGGACATAAATCAGACACATATTTGTGAGGTGACATTCCCACCTGTATTAAAATATTTTTAGCTTCCATAGCCTTGTAAATATTTGGGAACCTCTTATATTTATATTATTGGATAATGAGATTAGAAGTCTCAAGTGTAAAATAGGTGCGTCTGAGTAGGATATGGTAGCAGTTGATAGAAAATACTTTGTCAATTTCTTTGTAAGTGGATGTTAAATTTAGTGATATATTCTCGAGGATTAAAAATTATGAAGGAGAAATGATTGACCAATAAATAGGGGTCCCCTATATCATAAAATGTGTTAATCAGTGGTTGTGCTAAATCAGCTCATGTACAAATACTCCCATCCCTTAGGGTATTATACAACAACCATGATATTCCTTTGAGGGAGAGAACTAGGAGTCTAAGCACCACATCTTCATGTATGATTCCATGAAGAATTTCTGTTACACACCAAACCTAGCTGTCGACTAGGCATTCCAAGAGTTTAAAATTCATATATATATTCCAGCTTTCATTAAATTAGATCATCTTGTTTTTTATTTTCTTATTACAATTCATATTAGCCTTTACGGCGGGATCTGCCCTCCTAGTGGCATTTACGCTTCTAAGGAATTGATTTATTATTTCAAATCCATTCTTCGTACTGTTAAGTTTCTCTGTGCATCATTTGGTGATATTTATTGGAGTAAATTTTATATTTTCGATTCATCCAAAGAGACCTTGTACTTGTCTCTCTGCAAGTGGTATTAGTCTAGGTGATTCGAGAAGGGGGCAGATGATTCAGTTTCAGTTGTTAGCATCACAGTCTTGGTTGCTCGTTTCGGCAACAGCCGTTCTTCACAATGAGCAACATAGCGCCAGCCCTGCGTAGCATTTGTTCTGGTTTGGGCTGTTAATCACTAGCCGATCACGTAACTTTTTTCCCTGTGCAGCGTTAGTTTTCGATGCAGTCGCATCATAAATAGCAAGATCACCGATTTACGTTCTCCTACCATTCAAAAATCATTGCAAAAAATTCCATCCGACGCAGTGTCCGCCGTTCGTAACCAGTGGCCAATCAGTGCTCACGGTTCCAAAAATTATTTATTTTTTCCTAAGGTTCACGCAGGTATAGTTTCGCTTTAAATTTTTTTTTACTGGGAAATATCCCACATTCACCAGGGAAGGAAACAAATTGTGGTTTATAGTGGTTCGGGGTCACTTAAAAGCTCCGTGGCTTTGGCCACGCAAGGTTTCCTCCGTGCGTGTCATTTGGATTTCTCACCATTTGGTTTGGTCTTCTGTTCGTCGTTTGTTTTAGTCTTCTGCTGTTCACTATGTGGTTTGGCCCTTTGCTCATGTCGTGTCTTCCATTTTGTTTCGGTCTCGAGGGTCATGTCTTTCATTCTGTTTCGGTCATAGTTTTGGGTGTCGTGTCTTCTGTTTTGTCTCACGTGTTGTCAATCCTGTCTACACGTCGTGTCTCGCTGAGAGTTGTCAAAATTTGCTACAAATTGGTCTCGCATGTCGTCGCATGTGTCTAGTGTCTCGCGTGTCATCAATCCTATCTGCGTGTCGTGTCTCGTTGAGAGTCATCAAAAGTTGCTACAAATTTGTCTCGCGTGTCGTCGTGTGTGTCTAGTGTCTCACGTGTCGTTAATCCTATCTGTGCATCGTGTCTCGTTGAAAGTCGTCAAAAGTTGTTGTTAAGGAGGTGACCCAACAAAATTCAATTCCGCGTCGCAGTTGGAGCGACATTTGAAGTGGAATCCACATTTTTTCTTTTGCTAACTTCAACCAAATTTCATGGTAGTTGAAGTGGAATCCCAAGCAGGTTATGTTAACAAGTGCATGAGCAAACAATGGACCAAAGGTTCTGACGGTCGATTATCAAGCTCGAAAATGCCCAATAACAACGCAAGAAGACCTAATCGAAGCCCAGGTACAAAAAATTCTCTTTCTCATTTCAAAATTGGTAGTTATAATCCACATCATCCACTGGTAGATCCTATGGCTACTAATCCTCCCCCAACTCATGAAAAAATCACACAAGGAATCTCAAGTAACTCAGTCGTTTCCAACAACGATTCTCTTCGACTCCTACTAGAGGGTATGAAAGAAATTAGTCTCAGCCTAAAATCCCTAGTGCGAGCACAAAACCAACTTAATCCCAATACTAATCCCCAATATCACTCCCATGCCCAAAGGAATGAAGACAATGTCGATCAAAATGCCGATTAGGAACAAAAAAATAGGCACTTCAAATAATTCCAGGGATCGATATCATAGACAACGGTATAACCAAGATCAAGAAAGGGATACGGGTTATCACCAATCGAGAGGCCCTAATAATTTTCCATGCATTGATATGCCCACTTTTGAGGGTCATGATCCTCGTGGTTGGATAGCCAAAATGGAAGGCATTCTCGACTTATATCAAATTAAGGAAATTGATAAAGTCCCTTTCGCGGCATCAAAATTAGGCACTGAGGCCTACCAATGGTTCGTATGGCTTAAACGAGAGAAAGGAGCTACTATTAACTGGAGAAAATTCACTACCTATTTTTTAGAAAGATTTGACGAAGGAGCTACATCATCATACACAGTAAGACTATTATCTCTTAAACAAGAAGGATCGGTTAGCGAATTCATTTCGGAGTTTACCAGTTTACTACCATACACTTTAGACCTCAGTCCCGACACAGTGGTAGGAGCTTTTTGCAATGGATTGAAATAAAATATTCGAGTGGAGGTAGACATGCACAATCCAACCTTGTTGAATGATTGTATAAGAATAGCTAAGTTGGTCGAAAAAAGACATCAGTTGTCTGCACGGCGTGACACTTATAGTCTTCCTTCGTATCGCAACAATTCCTTTCATAGAAATGATCAACCATAAAGATACTTTTGTTATAAATGTCGCACTCATCACCCCAAGGAACAAGCTTGTGCCCAAAAACAAAACTTTCATATTGAGGGCGATCACTATGAAGGAGAAGAGGAAGAACCTTACCAACCAGAAGAACCTATGCCAGACGAACTACCAAGTACTCTAGAAGAAAAAGAAGAGGATACAATGGCGATCTCCGTGCATGCCCTCATGGGTTTAACCGCCCACCATACCATCAAGGTACCAGGTTTCCTCTGCCAGAAAAAGGTGAATGTGCTAATTGATTCTGGTAGTACCCACAATTTTATCGACATCAAAATAGCAAAAGCTTTGAATTTATTCATTAACTCTTCCAACAAAGACAAATTCTAGGTTCTAGTGGCCAATGGGGTGAACGCACAATGTGTTGGTCGCACATCTCAAGTTTCCATAAATATGGGAACTTATACTTGGTTTGGATCCCTTTTCGTCATGAATTTGGGGAACTCCGATGTCATTTTGGGAGTTGAATGAACCAAGTGTTTCGCCCACTCCTCTGTAAGTTTGTGTTAGTCTTTTTTGATGATATTCTCATATACAGCAAAACATGGACGGATCATTTACATCATGTGGATAAGACCCTTCACATTTTACACAAAGAAAAGTTATTTTTTAAACATTCCAAATGTTCATTTGGTGTTCAAGAAGTCGAGTATCTTGGTCATATAGTTTCACACGAGGGTGTCAAAGTGGATCCCAATAAGATTAAGGCAATTCAAGAGTGGCCTTTACCTAAAACCATCAAGAAACTTCGTGGTTTTTTGGGTCTCACGGGCTACTATCGCAAGTTTGTACAAAATTATGGTAATATTGCAGCACCTCTCACCACACTCACAAAGAAGGATGATTTTCGTTGGTCGACAGAGGCTTCTCAAGCCTTCGAAGCTCTTAAGAAGGCCATGTGTACAACCCCAGTATTAGAAACTCCCAATTTTCACAAACCATTTATTATCGAATGTGATGCATCAGGAACAGGAATTGGGGCTATACTAATGCAAGAAGGTCATCCATTGGCATTTGAAAGTAAACAACTTTCCAGGAAAAATTTGGGAAGATCAACATACAAAAAATAAATGTTGGCTATTCTTCATGTAGTAGAAAAATGGAGACACTACCTAATCAATAGTCGCTTCATTATAAAAACAGATCATAGTAGCCTCAAACATTTTCTTGAGCAAAGGTTTTCTTATCCGAAACAAAATAAGTGGTTAACCAAATTTTTGGGCTATGATTTCGTTATCGAATACAAGAAAGGGAAGGAAAATATAGTCGTCGATGCGCTGTCCAGGAAATATGAAGATGAAGTAGTCATTAACGCTATTTCAGGTCCTTGCTCCCAATGGGTGAATCAATTACAAGAGGAATGGTTGTACAATAGTGAAACTGCTCAGATACTTCAAGAATTATCTATGGGGTCCTCTAAACACCCTTTGTTCTCTTATGAAGATAAAATCCTCCAGAAGAAGAACCGAATTTATATTCCACACAATTCAGAACTCAAATCGAAGATCCTCGACGAATCACACGCTTCTCCATCAGCAGGACATTCAAGATTTTTGAAGACATATTTAAGGGTCAAAAAATCATTTTGTTGGAAAGGATTAAAAGCAAAATTCAAACAATGGGTAGCAGAATGTGAAGTTTGCCAGTGCAATAAAGGAGAAACAGTCAAATCACCAGGATTGTTACAACCATTACCCATCCCTGAACGATAGTGGGAACATATATCCATGGATTTTATTGAAGGTCTTCCAAATTCAGAAGGCAGGATAGTAATCTTCATCGTCGTAGACTGATTATCCAAATACGCTCACTTTCAGGCTTTACAACATCCATTTTTCGCAAGCAAGGTGGCAAAGGTATTTATGGATTCAATTTTCAAATTACATGGTATGCCAAAAATTATTGTAAGTGATAGAGATCCCATCTTCACTAGTAATTTTTGGCGGGAATTATTTCGAATTAGTGGTACCAAATTAAACATGTCCTCAGCCTACCATCCACAAACAGATGGTCAAACAGAAGTGGTTAAAAAATGTTTGGGTACATACTTAAGATGTTTCGCTCAAGATAAACAATATCAATGGAGCCAGTGGTTAGCATTGGCAGAATGGTGGTACAACACTTCTTACCATTACTCAATTAAGATGTCTCCATTTGAAGCATTGTATGGCACCAAGCCTCCAACCATCACAGATTACGTGCAAGGATCATCCAAAGTAGCCAAAGTGGATGATTGGTTCCAACAAAGGCAGTCTACACTCACCATCCTCAAAGAAAATTTAGTCCAAGCACAAAATCGTATGAAACAACAACAAGACTTGCACCGATCAGAGATAACTTTTAATATAGGTGATTGGGTTTTCCTAAGGTTGCAACCTTACAAACAATCATCGTTAAAGATAAAATCCAGCCAAAAGTTGGCTCCACGATTCTATGGTCCTTACAAAATTGTGCGCCGCATTGGAGAAGTCGCCTATCAGTTAGAGCTACCTTCATCATCACGAATACACCCGGTATTTCATGTTTCATGTCTCAAAAAAGTAATTGGTCAGAAAGTGCAAGGTCAATCAGAATTACCAATGCTCGATGAGGAAGGACGCATACATCTCCAACCGGAAGATATACTACAACATAGAATACGAAGACTGATATCACGTCAGATTCAAGAATTCCTCATCAAATGGCAAGATTTACTAGAGGAGGATGCCACATGGGAACCTGACAGTATTTTCCAAACATTTCCAGCTTTGAGGACAAAGCTTTTCGAGGAGGGGAGTCATGTTACACACCAAACCTAGCCGTCGGCTAGGCATTCCAAGAGTTTAAAATTCATATATATATTCCAGCTTTCATTAAATTAGATCATCTTGTTTTTTATTTTCTTATTACAATTCATATTAGCCTTTACGGCGGGATCTGCCCTCCTAGTGGCATTTACGCTTCTAAGGAATTGATTTATTATTTCAAATCCATTCTTCGTACTGTTGAGTTTCTTTGTGCATCATTCGGTGATATTTATTGGAGTAAA
This sequence comes from Wollemia nobilis, assembly GCA_028583015.1. Classification (NCBI taxonomy): domain Eukaryota; kingdom Viridiplantae; phylum Streptophyta; class Pinopsida; order Araucariales; family Araucariaceae; genus Wollemia; species Wollemia nobilis. Next base: position 137,772 of record JAQPPZ010014509.1, read on the forward strand.
TTTTATATTTTCGATTCATCCGGAGAGACCCTGTACTTGTCTCTCTACAATTTCCAAGGATGCAACATCCTAGCAATGTTCAAATGCAGTCTAATACGTCACATCAAAAATTGACAAGTATTTTAAAGCTAGCTTGGGAATTTGATGAGGATTTTTCACATTCATAGGAATAACATAATTCAACAGGAGACATTTTACTAAGTCATTGCAACACTTAAGCTCTTGAAAGGATCATATGAGCATGACTTCTTTACTAGTGAGGTTAAGGCTGCTCATCAAACCTTGAGTCTTCAAGGAGATGGTTTTTTGAGAATGATGCAGAATAGAAATTGATCATGAACATCAATAAATTTTTAGTAGATTCACCTAATTATGCTCGAGGTAACTGATCATAAAGGTCAGTTTTAGTCTATAGGGGAGTCACCAAGTGATGGATATTATGGACTAAAACATAATATCACCAAATTTTGTTTAAATCTAAAAGGTAGTTGGTGTTGTGATATGGATATTTAGATTTGAGTGGATTCACCATGTGATTTTTGTTGGATTTGATAATCCCTCTAACTAAGGGACCTTCGAGTCCCACCAGGTGTGCCAAAAATTGTTGGTCAAAAAATTTGTCTAATGGAAAGGTTTGTGCACCCATAGATCTTGATCAACATTGAAATACCTGGTAGCGTGTGTAAGCTGCATCCATAAATATTCGAAGGAGTCTAGTTACTTCTAGTCCTATATAACTATTCCTAAAATTAATGGGGAAAGGGTACCAAAATAAATAAACTAAACTAGCTAGAACTTAAAGTGATACAGAATAAACAACATCAATACATGCAATAACAAGGATATGTAGCTATACAACCAACTACCTAACATAGCATCTCATCGCACAAATAGTCATAGAGTATTTACTTATAATCTATTATATGCTAATGAGAATATTAGTTTGAGATAAAGAATTATTATATGACAATAATATGTTCAGTTCCAGTAGAATCACTAGATTGAATATTATATGCTAATGATACTATTAATTCTAAATTACAAATAAGTAAATGAGTACAATGGAAATATAAAATTCAAAATTATGACCATAAACATCTAACGTGCTCAAATTAGAAATAAGAGAATATGCATACACACATACATACTCTACAAATGAATCAAACCAGAGGCCAGACAATAGTGTGTTTGCATTAAGGTGAAGTTTCCATCCTTACATATGAATTGTAAATGCCTAAGAGCCAACCAATATTCATTCTACATTCTTGTATTTATAGATATTTTACAATCCTTTAGTAGTTAAAAATATCATTGTGTAAGAAGTGAATTATTATCATGTTATTAATTCTACCAGCCTATTGGAGTGCTTTGGATGTATGGGTTCTCCAACTACCCAGATGCATTGATTGGCATGGTCTATATCCACATAATCTTGAATCATGTTTTTCTTGCTAGATGTGTTTGACCCCTTGATCTCTTTTCTACCTAGGCATCTTGTCAATTGTGTGGTAGCCTTTATCATTAGGATTTTCTAACATAGGATCATGCCTAGTAAGCGTGTTAGGAGAGAGAGAAAATAATAATTGTTGAGTTGCTTATGCATTTTTTAGATGCTTGCTCCTTATCTTGATAACTTATGGCCATATACTAATTTTCCAGTTGTTTCCTCTCCTAATTAGATGCCACATCTCTTGTGTTGAGCCCCTAAGACCTTAACGGGTCATAACTGGATGTAACCTTTTTGGTCTCTTTTTTATTTGGTTTATCATTTGCTTCTATGTGCACCAGAACACTAAATGTTGATTATATCCTAATTGAGGCTGAATATTTTGACCTTATTTACACTTTATTATCTTTTATGCACCATTTTCTAGATTTCAGGCTTCAAACTAAAACATTGAGAGCCATTCAAGTCGTTGGTGAGGGATGAATGCTCTAACCAAGTAATCTAGGCACTATCAATATCTGGTTGAGCCTAGTTGTTTTAGACTTCTCAATTTCCCTTTACCAGGTCTTTATAAGATTTTTAGGATTTTTTGATAGTCATTTTCTTGATCAGTTATCTTGGGTGTTGTTGGGCCTTGGTTTGGATTGACATTTTTGGCCTTGCTTAGACTTAGTCATTTTCTTGTTCTAGTGAAGGTTGGATTTTTTGGATGCTTTCTAGTTTGGACTGGGTATAATTATTCTGGTAATCCTTGAAATTTTATGTTAGCTTTTGATGCTATGAGCCAAGGGAGAATACAATCATAGGATATAGAATATGCAAAAATGTAAGATGCTAAAATATACAATAAATGGTAAGTAACAAAAATGATACAATATTATATGGAGGAAATGAACACTCTAGAACATATGATAAGAACTATATTGTATCCATCACCTTTATATATGATGATCTTGCAGAGTATGCCTTCTACTACCTACAAATCTATGTAAACACTCACTATGAGACCCTTTATATAGAAATATGGATTGCTTGCCCAACACTCTTCCTAACATGCACATAGTTACTTGTGCATTTATTATATTACTTGAATTAACTTGCTAATTACCCCCTAAAGTAATATCCTTCTCTAGTTATATACCAAAGGTGGTACATTTACATGACCCAAATTTTGTAATATACTCTAAAACTGGCTATTTCACTCTTTCCTTTTTTCCTCCTGGCACCGGGGTGGATGCTTGATATTTTATGGGGTTTCAATAATTGCAAATTTTTTAGTGCTTATGATGCTTGGATTGCTTTGATTCATTTGTATGTACTGAATATTTGATATCCTAAGGAATTGTAGTTTAGGTGTAAATATTCTGATCGGTGCTTGACATAGCCATTTCTTTTGTTGTACCCTGGTCAGTCAGGTGTGATTATTTTGGCATGATGGAGGAATAAATATTATCACTAAATCTTGTATTCTAGTAGCAGGATCTAACATGCTTTATTTTAATACTTCATTTGGTACCATAGTTTGGGTGACTTCATGCCCTGTTCAACCTGCTTTTATCTTCTTTCAACACCCAAGTGAACAACGATCAAATCCCACTTTAGAGCACTTCTTCACTCAGCTCTACTTATGTAAATTCCTTTGAGCTTGAGGATAAAATTCTATTGGTGATCTCTGGTTCTATATAAGAAAGCAGACATAATATATAACTACTGGTAGCTAGGGGTGGGTAGATGCAAAATATACCCATAGTATGTTGCCTAAAAATATATGGAAATCAAGCTTTGGGATGAATTTATGACCTACTTTGCATTTATCTCTATTAATATATGAATTCAAGTAGCTTGAGGTAAGACTCTTGAGACATTAATGGGACTTACGATTGATATTTCCCAGTTCTATATCTTTTTTTCTACATATTCTTGTATCCCTAATGATAAATGTAATAAGATTTAGGCTAAGAGTTATCAATGAATCCATGATATTTTTAGTCAAGATATCATCATTAAGCATGATGTTGTATTTTATGGGGTTCTTTCTTATCTATTTCTAGTCCCCTTATGGTTCCCTTATTAAATGAACCCATCACTCCTATTACTTCTTCTTCCATTTCATACAATTTAAATGACACTTTCATGGAGATTTTAAATTATCTACCTATTAGTTTGAGTCATGTAGTGGTCCTAGTGATACCAATATTTTTTATTTTTATCATTATATTAGATTGATCATCCTATATACTATGGAAAGGTACTAAGATTGTATGATAGATCTAAGGAAGTGATAAAATATTTAATTTTTTCTTTTGATATTTTTGTTACATAGATAGTGCCCCATCCTTTTACGGATTTACCAATTTCCTAGTATTGAAATATACTTTAGGATATTCAATCCACTTCTACTTTTTTTGTTTGTTTGTGTAAAACACCCGAATTGGGATTTCACTTTTGGGTAAGTCCTAAGGAGGTAGGGGTATATATTCTAACAAAAATGCCCAACTATCACACTTGGATTGCCCCCTCTGACACACTCAAATAGCATACCTAAAACAAAAAAAACACAATAAAACAAAATACAAAATAATAAAAGGCAACAAAAACATAAAATAAACGCAAAAAAACATTAAAAAATAATAAAAAATACGAAAATAACAACAAAACAAAAAAAAACCATAAAAAAAAACAACACACAAACACAAAAAAAAACAAAAACACACAAAATATAAAAAAAAAAATACAAAAACATAAAAAACACCAAAAACAACACAAAAACACAAAAATAAAATAGAATGAAAAAAAAAAATCCCACAAGGGGAGCAAATATCCAAGGTTCAAATCTCGGGCCTCATTGAACTAAATGCTTGTCCCTTTCCTGGTGCTTTTAACGATGTAAAATATTTAAAATGATTTTGGCATGGTGGTTATAGGGATGGATTGCACGAATAACTATGTTGTGACTTTCAGGGTGGATAGCGCAGAATACTATGGTGGCCATAAAAGCTAGAAAACCTGCCTAGATTCAAGGTGGCTACCGATTCCACCATGTAAATTAAAAATAAAATAGAATGATAACAATATAAAACAACATACATGCTAAAAAACTAAATAGAAGGAAAAATAGAATACAAATTTTGCCTTTCTAGGCCAAAAGGCTATTTAGGCAAGATTCAATAGAGGAAACATAAGTATGACTAGTCTAACCAAGGGAACTAAAATACCCTAACTTGACCAAAAAGAAGCAACAACAAAGAAAAAAATAACTAGGTACCTCTAGTATTGGAGCCATCCAGATAAAGGTTAGAAATAAGAGCTTCCCTTATTTGTGAATCCCAACATCTGGGATGGTGGTCGTAGTAAGTAAGTTCACCTTTATTCAAATCCTAATTAGCTAAAGCATCAGTACTCCTATTCTTTTCTTTGACCACATGATTGTATTCAATTTTTTAAAAGCCCATATGGATTAATTGAATATTCTTAACAATTCTTTTTATTCTCCAATAAATCATATGTTTCTTAGAAGGCATATTCAACAGATTAATCATGACTTGAGAGTTAGATTCAATCAACACCTTATTACATCAAACATTAGAAACCTCTCGAATCCCTCTAATTATACCATACCCATTAAAAAGGTTAATGAAAAGGATACTCAAATTCTCAATAAAAATGAAAACTAGGGAATCATCTAAAAGTCTACCAATTCCTCCTACACTAGCTTTTCTAGGGTTCCCCCTTGAGGCTCCATAAATATTGAAATTTTCAAAATCCTTAAGATGATGCTACCAATTCCTTGTTCTATCCATATTTTGATTACTCACATTCTCTTTAAGTTGGTTTCCCTTAAAAGAGTTAATCTTAAATATTTGCATCACTTGATCCCATTTTTTGTGGGAGTTCTAGAGGTGTTTAAGGAGTTGTTGGACTAATTTAACTAAGTTGGAAATGATCTTTTGCTAGATATAGTGAATGTACTTCCTTTATTGATGAAAAATCTAGTTTTTTATTTCCATGAGCAATGGTAACTCCCTAAATAAAGAAACAACCAAATGTTTCCTAAGCATTCACCGAGAATGATAAATAAATAAGGGGAGATGGGGTCATCTTGCATAATAGCTATGAAAGAAGAGACTAGCTGAAAAGGCCTACCATTGATAAGAATAGAGTAGAACATAGAAGAGATACATCCCATAATCTAGTCCATCCAATCCTAGGAGAAGCCAAATTACCTTAAATATTTTACAAAGAAGTGCCAATTAACTCTATCATAAGCTTTAGATAAGTCTAAATGAATGAACATAGATGGATATTTTTGCATTTCAATGTAATGGATGGCTTCCTAAGCAAGAACTATCTCATCCACTACTTGATGCCCTTCCACATAAATCCCTTTTTTAGGAAAAATAGTCTTATGTAAAAGAGGCTTTAGCCTTTCTGCCATGATATTTATAATGATTTTGAGAAGAACATTACATAAATCTATCGGTATAAAACATGAGATACAATCTAATTCTTGAGATTTTTGAACAAGAGCTATATAAATTTTATTAATAACCTTCAAAATTTCTTTGGCTTTATTGGTTTCTTCCACCACCTCTAATAAATCAACATGAAGGATATCCAAAAACTATTGATAGAACTCAATGGAAAATCATAAGGACTTGGAGTTTTTTTGTTTTGCATTTTAAAAACCGCCTATTGAAGCTCATTGATATTAATTGGAGAAGTAAAAAAGAGTTCTCCTTAGAAGTGATAAGAGTAGGGATTGCTTGAAGAATATTCTATTGAGAAGCCGAGTTAAGAGATGTAGCAACAAATATATTAGAAAATTAATGCCATCCCAAGTGTAGATAACATCTCCAGAGTTAGATTTTAGGTAAAAAATAAAGTTGTGAGATCTTCAAGCTAGAGCATATTTGTGGAAGAAATTTGTGCTTCTTTGAGCTATTGTATCCTAGTTTTTTGCTTTCATAAGATTTCTTCTCTTTTATCCAATTCCTCTAACTGATTTGTGAGTGTAATTTCATCTATACTTCTACTCCTTGTGAAGCCATCCAAACATATTTTCCCATCCAAATTTTTAATTTGAGCAATAACTTCATGTTTTTTTGTCGAATATCTCCAAACTCCTTCTAGTTCCAAATTTTGATTTTGGATTTAATGTATTGTAATCATTTGGAAAAACAAAATATCTTAGTCCCATAACTTCATTTACTTTCCTTCCACCACTATTACACTTGGGGTCTAAAGAAATTGTCTCTAAGCCACATTAACTAAAACATAAACGATAAGAAACTCTCATTGGTTTTCCAAATTTCCACCATGCCTAGTCAGTTATCCAAAATAGAATTGTTAAGAGTCTTCATCTTAGGAATGTGACCATGGATTAAGAAATTTTCAGAGAATAATAACCTATCCAATATCTCCATGATATAAGATAAGCCTTACCTTCTGTTAGACCAAGTCATAAGGCCATTATCTAGCTGGATGTCCACAAGATGAAGGTTTACAATATGTTCACTCATGAGATCAATACTTTTGTCAAAATTCCTATTTCCCCTCATTTTATCATCTATATAGAGGATGATATTTAAATATCCTTAGATCAAGATCTAAGCTTCAGGAAAATTAAATAAAATATAAGTTCTATCCTTCCACTATCTTCTCTTTTCCTCTAAAGTTCATAGAATAAATAGTTATGAAAAGCATAATTTGGTTAGAATGTCTACTTTAAATAGCTATAGCTAAAATACCCCAACTACCAACCATATAGTGAATAACTACCTCTTTTTGGTCCCAAAGGCAAGAAATGCCACCAAAACTCCCCTGGGAAATTAGAGAAGCAACTTTTCTAGCTGTCCAAAGTTGACTATTAATTGAATCTATTTCCTCTATTGACATCTTCATTTCTTGAAGGAAAACAACATGTGGATGGTTTTTTTGAATGATTATTCTAATTTGTTTTTTTTAAAGACTCCCTTTGAGTCCTCTAATATTCCAAGTGATTATCATCATTAATACCAGGGCTAAAATTTTTGTAAGGGCATTAATATTACCTTTCTTTACAAGATTTTCACCTAATTTTACCATATGATGTTGATTGGTCTTGCAACCTACCTTTTGGTTGGAATCCATATTTTTTTTTTTTTTCCTATTTCTTCACTTACACCAATTGTATCTAGGATGGCTTCTAACCTCAAATAATATATATACAAAGAGTTACTAGAAGTTTCAATAGATTCTATATTAGGACTTGTATTATTTGAACTCTCAACATTTAAAAGATTGTTTTTCTTGTATATATTTCCTCATTTTTTCCTGTTGAAAACCTTTATTTTTTTGGTTTGTCTTTGAGTCCTTCCATGCATATTTAAATAGTATTTCTAAAAATTTTATGTCCATTATTTCCTCTTTCTCACCTAGGACATCATTTATGGAAATAATTTCAAACGTATTATCTGATAACTTCGATTGATCCTTCATAACTAGTTTTTTCAGAGTGTTCTTCTAAGGCATTTCGAAACCTACTAAGTTTATATCCTCTATATTTTGATCTAAAATTTTATTTGGGAAGACACTAGAAAAATGACTATAGTCATGGCAAATTCTGTGAAAAAAAGGAATGTTCTCATAGTCCACCACTTGCTCCCATGCATCCTCTCCAGATTGTAATGAGATATTTTTAGCTAGGGTTTATCAAAATCCATTAAAACACAAATTCAAGCATAATTAATATGTTCAATTTTTTTAGTAAAATCAAAGGGCATCATATAAGTTCCCAAAGAGTTTCCAATTTAAGAAAAAATAGTTAAATTTGAGAATTCAATTAGGAGGCCAAAGAGTCTAACCCACACAGGACCTGTAAAGGAATCTCTTCTTTGGCTTTAAATTTAGTATGCCAAGGATTTATGAAAAGCCTCATCATTCCAAAGAACCAAGGACCCCCTTGAAATATTTTCTCTATAACTTCATTATTAGAAAATAAAATAATAAAATAACAAAATAACCATTTGGATAAATAGTGATTTGTAACTCACCTTTTGTTTGCCAATTGTTTGTAGCCCAGACTTTGAAAGTAGTTAAGCATAGACGAAAACCTAAGAAATGATAAATAGTCCTCTTTCTTCTAGATCTTATATGCTATTTTGAATTATGCTCGTATCTAGCTTAACAATTGGAGTTCCATCAACTTCCCCAAGACATCCCAACTCAATTTTTCTAGGATCAATATTAGGTATTCCTAAAGGTTTATAGGAAACGCTAAGATTAATGTTAGCATTAGGTTGAGCCTATCCACCATGGAGGGCATCCCTAAAATTTAATTTTGGGGCCAATTATTTGAAATCCTTACCCTTAAAAGGGTTTTCCATAGTGGTTTTGTTTTGGAGGTGCTCCTTAGCACTGGATTCGCTTGAGATCTAAACAATTTTTTGATTAGTTACTTGAAACTTGTTTTGATATCTATTTAATACATGCCTTGGATGTTGAGAAAAGGTATGATTTTAAGTTCTAATTTGTGCAAAAAATTGGAATCCATTATTAATAAATTTGGTAGCAAGAATATCTATTGAAAGACATATTTCTAACCCATCTTGGATCCCCTACAACATATATTGCTACAATCTTGAGCAAAAACCATAAAAATATTGGTTGCCAGGGCTTGAAGGCCCCAAAAAATAACCTTTAGATTCCCTTTAACTCAACACAGATAAAACCCTTGCATAGTCATTCACTTTCAAAAAACCTCAATAATTTTCTATAAAATTTTGAGATAGCTATTAATTTCATGAATTCCCCAATACAAAAATTAATTTTATACAGGTGTTGGCATTTTTGCCACACTAAAAAATGAATTTTTAAATTTGTCAAGTGAAGTATGTCCAGTATTGAAAGGAAAATTAGATGAAATAATATTTAGATATTTTGTTGTGATCTATATTTTCTCAAGCTTTCCAATGATATATTACAATAGCCAATCGGGTGAACGGATCAAAAGTTATGGCTTCAGGAAGCTTTATCACCAAAAATCAATCTTCAAGGCAAAAATAGAAGGAATAAATTGCTAGGCAAATTTTATGGGTGAAGATGACGGGAAAATTTGATGGGAGAAGCTGATGGGCGAAGTTGATGGGAAAATTTTATGGGTGAACGTGATGGGCGAAGGTGATGGGAGAAATCATTTTTAGGGGTGAAATTACCCAGTTAAGGGGCGAGAGAAATTTTAGGAGTGAATGAAATTATGATCACCCAAAATGGAAGGTACCCCTTTTGAAGGTTAATGTCAATTTAAAAATGGAATGACACAATTATCAAATATTTTCGCCCGAAGATTAAAAATAGTTACTGTTGTGATAAAATAAATGCTAGTGTGAAGAAGGTGAACGAAAAACGTCAGATGTTTTTGGTGTAATGAATTATTTGATCTCAACCAATATTGTAGTGTGGATATTGATGAATATATATATGTTAAATGAATGTTGGGATTTAATGATAGTGTCCAAATGAAAAATATTTTTATTGATCTTCATGAATTCCTAGGAACGCCTTCTTATTGGTTTCGCTCCCTCTCCAAGATATATTTAATATGGAGTCAGTTATTGAAGCGGTGGTGATTTTCAATGCGTGAAAGAGGCCATAATTTAATACACTCATACCCAATTAATTAACTATCCAGAGTTGTTTCATATTAGACCTAGATCGTTGTGGTTGAAGGAATATTTCCAAGAAGAAATTGTCATGTCGATGTTTTTTATCTATAAACATTTTGCCTCCATATGTATTTAATGAAAGAGGCAAAAACCTCTATAAATACTAATCAAATTTCCATTGTAAAAGAGGTTAGACATTTTACGAGAAAACTCTCCAAGTTCTCTACATCAATAGAAGACACCAGGCTTCTAAATTTGTGAGTGATATTGTGTGATTTCCTTCTACTTTATACACTTCTATTTTATGCTTATGCTCTTTATTTGTTGTTAAATTTAAATTCTGCATTTGGATTTAAATATTGTTGGTGAGAGAGTGAGTGCTAGAGTGTTGTTCTGAAGGTTATTCCTACAAGTTTACCAGTAAAATTTGTTTCTTTTCTTCTATGACATGCTATTTCATGCTTGGGTGAATTTCCTGCTGTTAGTCTACCCCAAATCCTATGCTTTTGTCCTATGGCCATATTTCCCATTTCTTTCCGCATTTTCTAATTTCTTTCCTACATCTATAGTCTTCAACCAGTGTAGGATTTATGTTGGGAGACAAACCTCTCTAAATATTGACACAGAGGATATTTATTTCCTCTTGTCATTCAATGTTGGTCATATCTAGGGTGCACAAACGTAGTTTTGTTGATTAGGCATATATTTTACCAACAATAGGTTTTTATCAGGGGTCATAGTCCCCTTGTACCAAGGTTTGAACTTGGATCTCATAGATGAAAACCCAAGGAATTACCACTATGGCATACCTCATAGGTCTCAATCCATGTCTACATAGGGATGCCATAAAAATACCCTTTCTCTTGAGTTTTTATTTTGAAAATTAATTATTCTATATATCCTCTCACTTAATCAAAAGATAAATAATGTCCTCCATGGGAATATGATACATTGGAAGAATATGATCCCATGATGAAGAATTAAACTTGACATCTTATTTCTCTACCAAAGGAAAGAACATGAATGTTTTAAGAGGGTCTACAATACCAAGTATTTATCATATGGTCAAATCTAGATGCACAAGACATACTATTTATAAGTATTTTTATTAAGAGAATATTGATTATTCAAACACATATTTACCTATTTCCTTGATGTATTATATGTGAATTATTATCTCTATTTTTACATGATATGGAAGGGAATTTTATCACCTGGATGTTAAGAGTTATTTTCTTTGTATGGAGATTTAGAATAATATTTGTATCTAGTAGTCATTGAATTTTCTCTAGATGTGTGTGCTTATCTATTTTGATACTTAGAAGACCTTGTATGAGTTCAAGTGGGCATCTCATTATTGGCATGAGAGGATTCATTCCTTATTCTTTAATTATGGATATTATCAATTTGGAAAAAATATTATCTTTATATCAAGCATCATAATGGACATCTTTTGGTTAATGTGTTGTATGTTGATGATATTCTTATCATAGGAAGATCAACATCCCTAATATAAGAGTGTAATTCATGGCTTCGCCACACCTTTGAAATGATAAATTTAGGTATTATTCATATTTTTTTAGGATTTAGATTGATCTATCAGCTTGGAGGATCAATATCTTATAACTTAAGTATGTCTTCAATAATTTTAAATAATTTTAAATGGAGGATTTTGATACTACCCAAAGTCTTTATTATTGAAGCTCTGATTAGACTATAATACTACTTTAGTGGATTCTACCTTATATTTATCTCTAGTTAGAACCTCCCTCTACGTCACACAATGCCTACCAAATATTAATTTTTCTATCAAACATTATTATAAGTACATGCATGTAGATCATAAGGGTGATAAAATAATGGCTAACGAGATTCTATAATGCATTAGAGGTACCTACTAGATATAAATCTATTATTCTATTGGGGCTCCTGTTATGTTGATAGGTATTCTTATGCATGTTTGGTAGGTGATAAGTATGACACGTGTGGCTTCTCTAAACTAGCTTTGTGAACTCTTATATAAGTCAACATCTATGACTAGACACTCCCTGCTAGCTATGCTTGAAGAAAAACATAAAATAATATGACTAAAGCTTACAATAGTAGTAATATTTCTCATTAGAATTTTGATTCTTACTCGTTAGGTAAAAGAGGAATTTTATTCATGGAGTAAAATACCAAGTGAGACTAAAGTAGTGCTTTAAAAATTAACCAAAATAAGTATCATTCATCTCATTTTTAATTAATTATGTTTGCAAAGATTTATGCATCAATATCTCTTTGGACACATTTCAAATTCTTAGGTAGACATTTTTCTAAAATTCAACATACATTTTTCTTAGGTTGCATAAATTATAGGCTTATTGCCTTCCAAAAGTATTTAGTCACATTAAAATTATAATAAGATACCAAATAATGAATCCATAGGGTCTATGAAATATATAATAAAATCGTATGATGTAATGTGTTTAGTTTACTATAAAAAAATATAATTGCATTCTATATGCATGCATATTTGGGAGTATTTCAAGACATTTGCATTTCATTTCCTAGAACATCAATATGATCTAAAAAAGTTAGTGCTTGTTATTTCTTATATATATGTGTGTGTTTAACATAATATTTTAAAATTATTGAGTATCAATAGATTAGTTTGGAAAAATAAATCAATTTTTTCATGCTAGTTATATGAGATTAGTTCAATCCATATTGCATCATGAGCAGATTACCATGATATTTCAATAAACAATATAGTAGTATTAGTAATTACCTATATATTCACTTTACCTTATAAATCCATATTTTTAACTATATGAACTCATGTATGTATGCATGCATTATTTTAAATTATATTTGTTAGTTTTATTTTCATATTGAAAGTATTACTGAATTTTTGGTTTTTTAGTTTTGAAATAAATATTCCTTGCAAAATTTTTATTTTTCATAATTACTTGATTTTAGAGTATTTTTAATTGATAGAGAGGCGAGAGGGACTACTACACCTTGTATCTAATTTTATCATTATTTTTTCTTTTGTAATAATTTATTCACATCACATAGTTTAAATTCATGTGTTACCACCAATTAATGTTTTAAGGAAAACCTTGTATTATGAATATGAGCACCCCAAAACCTTCTATACCTTTTATTGTACACATACAAATGGATTTGAAACTTATGCAATTTGAGAGAGCAATAAAATTTGTGTTACAAATTTAAATATGAGATGAATTTAGTGTTGAACCCTATTTACCTCTTAGTAATTTAATTTATTTTGGGGTTAAGGTTACATATAATTTTTGTATGTAATATGCAAATTATAAATTAATAGGTTATTATATTTGTTTTTGTAGAGCTAGAAAACTACCCTATCATGTATGATTTTTGGTTGGATTTTTTGGGATCTGAGGTGACCACAGGGGTGTGTTATATTATCTACACTCGGGGGTTTGGGGCTAGGGTTCACCAGGAATTGTTTAAGAACTCACTCCAAGTCTAAGGATGGAATGTTTGATATGTTTATTGACCAAACACCTATGTTTTGCCTTTCTAAAATATAAGCTAAATAGAACAAAGAATAATGCAATACAAGCCAAAATGCGAGAAGACAAGAAACTAACCCTAGAATGATTCTTGATTTTCAATGATGACTAAACCCTAACTTGCAAAATAGATCCTTTTCTTTTTAGCAAGGGTTTAAGAGAATGCACAAATATAATTAACCCTAAAATGCAAACTATATGCCTTCTCTCTTTCAAATTCCTAGAAATAAAATCAAAATATTTTATTTTGTTATATTCAAATGTAGAAAAAAGAAAAATAGAAGCAAATATCAAATAGTTTAAAATATTATCTAGGACATTGTTGGTCAGATAATATATCTAATGGAAAGGTTTGTGTACCCACAAAACTTGACCAACATTTAAATACCTAGTAGTGTGTGCAAGATACGACAATCAATCTCTAAAGGAGACTGGTTCTTGTAGTATCAGGTAACTATTCCTAAAAGCGGGGGGGAGTGGGGGGGGGTGTTGAAACAAATAAACTAAACTAGATAGAATGTAAAGTGATATATATTAAGAAATATCAAGACACATGCAATAACAAGCATATAAAACTAAACAACCAACTACGTAACATACCATATTGTTACACAAATTACTTTCAAAGTTGTAGAGGAATTCAGTAGGGGGACCCTATCAGCCCCATGCTATTCATCATTGTGGCAGAAGATTTAGGAAGAACCATAAAAAATACTTGCATTTCAAGGCTAATATCGGGAATCAAGGCAACATATCTCACTAGGGTTTTTTATCACCAATAATTCATCGATGATACCCTTATATTGACTAAGGCATCAATGGTTGAGGCCAAAATAATTAAATACATCTTGCAACTCTACGAGGATGCTGCTGGTCAAAAAGTTAATTTCAGTAAAAGTAAGTTATATTTCTTGAACACCCCCATTCAGAGGCAAGGAAGGATTGCAAAAATTTTAGGGTGTGATATAGCAAACCTCCCCACTTCGTATCTTGGTCTCCCTCTTTTCATTGGTTCTCTGAGAGAGTCAATGTGGGACAGGGTTATTGAAAGAATTCAAAAAAAACTTGATGGATGGAAAGGTCATCTTATATCTCAAGCAGGAAAGCTAACCCTCACAAAGGCATCTCTTCAGAGCATTCCAGTCTATTTCCTCTTTGTTTTCAAAGCCCTTGTGAAGGTTTTCCAAAAAATTGAGAAACTCCAAAAATAATTTTTATGGATTGGATCAGAAGAGAAAAAATGATACACCTTGTAGGATGGACCAAAGTGTGCAGACCCAGGGAAAATGGGGGCTTAGGTTTGAGGAGAATTTCTCATATAAATTTAGCTTTACTAGCTAAGCAAGCATGGCATCTCATTTCTGGTGAAGAAAATGAATGAATAGTTATCATGAAACAAAAGTATCTTCAAAATATGGAATTTCTAAGTGACTCGGTTCCAATCAGAGGTTTTGCTTTTTGGAAAGCAATTCGTAATTGTAAGGAAATCATCAAAAAAGGTTTAATATGGGTTTTAGGCAATGGTGAGAGGATAAATTGCTGGAATGACAGGCGGGTTAAGGATGAAGCATTGACGCAATATCCTAACTTATCCCGAATCAGATATATCATAGAAGAACTCATTGGTAGAAAAGTATTCGATTATATGCTTGAGGACAGAGGTAGAATGAAGTGGAAACAAATAAGAATTCAAGAATTTCAAACGAAATCAAATGATCTTTGTAACATTCTCAGGCAACTGTTTATCCCCATGAGACCCAAGGAAGATCAAGTGACTTGGGCTCCTACGAAAAATAGAAAATTCACTGTTAAATCAGCTTACAAGCTTCTGCTTGATGACAAGGATTTTGTCCTCCAAAAGGACTTAGTTTGGATAGAAAATTTAATTCCAAAAATTGCAGTGTTTTCATGGCTAGTTATCCAAGAAAGAATTCTAACCATTGATAATATGATGCGTAAAGGTATTTGTATCACTAATCATTGTTATCTATGTAGGGCTAATTGGGAGACCATTTATCACATTTTCCTTGAGTGTCCTTTTTTCTTGACTATCCTAAGTCGGGTTTTTCAAGACTTCAATATTTCATGGGTTAAACCAACCATCGTACTTGATTTGTTCGTCTAGTGGCCTTGCCCCTTTTCAAGCCAAATACTTAGATACATGTGGAAAATTTGTCTCAATCACTATCTTTGGCAGGTGTGGTTAGAAAGGAACCATAGAGTCTTTAATGAGTCTATCCATGATCATCAAATTATCATTTCTAGGATCCTATCCTTTGCCAACAAGAATGTGAACCTTATCCCTTTTGATAGTTGTAAACCTCATCTACAGGAGACCATAATTGCAAAATATTTAAGCTTAACCTTGTTATATGAGTTTGTGCCTAGGGTAGTCAACCCTAGAGCCAATGTTAAGTGGTCTCCACATCCTACGGGTTGGTTTAAGATTAATTTTAACAAAGTAGCTAAGGACAATTCTGGAAGAGTAGGCACTAGTGGCATTGTGCGAGATCATAATGGGAATATGATGCTTACATTTTTTGAATATTTTGGAACAAGGAAGAACAACGAAGCTGAAGCTAGAGTTATGTGGAGAGGTCTTCAAATGAGTCAATACTTAGAAGGCAATTTTATCATAGAAGGAGACTCTATGCATGTTATAAATCTCCTCAATAATTGGAAAACACCTCCTTGGAGGATTAAAACAATTGTTGAAGAGGCTAGGATCATTTTCCAAGGAAGACAAAACAGAAAAACCCAACATGTCTTTTGTGAAGCTAACAAAATTGTTGATAAGCTGGCCAATTTGGGTGTCGATGGTGACAAACTTTTAAAATGGGAACACGATGTCCCGAGTGAAGTAGAGGAGCTTATTCAACAAGAATTCCAAGAATTATAGTCGAATTTACCAAAAGGGAAGGCATTGTAAGTTCGAAGACTAGAAGTATTCCCATCTCTTTTTTGAATTGGACTCACAATAAAAATTATCTGAGCTATCAGTCTTCGTGGATGTTGCTTGGAAATACCACAAATACTAATGGGATAGTCACATGTTAGATAACATGGATCCTAGTCGTCTTAGTAATTTGAGGTTGGTTGATAATCACAGGGAAGAAAATAAACGATAATATAAGACTTTGAACCAAAACCATGTGGACCACCAAATAGACACCACCATAAATCTAGCCAGTAGGTTCACTTCTCCAAGGCTGATTGGCCAAGATAATATGTGGTAACAAAGCAAGTCATATATAGAAGAAAATAATTACCAAAGAATTATTAAGAGTAACTGTCAATACAGAGCTTGTGGGAGTTTTTTTCAGTACTCTGCTATGTGTGTCTATAGATTTTTTTTTCTCCATTATCTCAAGGAAGGGATTCGTGTCTGTTTCTTTTTTATAATTATGATGCATGTGTGTTTTCTTTGGGTATACCCAAAATGTTGTATGGGAAGTTTCTTTTTGATAACAGGTTATGTGCCTTACTGGATGTAATGGCTTTCGCGGGATGTAGATTTTACATATATAGGATCCGTAGTAAGGATATGTTCATCAATAGCCCTAGGCTGATTTTTGTAAAAGGTTTTCGGTCAACCTATAAAACCCGGTATTAATGCTATAGTATCTTATCTACGAAATATATATATATATATATATATATATATATTGTTACACAAATAGTTACAAAGTATTCACTTATAATCTATTGTATGCTAATGAAACTATGAATTCTAGACAAGGAATGAGTACAATGGAAATTTAAGTTTAAGAATTATCATCACACAACTTCAACATACTTAAATTAGAAATATGCAGCTATCATAGAACATACAATTTAAACCCATCACACCCTTAGTAAAGCCCAAATTCTAGATAAATAAATGAGTACGATGGAAATGAAGAATTCAGAATTATCACCATAAATATTTAACATGCTCAAATTAGAAATAAGAGGACATGCAAACACACATACACATTCTATAAATAAACTGAACAAGAGATTGGGTAGTAGTCCATTTGCATTAAGGTGTGATATCTATCCTTACATATGAATTGTAAATTCCTGAGAGCCGACCTATATTCCTTATAAATCATATTATTTATAAATATTTTACAACCCTATGGTAGTCAAAAACATCATTGGTTAATAAGTGTATCACTGGCATGTTAGATATTCTTCCAGCCTATTGGGCCTCTTTATAAGCATGCCTACTCCAACAACCTAGATGTGGATAATTGACATGGCCTAGATCTACACAATCTTGAATCCTTCTTGCTTGCTCATTTCATTTTTTCCCTTGATCTTCTTATCTGCACATCCACCCTATCATATGTGTACCAACCTTTATAGTTGAGATATTCTAACATAGAATCATCCCTAGTAGACATAGTGGGAGATAGAAAAGAGAATGATTGTGAGGTTGTTTAAGTGTGTCTGAGATTATTGATCCTTATCCTGATAGATTTTGGTTAAACACTAAATTTCCAAGTGGATTTATTTCTTGATCGAGCCTTATATCTCATGTGTCAAGTATTTAAAATCCTAGCAAGCGCAGACCAAATGCAAACCTATCGGTATCTCATGCACTTGCCCTATATTTTGCTTCTATGTATGTCGACCTACTGAATGTTGATTGGATCCCAGATGGGCTTGAGTCTTCTAGACTTATTCATACATTATTTCCTTTTATGCACCATTTACTAGATTTTGGGCTCCTAACTAGAATATTAAGGGCCTATCAAGATTGGATCGAAAATGAACACTATAGGGCTTTGACTAGGTAATCTGGGTACTTCCAGGCTTTGATCAGGCCTAGTTATTTTGAGTTTCTCCATTTACTTTGATCGAGTCTTCATGATTTCATTGAGCTTTGGTCAAGCATAAATATTCCAATATTCCAATGATTTGGCCATTCTCCTAATCGAGAATTTTAGGTGCTACTAGATTTCGATCAGGCTCAATAGTTTTGACCTCATCTAAACTTAGCTATTTTTCTAGACCAGATATTTCTCATGCTTTTGGTCTTTTTTCTAGCCTAATTGTTCTGAGATCCACTGTACCAATATTTTTTCTATCTTGGAAGAGACCAGGTTCTTAGGATGCAACTTGATTCTATATTAGGTAGAATTGTATTGGTCGTCCTCAAACTTGATCGTGGTGGAAGCTTTGACACTTTACCATACTATGGCTAGCACGGATGTCTGACACTCTCATCACAGAGCCTATTTTTATTTATAAATATATACCAGATCTTTGGAATTCTAAAGAGTTTTATTTTAGGTGTAAATATGTTGGTCCCATCCTATCTTAATCATTTCTTCCATGCTACTCTTATCAAGTTCCAGTCAATGAACAAGTACTTGTTGTGACTTGGGGTTCCAATTAGATATAGGTCTTTCGACATCTTATATGGATGGCCACATTGGCAAGAGCCTATATTTTGGTAACAAATCCTGATGTGAATTGCTTGAACCCTTCATCTAGACATCATAAAGTTGGTGTCTTAATACCCTAATCAATTTACCTTAGTCACTTTCCAAAGCCCTAGTGGAAGGTAGTGATCATCCTAGGTCATAGTTACAACAAGATGATCTTTCATCTTTGTTTTGGGCTTCTGTAAAGCACAAATACTATAGTAATTTCCTAGGATATCTTCAGCATACGATTTTCTGCCTAACTTTATTCCTGGTGAGACCTCTAAGATGACAAATTTTTTTATAATTTTTGGTTTTATTTACAAGAAATAAAACTAATGTACAGATGCATGCTGCTATAAGTGGGTAGGTGCAAAAATTACCCACAGTCTTGGAAAATCACAAAGGATTTTTTCTTTGCAAAAATAAGGAATCCATTTGGCCCATAAAAATTTTGGACTTAAAACTTTCTAAGGTTAGGGGAGGGAAGAACAAGCCAAAAAATTAGATGAAGAGGAAGGTAGTAGAAGGAGGCTACAAGATCAAAGAGAGAGGTGGGCAGGAGGGTGGAAGCCACTGACACCATAAGGTGACACATAATTGAGAAAATATAAGGAAGGTTAAACACTTGAAAAATATTGAAATAAAAAGTGAAGAAGAACTAAAAAAAGGAGGGAGATGTTGTGGCTGCTCCACAACGTACCCCAAAATTGGTTTCCCACCTTTTTTCTTGTGTTTTTTTGAGGATTTTGTAGATCCTTGGGGTGATGAATTTAGAAAGTCTCATATTTGACATTTGTGTTTTGAGTTTCAAGGTGCCTTATCGAGTAATGGCTTTGTCTTCTCTCAGAGCGTGGATAGACTTGCATGTGTTCATGATTCCTTTTCAATGTTCTTTCAAGGGATTGTTGAGTGTCCTCTTTGTCACTTTTTCATAGTTTTTACGGTTTGGGTTTACAATTGGGTTTTGTGTTATAAAAATTTAATCATAATGTGGTTTCGTTTGCTTGTAAGAAATGAATTTGATTGTCTAATTAGGATAATTATTTAGTGTTGTGTGTTGGATTGATAAAATTTCCTATTTTGTTTTAAATTTAAATGGTTAGTTAGACCTTCTCTTCTTTATTTTTAATTGTTAACCTTTTAAAATTGCCTCATTTAAAATAAAAATACAAATCAAACTTTCTTATTCATATATAAAAGTTTAAAATAAAAACTTAAAAATATAAAATGAAAATTAAATAAGATATTATTTATATATATAATAAATTTATATAAATATAATATATATAAATAATAATAAAATAAAATAAATATAATACCCGTATATCTATATATATGGTGTTATATACATAGTCATAATAGTAATAAAATAAAATATAAAAAATCAAAATTGGAATAATTAAATAAAGGTAATCTTTACCTTTTATTTTTGCATGTGAGACTTGAGGTTTATAAAGTTTAAGCCTTTCTTGTTATGTTATAAAGTCTAAGCCTTTCTCCTTATGTTTATAAAGTTTAAGCATTTGGCTTTAATGTTTGTAGAGAACATGGTCACAGTCGACGAAGGGGACCAGAACCGAACGCTTACGTAGCAAGAAAACGACCGAACGTGGACTGTGAGCATAAACCCTAACACAGGTGGATGGAAGTGACGTAGTGTCAAGCGGCGGAACTGTTTTCATCGGCAGACGGTTTTCCGGACACCACGTCGGGATTATGATACGTAAAACGCTGTGTGGGAGGCGCAGGTTTTTGAACCCTGACACTCAGCAAAGCTGGAGTGATGTGGACGAATAAGACCCCACCATCCAGCGTGGGCAAGTACGGTGAGGTGATGGGCAGATAGTTTGAGCCATTGACAGGGGCGACAATATGTTAAATGCTGTTGATGGGCGGTTACGACGAACCTCGGTGGACGCCACACTTGACAGAGCTAGGGTTCGCCAGAGTAAAACAGGCAGCGCAAGGGATACAACATGACATGGGCCCCACTGAGGATGTAGTCTGCACATTTCCAGGACATGGCAAAGCATGAGACATCGATGAAGAAACCCTAGAAGCAACAGGCTTGGCGTCGGTGTCATGGGCCCGTGTTTTAGTCATCATCGCCGGCATAGGAAATGGAGAGACCAATACTATGGGCAAAGGGATAGAGACTAACCATGATAGGGATATGCATAGATAAAGACGGCAAGGCTGTGTTCACAGTAGATAAAGACGGATAGGGATAGCGACTTCCCAGATGATGTGGTCGCAGGTGGACGATCGGAATAGCCTAATACATATCCAACGATGAGTTTGACGGGGATAAAATTCAAGGCATCTTCAAATTCAAAGATAGCAGCACCGGATGACTTTGACCGCGGACGAAGCCAATATCTGACAACAGTGGCACAGATGGCACAGTTGGATTCATCAACATCAGCGGCCATAGCGGGACAGCGATGGGCAAAACGCCAATACAGAAAATTTGGCGGTTACCAGACGAGTACCAAGTGATAAATTCGTGGTGCAGGGATATCGTCGAAGGAAAGAATAGCGGTATCTAGGGAAAATCAAACTCGAAAATAGAAACACCAGTAGATGTCATCGGAATGTGCAGCAATAAAACATCATTTACGCAGAGGCATCGCATAGGTTGCTGCAGACGATACGCAGTGGCAAAAAAATCACAGTGATGGGCTATTTTATTAAAAGAAACTATAGCCATACTAAGGAAGGTTTTTTAGAAACGAAAGAAATTAAAAAAAAAAAACAAATGCCTAGTGGCATGTTTCAGACGATTGGTGCACCTTCGAAAGTTTAGTCACGGATGAGGTGGTAATGATTTTTAAAAAGGATTTAATTAACTTTAAAGATATGTGACCAATAGTCTTCACCAATTGCGATGGAAGGGACCATATTAAGCTTGCGTTGATATTTGTTTCATAAAATATTTCAAGCCTAAAAGGTGATACTTTCCAACGCATGCAAGAAAGTGACTGTTACGAAGTAAAAAGCAAAGCAAGAAACACAGGGTTTTAATTTTGAAACCTGTGTCTGAAGGAAGAGGAAGCGAAACACTTTTGAGGATTAAAACAAAGAGTCAAATTGGAAAACTGCAAATATGCCATGGAAGGGTAAAAGCAGGGAAAAAAACAACACCAATGCTGGTAGAATGTAAAATGACACATTTTTAATGTTAGAGTTTTTTTTTCAAAAATTTAGATAACAAAAAACTAAGGGGAAAATTTTCTGCATGATCGATTTAAGTTTTTATCTTTCCTTTTTCAATTTTCAAATTTATAGATGATGTTAATGCCATTTTGGGTTACATTAGGCGAATATTTGGAATCTAAAATTTATTTCTGTACCCTAGGAGCTAGCACTTAGTTTTTATTTTTTGATTGTGCAAATGCAGGTTGAATAAACTAGGTTGCATGTAAGAGTTTCTCACATCTTTGGTTTTGCAGGACAGGGTGCTTATTTTTCAATTTTCCAACTTTTATTTTATAGATTTTTTTTTAACTTTTAGGAATTAAAATAAAATAAAAATAAAATGAAAAAAATAATTACGTGGGTGCATAGAATGAACATTAATCTTCCATCGCAACAGATTCGGACTCATTTCGAGATCATTTTGGATTTATAATTATTTTTGTTGTTTTTAAGGGTTTTATAATTTCAAACATGTTATTTTTCAGGTTTTGGAGGTAAATCAGATTTTGACAATTTATGTTTTCATTCATAAGCATGTGATGACATTTCTTTCATGAAACTTTCAATTTCATTGAAAGGGGGTTAATTTTGGTGTGGCATTTAATGACCTATTATTTTTGGAGCCATAAATGCACATTTCTTCATGAAAATTCTGATTTCTTTGAAGAGAGGTAATTTATCATTACATCAAAGGTCTTGGTTTTAAAGCATGGAATTATTCCTCTTAAATGAAATATTTCTTCATGAAAATTCTGATTTCTTTGAAGAGAGGTAATTTATCATTACATCAAAGGTCTTGGTTTTAAAGCATGAAATTATTTCTTCTTAATGAAAATTAATTTCATTTAAGAGGAATAATTCATTATGACATTTTGAGGCTATTATTTTCAAGCCATAAATTGGTATCTCTTTATGAAAATTAATTTCATCAAAGAGGAACAATTCATCAAATTATATTAAAGGTTATATCTATCTTCATGATACGAAGCTACATTTAATGAGCATATTCATAATTTCAAATTCATATTCATATATAGATTTTAATCTTCATTTTCATGTTTAAAGTAAGATTTAATACAAGATAAAAATTGATTAAAATCCACTTAATAAAGGAAGATAAAATCTACCTAAAAATATTCTGCTACATACCAAACTGAGTCGTCGGCTAGGTTCTCCAAGTGCATAAAACTTCATATTTATTAGCGTAGTTGTTTCATTAATTGAATTTATCTCATCTTTACTTTTTATTCATTGCGTAATCGCACTTTGCCTTCACGACGGGATCTGCCCTCCTAGTGGCAATTGATTTTTATATTCATATTTGCAAATAATAGCATCCGCTAGCTGGTTATCCATTTTAATTCCTTACTGGTAAATATTTATATATTTTTTGCATATACGGGAGATATCAGGGTGAGCAACAGTCGAAGGGTAGTCTTACCCTTCCAAGTGGTATCAGAGTGAGATATTTGGGGGTGTGGCAAGTCACCAGGACGTCCTTCGTAGATGTTAGCAGAACTGCAAAACAATTACATCTTCGCGAAAGTCGACAGGGCAGTGCTGCAGGTTCTTAGTTCGTAGGTAAAATGCACAACCAGGTTGTCAATGAGACAGTGCCAAGCAGGATCTCATTTTTACAATAGCAGCAACATGGTTTAAAAAGTCCAAACACTTCATAGCACGAAACAAGAGGACTCTGTAATCTCGAACGCGTCCAGTAATTCTGAATGCCATGTACGAACTTAGGGAGGAAGTCTTCTGTCGTTGGGTCTTCAACAAGGCTTTCGAATCATTTGGGAAGGAGATTAATCATCCTCAAACACGCAAAACCATTGAAGAAATTCATCGAAAGCATCTCAGAACATAGCAGCTGTCGTTTTCTCTCCCAACCAATCAGAACGCATAAAATAAATAAAATTTCCACCTAAAGCGAAGGTTAGCGAATCTTTTATTTTTTAAAATTTGGCCCAAATTCATTATCCCACATTCATGGGGAGTTTCGACAATTCAAATTTTATAAGGTCTACGGGTGCATTAGTGAAGTGTGGCTCTGGCCACATGGCTTATCCTTCGTGCATAGCCTCCTCGTTATTTGTCCTTCTCGGTCCAGCTGTCGTCACATCCTGTCGTTCATCCGTCTCGGTCCAGTTGTCATCATGTCTTGTCTTGTTCGCTCTGGTCCTATCCGTGTCCTCATTGTCGGTCCTATCGCTGTCCTGTTGTGTTAGTCTGCTCCTTGCTTTCTGTGTCCTTGCTGTCGGTCCTATCACTACATCCTATTATGTCAGTCCGCTCCTTACTGTTCGTGCCCTCGTTGTCGATCAGTCGCATCCTATCACTGTGTCCTGTCATGTTAGTCCACTCCTAGTTGTCCATGTCCTCATCGTGTCAATCTGCGTTCGATCGTGTCGGTCAGTTTTTCGTGTCAGAAGTGTCCTATCATTGTGTAGTCAAGGGGCAATGCTACCTTAAATTCCGTGTCATAGTTGGCACGACAGTTGAAGCGAAATACATAAATTTTGGCAATTATCAAATTATTATTGGAGAAGGGAAGCCCAATTTTTTTTTTTGAAAGTGCATGACCAAAAAGTGGACCAAAGGACCTGTCAGTCGACTATCAAGCTCGAAGACGACCAATAATAGCGCAAGAAGACTTCATCGAAGCCCAGGTACAAAAAATTCTCCTTCTCCTTTCAAAATTGGCAATTATAATCCACATCATCCACTGGTAGACCCTATGGCTACTAACCCTTCCCCAACTCATGAAAACATCACACAAGGAGACTCAAGTAACTCAACCATTACCACAGATGAAACTCTTTGACTCTTACTAGATGGTATGCGCAAAATTAGTAACCTATTGCATGCACAAAATTGACTTAATCCCAATACTAATCCCCAAAATCACTCCCATGCACAAAGGAATGAATAAAATGATGACCATGATGACGATTGGGAGCAGCAAGACGGTCGTCTGTTGGCATTTGAAAGTAAATAGCTATCGGGAAAAAATTTGGGAAGATCAACATACGAAAAAGAAATGTTGGCTATTCTTCACGCGGTAGAAAAATGGAGACACTACCTAATCAGTAGCCACTTCATTATAAAAATAGATCATAGTAGTCTCAAACATTTTCTTGAGCAAAGGTTTTCCTATCCAGAACAAAATAAGTGGTTAACCAAACTATTGGGTTATGATTTTGTTATCGAATACAAGAAGGGGAAGGAAAATGTAGCCACCAATGTGCTATCCAGGAAATATGAAGACGAAGTAGTCATTAACGCTATTTTAGGTCCTTGCTCCCAATGGGTGAATCAATAGGGTCCAAGTGGATGCATGCAAACCATGACCCAGCCAATAGCAAAACTGCTCATATAATTCAAGAATTATCTATAGGGTCCTCTAAACACCCTTTGTTCTCTTATGAAGATAAAATCCTCTGGAAGAAGAACCGCATTTACATCCACACAACTCAGAACTCAAATCGAAGATCCTTGACGAATCGCATGCTTCTCCATCAGCGAGACATTCAGGATTTTTGAAAACGTATTTAAGGATCAAACAATCATTTTGTTGGAAAGGATTAAAAGCCGAAGTCAAAAAATGGGTAGTAGAATGTGAAGTTTGCCAGCGTAATAAAGGAGAAACAATCAAATCACCAGGGTTGTTACAACCATTACCCATCCCTGAACGTCAGTGGGAACATATATCCATGGATTTTATTGAATGTCTTCCAAAGTCAGAAGGCAGGACAGTAATATTCGTAGTCGTAGATCGGTTATCCAAATACGCTCACTTTCAGGCTTTACAACATCCATTTTTCGCAAGCAAGGTGGCAAAGGTATTTATGGATTCAATTTTCAAATTACATGGTATGCCAAAAAATATTGTAAGTGATAGAGATCCCATCTTCACTAGTAAATTTTGGCAAGAATTATTTCGACTTAGTGGTACCAAATTGAACATGTCCTCAGCTTACCATCCCCAGATAGATGGTCAAAAAAAATTAGTTAACAAATGTTTGGGTACGTACTTACGATGTTTCATTCAAGATAAACAATATCAATGGAGCCAATGGCTAGCAATGGCAGAATGGTGGTACAACACTTCTTACCATTACTCAATTAAGATGTCTCCCTTTGAAGCATTGTATGGAACCAAGCCTCCAATTGTAGCAGATTATGTACCAGGTTCATCCAAAGTAGCCAAAGTGGATGATTGGTTTCAACAAAGGCAGTCTACACTCACCATACTCAAAGAGAATTTATTCCAAGCACAAAATCGCATGAAACAACAACAAGACTTGCACCGATCAGAATAAACTTTTAATGTTGGTGACAAGGTTTTCCTAAGGTTGCAACCTTACAAACAAGCATCGTTAAGGATAAAGACCAGTCAAAAGTTGGCTCCACGATTCTATGGTCCTTACAAAATTATGTGCCGCATTGGAGAAGTAGCCTATCAGTTAGAGCTACCTTCATCATCACGAATACACCCGGTATTTCATGTTTCATGTCTCAAAAAAGTAATTGGTCAGAAAGTGCAAAGTCAATTAGAATTACCAGTGCTCGATGAGGAAGGACGCATACATCTCCAACCTGAAGATATATTACAACACAGAATACGAAGACTAAGATCTCGCCAGATTCAAGAATTTCTCATCAAATGGCAAGACCTACCAGAGTAAGATTCCACATGGGAACATGAAAGTATTTTCCAGACATTTCCAGCTTTGAGGACAAATATTTCCGAGGAGGGGAGTCATGCTACATACGAAACCTAGCCGTCGGCTAGGTTCTCCAAGTGCATAAAACTTCATATTTATTAGCATAATTGTTTCATTAATTGAATTTATCTCATCTTTGCTTTTTATTCATTGCGTAATTGCACTTTGCCTTCATGGTGGGATCTTCCCTCCTAGTGGCAATTGATTGTTATATTCGTATTTGCAAATAATAGCATCCGCTAGCTGGTTATCCATTTTAATTCCTTACTGGTAAATATTTATATATTTTCTGCATATACGGGAGATATCAGGGTGAGCAACAGTCGAAGGGTAGTCTTACCCTTCCATATTCAAGATAAAAAGAATTAAGACTATGTCATGGTCATACGAGGGTCAACTCACATTTTTTTTTTTTTAAGTTTTATGAACAATAATTAACATAGCATGGTAAAATGAAACAACACATGCTCCTTGTTAATAGTTACTTGCAATCACTAAGGTGTTCCTAACATTGAATTGATATTTATTTATTGAGATTACTAATACACATGTGCAAATGCTAATATAGTGGAGACCTTGGAGAAGTTGTTTTGTTTAACGTCTTTGCAAGAGAGGGTTTGGGATCAAAACTCTAAGGGAGAATGTAATTTCATAATTGGGTAAAATTACCACTCAATATTTTGGCACTAGAAGGAGGGCCTGATGTGATTTATTTTATTGTGATTTTAAATGCTATAGGGATTTGAATTGTGGAATATTTCATGCCGTATTGACTATTATCTTTAGGCCCATTTTAACACTCAACATTATGGTGCTAAAAGGAGGACATGAATTGGTATTCATTGATCTAATGCTTTTGGATTGTTCATACAGGAAATAATATGATTTTGTTATGATTTGAAAGTTTTGAATTGCTAAATATTTCAAGTTCATTTGATTAGCATCTTTGGCTTCCTTTAGAACTCAACACTTTGGGAGCTAGGAGGATTTGAATTAATTTATTTTATGGCTATTTAGATGCTAAGTTTTTCATGTTACTTGAAACATTTATTCAAAGATATTGGTCTTGCCTAAAGAGATTTTGTTGATCACTTTCATTGATTCTAACATTCTCTATTTGATGATGTGTTAATACCAAAATTTTGGCAAATTCAAGAATGTTCTTTCATGTCATGGTTTAACTGATGCACATATTTGGGATGATTCTAACATGATTATATTTATGAGTTACCCCTTTGAAATTGTTAGTCATTTTATGCTTCTTTGCAAGATATATTTATTTGACTAACAAAGTAGATTTTGAGGCTATTCTTTGAAGTTTCACTAATGGCGTCATATGATGAGCAGATCATATATTTAACAGAAGAATTGGTATCTATGTTAGCAAAGTATTATGAGTTATTTCCTATGTTTGGAACACCCCATAAAATTCTTGAAATATTATTGGAGTTTCTATGATTGTTTAACCAAGAGGTGTCATCAGGATACCTACAAAATTTGCATGTCTACAAGAGCACGTTATTTCAATGTCAAGTCTTTCATGAGGCTATTGCTTGTAGGTTCTTCTCATACATTTTGGATGATAGATCATTCTTGTGGTATGTCCAATTACCCATGGAGGTTAGGACTTCTTGGATCCAACTAGAAGCAACCTATATTTATCATTTTAGTAATCAGGTTGACTTAGATATGTTGCAAAATCAATTTACCTCTATTTTTAAAGAGCCTAATGAATCCATGAGTCAATTAAATGGGAGGTTCCATGAGTTGCAATCTCAAATGTGGAAAATTTTGGACATTCCAAAAGAGGAATCTATTAAAGTATACATGGGATCCATACCCCCTGCACTTGCTATACTTATTGAGGAAAATATTGATGACTCATCTTTTCCTAGAATCTATGAGGTTGCAATAATGGTAGAACAAGGGCAAGTGGAGGCACAACATGTTCCCATGAAATATTTTTCTTTTGGAGTTATTAATACCAACCTACACCAACCATCTAGTATAGCACCCTCCACTCAAATGATACCTAAGGTGAATGATCAAGGGGATGAATTTGAATGTACAAATGTTACAAACACCTTAGATATTGTCCAAGAGGAAATGCAAGTTGCCAATCCAACATCCACCAATGAGGATTGTGTAGAGATGGTTTCATTTCTAGAAGTGCATGAGTATTTGGATAATGGTGTCCTAAATCTAAGTAGTTTGGAGATATGTGATAGGATAGAACCTAACATAGAATTGGATGAAGTGGTTGAAAAAGAAATTAGAAGAGAATCATTAAATGAATTTGAAAATATAATCTAATTTCACCATTGGTTCTTGGAATATACTTTGAATGAAAGGTTTGAAACTAATGATCAAAAAATTCCTCACCTTCCAAATTGTGATAAAATCGAATCATGGGTTACAAGTGTAGATTATGATAGCCTTAAAAACTTGAATACAAAGAGTAACCCACTTTTAGAAATCATTGAACCATATAAGGAAGGTGAAGGTAAATTTTATGAGAAATACGTTGACAAATTGGAAGATGTTGAAGAAGTAGTTGAGCGTCACCACTTTATTTTGGAATATGATTATTATGATGCTTGGGAGAAGTGCGATGAATATGCTCACTCTAAAAATTCTAATAAACCCTTAGTATCAATTGATATGCAAGACAACACAATCATTTTCTCATAGGAAGACATCACAAGTCCTATACAATTTAAGGTTATTTTGGAAGAGGGGTTAGAATCTCATAAAATTTTGGAAGATGATAACAATCCTACTACCAAGGACAAAGAAGAAAAAGAATTGATGGATGAATTAAAATATCATGTCACAAATACCATAGAGTTTCATCCCACGAATTTGGATGACAATTTTTACAATGGTTGGGGAAGATATGAAGATGTGTTATTTCCTCACACCCCTATTGATGCAATTGCTACTTCACATGAAGATCTTACATTTGCAAGAGAGGGTTTTGGGATCAAAACTCTAAGGGAGAGTGTAATTTCACAATTGGGTAAAATTACCACTCAACAAGAGAAAGACACGACACAATAATTAGTGAGTTAGAAGTGTCACAAACATAGATATTTATAGGTATATTAATCTTACCAACAATAAAAATGGTAAAAAACAAAAGAAGCAAAAATAAAATGAGGAAAATGATGCTATGGTAACCTGATAATAAAGAGTAGAACTACTAGATCCATAGGGCATGCCCACATAATAGTAGCTCATATTTCTTAAGTCATCGAATATCCCCAAGCATTGTGCTCCTATAAACATACTTCATGATTGCTAGCCAATATATCCAAAATAGATAGACTATTGTGCACAATTATTGCCTTTGAGATCTTTCTTCTTCTTTGCATAATTTAACAAGAACTCATTCTACATGTAACCATTAGCTAAGGAAAATCAGTATCGGGTTCTTAAGCTCATCTTCATTATAGCAATACCTATTTTGTAATGCATATGCAATATTATATAGAGCTAAAAGAGATAACTCTACTAGTTGATACTTACAAAAAGAATGTCTTTAGACGAAGCATTTTTCTTTGAAATATTTGGCTTTAAGTGAATCATCCTTAGACATTCATTTTGTGTTCAATCAAGTTCTATTATTTTATAACATTCTTTTCAATTGGTGTCCTTCCTTTTGTTCACACATGTGGTGACAATTTTGCTTTAAATTAATACAAAATTTAAGGTGTATTTTTGGCAGTTCTGTCTTTATCCATTGGGCTATGGACTCAAACACAAACTGGGATACGAGAGAGGAAAAACATATGAGAAATAAAGTGCTTTAATATGCAAAATGACAGTATCTAAATTCTCATGTTCTAGAACCCCATGGTATGAGCCCCTTCTTACATCCTTTGATAATTATGTTCAAAATAAAAGATTTCTTTCTTATAGACATGTGATTACCATATTATTCTAAAAAATAATTGCCTACTTATAGCAAAATATATGGCATATACTATACACACAATTGATATTTGTAGTACAAACTATCCTCTAAATCTACAATGGCCTGATCATATGACCCCAAAATTGATGTGTTTGGCATGGTTTACTAATAATGGCTTGGGCTTATGTGATATTTTGACAAGATCCCAATCTAAGTAGGCTTTTGATTCTAGAGCTTCTAGTTTGTGTTCAACACTGAAGGTCATAGGATCTAGTTGAAAATCATTGACGAATTCTTCTAGTGGGAGGTAAAAACAACTTGTACTTATCACATTTTCTTCATTTGTGATGCATCCCCTAGGACCTTTACAATATTGCCCCACCTTGGATATATGTACTGTATATTTCCATATTTGATTGGGTCTCAAGGCTACCCAACTGGTCATTATTGGACAAGTGACCATACGACAAAAAAATTGGTTTTTGTGCAATTGACCTTTCTACATAAAAATTTTCAAAGTTTATTTTCACTTCCATTGTGGGTTCATTCATGAATTGGATTTCTTTCTTAGTATGAATCTTGATACTCAATTGCTACAACCCTATATTTGGTAGTGTCATAATATTTTTATCCCATGGAACTACTGGCTTCTTGTATTCTTGAATGACCTACCAGGATTTTGCACTTGGAGGATCAATCAGGTTTACCTTTCTTAACACCAATAGTTCTTTGCTTAGTATTTTTGACTTATGGGGTCCTTCTAACTTTTTTGTTTCTTTTTTAATATTAATTTCTAGGAGGTATGAATCTTTGCATACTTATGAATGTTCCTCTCTTAGTAATTGAAAACCAAGAAGTGGGTCGTAAAGTGGGTTATGAAAGTACTTCTTATCCTCTTCCTTGTTGATCTACTTTATCTAAGGTATCGCTGATTTTATACTTCCCTCTTATTTACAATTCTGTAGTGTGTCATAGGCTACCCAATTATCCATCATGTGACTTTCCTCCGTATTATTGCATGGATTATAATTCCTTGTGATTTTGAAATATTCATCGATGGTTGATATGGATGAACCAATTTTTAGTTTAATTATTTGGCCTCCCTCTTCCCCTAGTTCATATCTGTTATTAGGAGATTTGGGTTGAAAATGGTCTGGTTGTCATAATTTTTGTTCGGTAGGAAGGCCATCATAATAATGTTTCCCATCCTCTACCACCTACTTTGTCATGCTTTTTATCTCCTTAGTGAGCCATTAGATATTTGTTTTTTTTTTTTTCTCTACTTGGATCTTAGATAAAGCATTACATTGTAACACCAATATTAATTATAATCAACCCTTTCAGGGAATGAAGGGTGGGATGTAGTAGCAAAAGACTCTACTCGATATGTAGTTATAAAAGGTTGAAGAGGAAACTCATCCTTCCATGGTGGTAATTTTCATGCTTGAATCTACATATTTCTAGCTCGAGAAGCTTCCCAAAAGATTTGAGGAAATATTTTATCACCATAATGTAGAATCAAAAGGATTATGTCATAATGGAAGGGTCAAACATAATATAATTAATCCTAAGCATGATTTTGTTGGTATTCTAGGGATATCCTCATCCATGTTCTTTGGAACCGTATTTTGAATTTTTATCTATTCATGGGGGTTAGCTTGATGAATTGAAACTATATGGGTAAGGAGGTATTATAATGGTAATAAAATGTATCAATCAATGCCTTCTCTATGTCATCTCATGAAAAAATACTCCCATCCTTCAAAGTCTTGTACCAAAGTCTTGTACCATAGCCATATTCTTCCCTTGAGGGAGAGAACAAGAAGTCTAAGCACCACATCCTCATGCACAATACCATGCATCATTTCTGAGGAAGCAACATCCTCATAATGTTTAAATATAGTTTTATCAGTCACATCAAATCTTGGGAAGAACTTTGAGATACTTTTGGAGAGATCGTGAGGGTTCTTGATGCTAAAATAATCTAAAAAATCCCAACAAGGAACATCATACTAAGCCATTGTAGCACCTAAGTCCTTAAAATCATCATATGAGCATAAATTCAATGGTCGTCAGGTTGAGGCTACTCACCAAACCTTGAGTCCTTTAGGAGATGATTCTTTGAGAATGATGCAGAATCATCAACCAAGCATGAAACTCAGTGAATTTTTAGTAGATTCACCTTATTATGCTCAAGGAAACTAGTCATTAGGGGTAATTTTAGTCTACAAGGGAGTTTTTAAGTGATGGATATAATGGTCTAAAATAGAATATCACCAATTTCTATTCAAATATGAAAGGCAACTGGTCTTATGATATGAATATCTAGATTTGAGCATAGTCATTAGGTGATTTTGGTGAGATGTGATAATACAAGAAATTACCTATCCTTGTACTATCCAAGAAAAAGACCTTTGAGTCCCATCAGGCATGCCAAAAAATATTGGTCAAAGAATCTGTCTAATAGAAAGGTTTGTGTACACATAGACCTTAACCAACATTGAAAGACCTAGAAACATGTGTAAGCTACGATGGTCAATATCTGGAGGAGGCCATTTCCTTATAGTACCAACTAGCTATTACTAAAATCATAGGGGGAAAGGGTGCTAAAATAAATAAATTTAACTAGCCAAAACATAAAGTGATATAGAATAATTAACATCAAGACACATGTAATAACAAGAATATGCAACTAAACAACCAATCACCTAATAGACCAATTCACTACACAAATAGTTATAAATTATTCAACTTTTAATCTATTGCATGCTAATGAAACTAGAAATTCTAGATAATGAATGAGTACAACAAAAATCCAAGATTCAGAATTATCTCATCTTTGAGATAGCTAACTTATTCCTTGTGTAGATAGCTAAGTTCATTTGAAGCTACTTAATCTAATTTCCTGAAAAGGTCTTTGGATCAAGTTTATCTGAAATTCCTTTCTAAGGGATCCCATAATCCTTTAGGTTTCTTTCACTACTTATTTCACATAAGCATGATCATATTGAGTTATCTAAACTAATTATCTATCTACACAATAAGTCATAAGATCGTGAGATCATTATTTATTTTAAGAGGATAAGATTATATCTATCTACTTAATATAAAATGTGGAATAATAACTAAATACATCAAGAGGGAACCAAATGAGACATCAAGATCTAGCTAAGCATTTAACAAATAGAATAATTTAAGAAACGACAACATCAAGAAACTTCATAATTAGCAAGTAAAAGGAACAAATTTCATTTATTTAACAAATAATTACATATCCCAAGTATGGTAGGAGTTTTTCCATACTTTAAAAGAATAAAGAATTACATCAATATACCAACAGTATATTTCTCAACTAGAGCCTACTCCTTAATAGATTTTCACATTCAGTCTTTACTACAACATAAGTCAAAGGTATCTATCTTGGATCTTAATTGTCCTCCTTGGTCCTTCTTGCTTGCCCATCGCTCAATTGATGGTGGTAAGGGATCTAGACAACTCATGGATCCTATGAAGCATGCAACTAATGCATCTACTAAATGATTCTTTAATCCAATGCATTTATAATTTTATATGCCAAATTGCAACTATACAAATTACCAAATGCATTTATAAATCATTCACTCAACATCAAAAGGAAAGTCATCTATCAAACATGGGTAAATTCAAGGTACCACCCTTTGATCATTCAAAGGTTCATGTTGATAATACTTAGAATAATAACCAATTTATTTAACTAACTAAGAGAGCATACTCCTACTTAATTAAATACTTATAATAATAACCATTTTCTTTCATCAAAATTATTATAACTTCTCTAAAATATTATTTCAATCAAATAATATAAATTCTTTAAAAATTTATATTTAAAACTTCATTAAATAATCATTATTTTTGTAAATTCATCAAACAATCATTATTTCGAAAATTTTATTAAAAAATCATTTTATTTAAAACTTCATTAAGCAATAATTCTTTTAAAACTCCATTAAAAAATCATTCTTTTAAAAAATTATTAAACAATTCTTCTATCTACCCAACAAAAAGTGGGTTCTTTAATTAAAATGTCCAACTCAGGTGATCAAAAACTATGAATAGGTGGTAAATAGAGCAAGCCAAACTAGCATAACTTTGTCACATGTTAGTACAGGGTGAATTCGATATGACCAGGTGGTAAACTAAGCAAGCAACCAAAGTAAGCCAAGTATTCATCTTAGTACCCTCAATTAGCATATGATCCCTACTCAGTGTTCCCCTTGACCTTTGAGTGGTGGTCATACAAAATAGGTGGAACCATCCTTAATAAAGGTGCATTGACACCCTCATATCCTAGATGTGGGATAATACAATAGGAAGGTCGAAGCAACCTTCCTTCTCCTGCGCTCCTCGAGTGTGAATTGGCTACACCATGGTGCTGTGAAGTGATGTTGGGATGATAAATTCAAGGATAATCTTAGGTATAACCTTAGAGATAGAGAGAATATAGGCAATGGAAGATTTGATCATTGACACCTATATACAAATAGACTCTTATGTTTCTATGAGCTTAAAATTGATGTAATAGGCTAGATTTTATCCACAACTTTGACAAAGGAAAATTGATGATATTTGAGCCCAACACGACTTGACAAGGAGATTTTCCTAGAATTTAAAGGATGTATGGTTCCAATCTCATGCACAAGTAGAAATTCGAAGTAGTTTTAAGAGGTTACCAGTGATACAGGTGGCACTCGATTATGCCACTCACAAGATAAAACTTAGTGATGCACGATGCCTAAATCTAGGCCAACATTCCAATATGAACATAGCTAGAATCAATTATCATAATAGATATATCAAAGGGATATAGGAGTCATAATATTCAGTTTCTTAAGAAATATATAAGGACAATGGAAGATAGGATTTTCTAAAACTATGGCTGACCCAGGCCATCATAACCACTCATAGCAGAGACAAATAAACAAATCTTAGAAAGGATTGAAAGGAGTTGTAATTCATTTAACAAACATGGGTTAACCTAGCCACTTATAGTGAAAACAATTTATTTAATGAAATCCAAAGAATCAACAACATTTTGTGGAGATGTTTAAAGCTCTTTTTTAAATGAAAGAAATTTCTTTTCCAACCTGATTCTCTAGTAGCATGTGTCTTCGTTTTAGATTGATTCCTTGATTAGTCTCCTCATTTTTCCTTACTTTTTTCCTTTGATTCTAATGTCATAACCAGTACCCAAAAGAATAACCCTTCCTTACCTTCTTCCTCGCACCTTCTCAATATGAAGGACTCATCTACCATGATCCCAAAGTCCCCAGTATGGTAAAAATGCTATATAATAGCAATTATTTTGAACTTACGCAAGAGGCCGAGGGAGATATTTTGAATCTAAAAATAGTTTCTCCCTTTTCAAAATATCTAGCCTCTAATATATTTTATTTATAATTAAATGAAAATATTTCATTAAAAAATAAAAGAATTCCTTTTTAATAAAAAAAACATTCTATTTTATTTAAATAAAAGTCTCTTATTGATTAGAACAAAAATATTCATTCTATTTAAATAAAAACTTATTATTATTTAAAACATAAATATTTTTTCTATTTAAATAAAAACCTTTTATTATTTAAAACACAAAATTATTTCTATTTAAATAAATTTATTTTATTATTTAAAACATTTATTATTTAAATAAAATACCCATACCAATATCAAACATTAGCATGGTATTTTAAGTGGACTTAGGAAAATAGATCCTTTGTATCCATTAGCCCTTTTTCGAAGGTTTTATTTACCCAATCCTCTTACACACAACACACATGTAAACAAATCCAACAAATAGGTGCATCAAAACAAGGTGGGTCATTTATTGTCAACCCAGTCACCTATCCTAGATGAAGATTTATGATAGCTCCTAGGCTACCAACTTTGGCTCTAGGTGGCTGGATCATAGATGATCACCCTTAAAATAAATAATGCATTCCTATACGAGGGTAGTCGTTCATTTTACCCTAATCTACCTAAATCATCAGTTTCCTTTTCAAGTACCCCATTCTTAATGGTTGACTCTACCTCTTCCACCCATTTATGTACCTGGTGTTGCACACTGAAAATACATTAGCAGTACAATATCCTTCAAAGATAAATCAATATAAATAATACATAATCATTCAAAGCATCTCAACTAGGCATCGATTAGTCATTTATCAATACACAGTCTATTAGGAAAAATTCTTTCCAAGCTGGGGTATGACACTGCAGTTGTACTTATTTTAAGGTAAAGATATACAATTATCCAAAGATAAATATTTAATAAATACAAATGGGGTCAGGAATTTAACGAAGTGTTTTTTTAATTTTAATTAATAATAAGATATTATGGAGAGATATGTGAAGTGATCTATGATCTTTTACAAATGCATTGATAGTCCTTTATTGCTTATCCTAATACTTAGTAACTTAATATACTTCATATCTTTTAAAGTTCATATTTAAAATAAATTTCCTAATATTCCCATCTCATTTTGATAATTTCCCAACTAGCTCATGTAAATTCATAAGGTTAACTTATTTTTCATAAGCTATGATATGGAAAAAATTGTAGGGGCCTTTAACTTGGCTTGTGAGACTAGGTATTCTAGCTTCCTTATTCACACTAGGTATTAGTCTTACAAAATCTCACTTGGAGGACATGGTTTGTTGTAAACCAGAGTCTATGTTCGATGGATACAATTTAGATAATACCTATACTTTTTCTAATATGCTTCCTTGACTATCTAGCCTTAATATAATCATATCTCAACTACAAATATATCAACCAAACACAACATATGAGACCTATTAACTATATGCTTTTTTGGTTTTGAATGATGATTTACAAATGAAGATTTACATTTAAGATAAGACTTCAAGAATATCATGTAGTGAAATAAGTCCTAATGACTACATGTAGTTTAGTTTTTAATAAAATGCAAGACTTGATTGATTCACTAATTTTGTTAAAGATAACAATTTTTCCCATTTTATTTTCTATTCTTTAATGAGTAAGACAAAAATTATAGAATAACAACCAAAACATAGAAAAAATAGATAGTTTTTATAATCTAGAATGAGAATGGAGAAAATAGAAATTTTTATTTATTTCTACCTTAATGAAAAATTCTTAATATGAGGCAAAAACACCACCTATGCTATCATTATCTGATGGTATTTTTGTTGATGAATCCTGTCTTCTAGAAACCTATAAAAAAGATCGAAAGAAATTGAGTTAGCAATAGAGGGATCTTCCTATATCTATGAAGGATGTATAACTCCATTGATAATAATAAAACTCCTATTTATATAATAGGGATAAATAAATTCACAAATTGTAATTATGACTATGAGATTAATGGAAAAAGTGCCACAGAAAGCTATAGTGGAACTAGAGCTTTTGTAAACTAAATTACACTTTTGATTTTGGTGATAGACTATGATTGCAGAGTCTCAATCATCATTTGTAGTAGATTTTGGATGTAATAGCATTACTAATACTGCAATATTATGGTTCTTTCATTGATATTTATAACATGACAAGGCTTTAAAAAAATACTCTTTGATTTGTAAATGGTTTTGATGAGAACTCCTGACCAATAACATGTAGGGATTTTGATGGAGAGAGTAAGATGAACGAACTAAGAAATGGAGTGGAACTAAAATGAAATTGATAACAAGACGATGAAATATAAACTAACTATTAAACATATGTTCGATTAAAATACAATGATGAAACAACTATGAACAATAGCAAAACAAATATAATGACAAGCTAGAAGATGAAATAAAAAAACCAAACAACTACTAGTAGGCTTACAATCCTAAGAGACTTGGCAAATATTCTATGTTTAAAGAGGGGATGAGATATTATTGTTGTTTGAGAGGTTGCCAATGGAAAATATAAAGTACAAATAATTGCCCCTTGAATCTAGAAGAGCTTCACTATTATAGGATGGAATATGGGTGATGATTCCAATAGGTCTTGACTATCTAAAATTTTAGATGCTAGATGTTGTTGGGTGAGTTTTATTATCATAAAAACTTATGTGATAAGTGAGTTTGGTAGGTATTTGCTATTGAGAAAATTGTATATGCAAAACAAATTTTTAGAGCTTTGCTATCAAGAATATCCATGTGGTTTGGCTCCAATAACGTTAAACTTTATAGGAATTCAAGACACCCTTGGGGGATCCTCTAGGAATTTATCAAGATTTTCATCTAGAGAGGTGACAACATCTACATGGCTTGGTAAGTTCTAAGATAAAAATGCATTAGCATGGTAGGCATGGCTAGCATGATGTTATTTGAGTTTTGTAGGTGGTAAGTGGTTTCTTACCATGATTTTCATTTTTCTATTATTGATAGTCAATAGCACTAACAATGATAAAGATTCAATGCTAGTTTCAAATGACCATTTTCAAGGTTAATTAGGAGAGAAATGGAAAATTTTTAAATTTTTACAAAATCATTTCCAATAAAGAATAACAACAATAACACCACTTTAGTCCCTATGCTTTTGATTTTGAAGTAATAAATGCTCCTAATTTGATCTTTGATATGGTTACTTTGATTCTAGGATTTAATAGGCTAGCTAATAGAGAGGTTGGTATGTTTTGGAGATTTGATGATATACTCAAAATTTGATGTGTATATATTTTACATTTTTGATGCATTTATTGTATGATAAATATATAAAAATTTGACCTTTATGCCCCAATTTTGAGATAGATAATTTTTGTGTTGCTTAGATTCATGATATAATATAATAGATGCTTTTGATTTCTTGATTATTGATGATATTAAATGTTTATTTTTTATAGCATTAAAGGAACAAATATCTACACGTAAGTAAAATAAACTCTAACTGAGTATTCTACTTTCTATTTAATATAAGCCATTAGATTGAGATTCAATGATAGAGATGCATTGATTTTTTGGTGTGATTATGACCAAGGGATAATGTTGTCTTTATTCCAAAGGATTTGGTTTTATTAGAGGGAATATCAAAATAATATCCCACATACATGGTGTATCAAGAACTATAGTATTTAAATATGAATTAAATCTCTTTATAGCCAAAGCAAAGCAAGGAAAACAACCAAGTTTCACTTAAATCCTTATTCATAATTGATTAAAATTTTGACTTGATTTGACCATAATATTGATTTGAACCTCATATAATTTTTCCTAAGGATACACTTTAATATGTTTTATAAATGAGGCACTTATATTTTTATGATTATAGGCATATTTATACTGATCAAAAACCTTTCTTTGAACTTGAAAATTCTAAATTATGAAGAACACAAGATTATACTGAGAGGGGGGGGTGAACAATATAAGATAAAACTTTTCTCTTTTAT
This sequence comes from Wollemia nobilis, assembly GCA_028583015.1. NCBI lineage: Eukaryota > Viridiplantae > Streptophyta > Pinopsida > Araucariales > Araucariaceae > Wollemia > Wollemia nobilis. Next base: position 178,050 of record JAQPPZ010014509.1, read on the forward strand.
TTCCAAAGCAATAACTTCAAATAATATTAATGCAATAATGAAATAATGCACAAATAACCACACACATAAGAGATAAATATTTAACGTGGAAAATCCCTCTTGGGAGAAAAACACAACAAAATATTACTTGTATATTTCTCAAATAGATTTTGTGGGCACCAAACCACATGAGACACCAATACCCTATACAATTTCATGGGAACCAATTCACAGGAGACACCAATCCCCTATACAATTTTGTGGACATCAATCCACAAGAGACATCAATCCCCTATACAAATTTGTGGACACAAATCCACATGAGACACCAATACCCTTTCTCAAATATTCTCAAAAACCTGGTTATAAAACCTACTGAAATATGCTCAAAACCTGTTCACAAAAACCTCTCAAATCTGCTCCAAAATCTGCTCACACATACTGCTCAAATATGCTCCAAAAACTGCTCACAAAACCTGTTCAAATTTTCTCACAATAATGATGATTTTCTTATTGCATGTGCTTTTCAAATATGGTCAATAATTCTCTTTTTCCCTTCTTGATTTAAATATCAAATCAATCGCTTTAGACCCTTATCATTTATTTTAAAAACCTACACAATAAAACTTAAAAATAACTCCTTATATGTCCTTTTTAAAACTTACAAAATAAAACTTTATTCTAACAACATGACCCTTATATCTTCCTTTTATTAATTTTCAAAAATTACAACTTTATACTAACATCATGATCCTTATATATCCCTTTTATTAAATTGTAAATATGAAGCCTTATACTAACACCATAACCCTTATATCTCCCGTTTTATTAAATTTAATAAAAATTAAACTTTATAAATACCTTACACAATCGCATATGAGATTCGATCCCTTAACCTCTAGAAGTGTCGTGCCCTAAGATGGGATCATGGCAAACTGAGCCACCGTAGCAAGTGAAACCAAATGGTGCAATAAAATATTTATCTCCTTCATTGTGCTATCTCAAACTCTTCAGCCAAATGGGCATTGAAGATAATTAATCTCAAGTATGGGAAAAAAAGTGCACCTAACAATGCTAAACAAGATGCATCTATTGCTAGTGTTGAATAAACACTAGAAAAGGAGCATTCAAGTAAGCATTATAAGACAAAACAAATGCACGAAATGGAGTTATTCTTTATTTCATTTGGTGTATCAAATCACGGTTACATAAATGTCCCGTTGAGATCTCTGGATTGATACACTTGTTACAAAATGGTGCCCAAGGATCAAATCCTTTCAATAACTTGGGTGCACTTCCAATGTTCTTCCTCGTACCCACAATTGAAGTGGGTGGGCCTACGATGCCGCCACTTTGTTCTTTGATTTTATGATCCTATGCTCCTTCCTCATGTGATGTAAAACCTGCACCTACATACAAGGAAACCATATTTCGTCAATAGCAAGTGCGGATTGTGAAGCAAGCAAAAGCAATACATGCAATAATAGACTATAAAGTTAAAATATGAAATGCGGCCATAAAAAACAATTCCAAATGACTCAAAATATTACACATATGTATAAAAAGTTACTATGATTGATATAATTGAAAACAACAAAGAAATTGCAAACTTATTCATGTCGATTATGTGGTGTGCCTAGTAAGCTTACAAAATCCAAAATGATTGATTTATGGTCCTAAACATATCCAAATCAAACCAAAATTGGAAATAATATATAAAATAAGATTTAAGGATGACCCATATGAATATATTAGCAAAATTTATCACATATTCAGGTGCAACTTCCAATGCGCCCCATAGACATGTAAAACACTAAAAATATGATATCTCGCTCAATATAACTTCAAATTGCATGAAATTTTAAAAATAGGTTCCTATAACATCCTAGAATATGCCTATTTAGAAATAGTAGAAAAATTATACCTCAATATATGACCATACCTTACAGTAACGGTGGTCACTATCATAGAGTAGGGATTGTCCTAGGGTGAGATGACCATTAGTTTTATTGATTTTATGCCACCAATTCCTCTGTGAATTGGTTAGAAACTCTCTCAAAGGAGTTGTATTAAAATTTAGGGATGAAATACACTCAATTTTTTTGGTTTTGCAAACAAATTTCACCTCTTGAATCACTCGAGAACCTCCTTCGCTAGGTAGAGATTTTAAGGGAAAAAACATAAAAGGTTGAGGGGAAATATTGGTAGCACTTCATTACAATGTCACGAAACTTCTCTCTATGTTTTGGGTGGAAAATAGATCCTATTTATAGCTAAAATATGATCATGGTCAAATAGGCATGCAAATAATTACAGGGTAAGAGGTGCCACTTATCCAAAGTTTAGCATGCATTGGAAGGGGAAGAGAATATCCATTTTTGGCCTCTATTCTATAGCATGTCATAAGGATTTTGCACCCTTAGGTCTGCATGCTCGAATAGGCAAGGTAAATGGCAGTTTTTGGGTGCCATTTATCCCAATTTTGACTTTTTCTAGGTGAAATACCTTGGTCATACCACCTAGGGATGGTGGCCTGTGACAGTCCCTAGGTGGGACGGTGGTGATCTGCCCTCATCCCTAGGTGGGACGGTGGTGCCTATATGGTCCAAAACTTCCCAAAAGTGGGGTAGAGCCTTCCAAAAGTGGTTAGGACCATTGTGTAGCCTCTAAGGGCTGCTCGAGGGGACCATATGATGTCAACTTAACCATTACTTTTGGTTAGCTAATAGGACTGACATGATTTTAATGTCTATAGATGCCACTTTTTGGGATGCGTTGTGTGCAACACAACACTGAGAAAAAATAGATGACTAAAATGTCAAATTATTATGGTTATTCAATATCCTAACTAGATTTTGATACCCTAGTCATGGGAAGATTATGCGTTCTTGAATCCTTGCTTCTGATGAGCTAAGGAACTTGATACAACCTTTCGGGTAAGGCTTACTTGATATTGGATATTTTTCAATAATGAAGAGGCGAAGTCTATGATACTTCATTCTTCCATGCCCCAAGAATTTGTTTTAATTGAAATTTATACTTGTTTTCTACCCCAAGACTCATTCAAAGATTCGTTGAATGAACGCAATTTGCATGATTTAGTGTTTGATTGTTGATTTTGATTATGAATTTGTTACGTATGACTATCCCCTCAAGTGATGAGTTAATGAGGGAATGAAAATTTATAAAAGCGATGAGTGACTTGAACCATATGAATTGGTTGCGGTTTCCTTCAGTTTTACCCATTGAAAAATGGAGCATGTTTTAGAGGATTTTGGTGACTTTATTCATGTTGCATGGAAGAAAGAAGTTGAAAACCTCATTAGCATGGCATGGTCTGTATGCAATGGAATTTATAAGGTTTTAAATATTTTTCCATTTCTCCATGACCAATTTAGGTTCATCTTGATCCCTAGTGAATTTCGACCAAATTTGAGCTATTTTTGGTGGGTTCTTGACCCTTTTTGGTGCATTTTTGAGTTGTTTTGATGTGATTTTTTTGTGGTATTCCCAGGGTGGGATGATGGCACATTTTATGACCATACCATGGTGGTATGGTTGACAAATTATGTGCTCATCCCACCCTAGGATGGTTATGCCTCTTGTAGGCTTATTTAAGCTAAAAATATAGAAATTGGGTTCGTTTGTGCATTTCTAACATGATAGTTTAAGATGTGAGGAGGAGGAGAAGGATTATAAATAGTAGAGCACTACCAGAATCATCCTAAAATCACCATGATCCAGTGTAAAACATCGTATACCGGAGGATCTGGTGTGATATGGGTACGAATGGACTTTATTACTGCACAATTTTAAAAGTGTAATTGTGGTGATTTTTTTATTTTTTAGTAGAGCACACTAAATTTTTGGTAATTTAACCTAATTAGTGATTCCCTAAAATATTTTATGTTTTTATTGATGTTTTTGTGCAATTAGATTGCCTTTTCTTGTATTTTTTTCCCTTTATTTTACTATTTTTGTTGGTTGGGAGGGTCAATTTTGGCCCAATTTGGGGTACATATCTGGGTGGGATATACCTAGATTTGGGGGCCATACCTAGGTGGGATGAACACAAATTGGCCTGAAAAATAGGCCTTTTGTGGTATTTTTTGGGTATTTTTGAATAATTTTGAAGCATTTTTGGTGCATGTATGGACCAGCTTACCTCTGCCAAGTGGTTAAGAGTTGGTTTCAAGTTATGAATCTATTTTAGACCATGAAATATTTATTGATAAAGGTATACCAGGAATGGATTGATGTCATTGGCCTTAAGCATGTGACGTTGTTAGAGCTAGTGGTGAGCGACCATGCTTATTTGAATGCTCTTATTGACTTGTGGGATATGCGCACCAACACCTTCCACCTACCAATAGGGGAGATGATAATTAAACTTGAGTACATCTATCATATTTTGCGCATTCTGATAGAGGGGTGGTATGAAGCTAGGGGATGAGTTGTACAAGATCCTCTCTTGTAGGTAAAAGTATTTAGGATGCAACTTTTTACTATAGGTATGGGGTGGCAGCACATAGTTGTGGATTGATTGTAGGGATTGCCTTGGATGTCATGGGTAAAATTGGTGGATAGGGAGTTAGGTTATAGGATCCTATGGAAGAAAACCTAAGAGGTAGGGAAGAGTCATCACTGGATGGGCGATGTGGACCATTATGCATAGTCCTTTGCATGACTCAGGGTAGCAGATGTACTTTGGAGACCTTACAAGGATTTTTTAGCATGGTCTAATGCTGAGGTATAACTTTGTAGGGTGAGATGAGGGAGGTGGTTTTTTAGGTAGCACAAGATTAAGCAGGAGTGTTTTCCATATGCTTAGGTAATGTGGTAGTTTGGGCTACATCGGGGGTTGCCCAATGATCCAATGGTCTATCATAACCATGGGTATGATAGGACATTGAGTTGATCAATAGTGGTAGTAGTGGAGGAGGATGCACATCCTATAGTGGATATTTCAAACTTGGATGATGTTGGGACTATAGAGGGTCAGATATAGGTAGGCGAGTGACATATGCATTGTTGCATGGTGGATGAGTAGGTATACCTCCTAGAATTAGGATATCAAGATGAGTTCAATGAGGATGACTCTGAGGATTAGGGGGTGTAGGTATAGAAGGTGACACAAGGTGACATGGATACTAAGCTGCAAGGTGAGCTGACATGGGTTAGGTATGAGAGAGATCTCCTTCATACATAGGTACAGGGTATACAGGCTAAGCTGGATAGGTAGGTGGTAGAGATAGTGACTATGTGGGTATAGTTTAGATTGTGGAGCCCTAGCCATGAGAGATCGAGCAGTGGTGAGGTGGCAAGGCTATAGGAGGAGGTGGCACAAATCTAGTCTCTAGTGCAAGTCTTCTAAGTTCATTGCCAAGAAGAGTGAACCTACACTGAGGAGTTGGAGGATAGGATAGTGCACCTTAAGGGGTTCTTTCCAGCTTGTTTGTCTACGAGTGGGTTGCACCAGAGTTGTAGGAGTGGCATAGGGTAGTCTTCGATGAGGATGGAGGCACATGGATCTACACATAGGGTGCACAAGGTAGGGGGTAGCAGGTCTAGGAGTTCTTTATGGGCTCCAAATGAGAGTGGGGATGAGAGTTAGTCCTGCATGACCATGGTTGGTGAGACTCTGATGGCTCTTTTTGTGTTTTTGTATTTTGGGAGTGTGAGGTCCGAGGACCCAATTTATTGTAGCCTATGGGTCATTCATGTATTAAGATGTATATTTTTTCTCATACACACACACACACACACACACACACACACACATATATATATATATATATATATATATATATATATGAGATTTTTTTTTATCATGTGTTTCTGTACTAATTTATGAGATGTATGCAATGTATGTATTTTCTTTATGATTTTGTGATGGATGCTTATCATGTATGCATATTTTTTGTACTATGATATTTTTTATGATATGGATATGTGTGGATGCATAATGTGATGGATGATTGATTGATTTGTAGGATGAAATATGCATAATGATTTGACACACTATGTTAGCACCATAGACTGTATAAAATGCATCAATTCTTTTGAAATGCTATTTTGTGATAGGTTTATGGAAATGTAAACTAATGAAATGTGATAAAATGGAATGGATGAAATGGATGTTATAGAATTTCCATGAGATTTTCATGAGACCCAAACACTCTAGTTGATTGATAAAAAGTTATATAATAACCATGCAAGACTTTTTGACAATGTATGAATCTACTAGGATGACCAAGATACTCAATATCCCTGTGTGTGCAAGTGAGTTCATTATTGTGAGACACATAAGATTACCCCTGTGCCAAATAGGATTGATGCAACCCATCTATATTGAATATCACCCTATGAATATTACGATCCTAGGTTTTGTACATATTTGGATTAGACCACTAGGTAGTATAGGTTACCAAAAGCTAGCTCATCTGCATGCAAATATTGGTCTGTACAAAAGCAAGATGCTAATGTGATAGACATATCATCATGCGCAAGGATACCACCATTTCTAGGTAGTCTTGATACCACCTAACATGTAATAGGGATCACCTTATGGTTTTTCAAATACTGAGAATTCCAGGGATTCAAGTTAAGGACTACCTTCTTTTATTTTATTTTATTTGGGATACTTGCTTATACTTTTTTTTTTTTTTTTGAATTTACATGGTGGAATCGGTAGCCGCCATGAATCCGAGTAGGTTGTCTAGATTTTTATGGCTGCCATAGTATTCTACATTGTCCGCCCTAGAAGCCGCCACACAGATCTTTGCATAGTCCACCCCTATAACCACCATGCCACAATCATTTTAAACCTTTTACGCCACTGAAAGCACCAGAAAGGGACAAGTGTTCAGTCCAGTGAGGCCCGAGATTTGAACCTTGGACCTTCGCCCCCATTATGGGGTTTAGATGAACCAATTGGTCTACACCTCGGACCTTATACTTGCTTATACTTAGTGATGAAAACCATTGTTTATTTTGTATTTTATTTTATTTGAGCAAGGGATTTGTTTAGTGATGAAAATCACTATTTATTTTGATTTTGATTTTTGCTTTTTAGGGATTTTGCTTATTTTTTTAAATAAAGGGGTAAAAATTTATTGATAAAAATTTTGGATTATAGAGTACAACTGAGCTTCCAACCAAGACTCAAATAAACATCCAAATAGGCTAAAACCACTAGAATATAATGACACCCAAAAAAGACAACAAGAAAAAACCACATTAAGTTTGTACATCCTTGTGGATCAACTCCCACAGGCATTGAGAGTCCCTAGATGAGAGACTCCCAATTATCAATACTCTAAGGATCCAATAGCTCAAAAGCCCTTTTGGTCAGGTAATCAGTGACCACATTCCTTTCCCTTGTAATGTGCACAAAGGATATAAATTTGAACTCTTCACTCATTTTGAGAATCTAAACGGCTATAGAGGCCAACTGCCAATTAACTTCCTCCACCATTTTACTATTTAAAATACTAACCACAATTTGAGAGTCAGACTTGGAGATACTCCTATGCCATCCAAGATAAAACCCCCTCCGCAAGGCCTCAAGAATTGCAAGAGCTTCCATAAAATTATTGGAGTGAACACCTTTATAAATGGAAAAGAAAAAACTGACACCACTAGTAGAATCTCTCCCAACACCACCAATTCTAGCATGTCCAGGATTACCCCTGGATGATCCATCAATATTAATTTTTAAAACTCCTCTAGGGGGTGGCCTCTACCTACCATCTCTCTTAACCTTCTTGTTGAGCTAAGGAACCCTACTAGGGCTAGAAGAGTTCACACCATACCCAAAGAGATGAAGGGCTTATTGTACCTTCTTCTCCCTAGAATACAAAAGAGGGTTCACATCACATTTTCTATGGATAGTTTCATGAACCACATACATGATCCTTTTCCAGATTCGTTGAACAGCCAAATAATTTTCTTGAAATATGCATTGGTTTTGTTCGAGCCAAGTTTTCCAGATGATGCAAGAAGGGCCCAAATTCCAAGCCACACAAATGAAGGGGGCCTTGGCCGGAGGTCTTCCCAGACTACTCCAAAACTCCACCAGGGACAACACATGAAAACATGGATGGTTCTAGAAGCTCCACAAATGGTGCAAATGTCTCTGGAAAATTAGCAATGAAAAAATAAATGAGAAGAGTCATCCTCATTCTTACTACAAAGGAGACAAAAAGAGGGACCCTAAAATCCCCTCTTCCTCACATTATCCCAAGTGAGGCATTTATTATGAGCTACCAACCATAGAAAGAAGTTACATTTTGGCGAAGAAAATTTGTTCCACACATTTTTCCACCAAGTGATAGGAATACTCCCATAATTTTGCTTATCAAGAACCTGATAACCATAGGCTACCGAGTAGGTTCCCTTAGGATCAAGGTTCCAAGCCATAATATATTTACCTCTTAATGAAGAACAAGACTTCCCTGTAATAATAAGAGCAATCACCTCTTTGTCCTTGGCCAGTCCCCCTGGGGCCATTCTTATGGATTTTTCCACCTATACATCTCCATATTTCCAAAAGACTAGATTTTTTTAAAGTCCTCCACACAAGACTAGTTTTCTTCTAAGAAAAAAATGCTTAGGGAACGTAACCTAGGATATTTATTCAAGATAGGAGGGTTACCATCCCAAGAATACTCCCAAAAAAGAGTATTTTATCCCTGATTGCAAATCTAGAACAAACCCTGCTTGATTAAATTAGATCCTCTTTTCAGAGTGTCCCAGATAACAGAACCTTTCCCAACCAAGCTGACTCTAGGGATCTCAGCCTCAGAAATACTTCTCAAGTATTTACAAGATAATATTTTAGCCAAAATATGATATTGAGAGGCACACCATCTCCAATAAAGTTTTGTAGCCAAATCCTGCCCAAAAAGAGTTGTCTATCGCAACCCAAGGCCTCCCTCTTGCACCGACCTACATATATAATACCACCTAACCAAACTCCATTTAGATTGATCAAGTTTTCTAGACCATAAAAATTGTCTTGACAAAGCATCCATGTCCTTTATGAAGTGAGAGGGATCTATTTGTACAAAACATCTATAAATGGGTAAAACTTGAACAACAAATTTTAAAAGCAACACTCTACCTATAGTGGATAGCCATCTAAAAGTCCAGTGATTCACCTTCCTTCTAAAATTATCAAGCATAGACTACTAAGAAGATCTAGGTAGAGGATGAGATGAAATTGGAATACATGGATAAATGAAGGGGGGAGTCCCAACCTAGAATCTTAGAATGCGAGCAATATTGGATTGAATAAGAGAAGGGGTATTGAAGAAGAAAATAGAAGACTTATCCTCATTAATCAACTATCCAGAAGCACCAACATATATGTCACGAGACTGTCTAATATTGTTAGCTTCCCTGATAGTGGTAACTCCCAAAAAAGTAGTATCATCAATAAATTGAAGGTGGGAAAGAGGTGGCAAACTACTATCCCACTTCCACCCCTGAATGAGACCCTACATGACTTGAGACTTGAGCAATCTTCCCAACCCTTCTGCCATAATGATAAACAAATAAGGAGATAAAGGATATCCTTGCCTCAATCCCCTTGAGGCCTCAAATAGCTCTAATGGATCATTATTAACAAGAACATAGAATGAGGAAGAAGAAACACAACTCATCACCCATCTAATCCATTCCTCCTCAAATCCAAAAGCAACAAGAAATTTTTGAATAAAGGACCATCTGACCCAATCATAGGCTTTTGCCATGTCCAACTTAATGAACATATTTTTCTCCTTAGAATTTTCCATCAAGTTAATAGCTTATGTAGCAATAACAACCCCATCCAAGATTTTTCGGCCAACAACAAACCCACCTTGATCCTCAGAGATGATTTTGCTCAACCATATCTTCAACCTCTCAGCAATAATTTTATGATGATCTTATACACAACATTGCAGAGAGTAATAGGCCTGAACATATCCAAGGAATTTGCTCCTTCTTTTTTGGGTATAAGCACCACAAAGGTAGAATTTAGGGCCCTTACTATCTATTTGTTCTTTTGGGACTCATGGACCACCTCCAAAATATCAAATTTAATTAAATCCCAAAACTCCTGATAAAACTCAATCGAGAATCCATCTGGGCCTGGGGATTTTCATTTTTTCATATTGAATACAACATTTTCCAACTCCTAAAGGGAAATTGGACCAATCAAGTGCTCATTCATATCTCTAGAAATAATCAATGGAATACAGTTTAAAATAAGCTTTTCATTCTCATCATCTGATAGGGAGTCCTCGAAGAGAAAGGAAAAATACCTCTTAGTCTCTTCTAAAATATCCCTAAAAGAAGAGAGTAGGGAACCCTGAGAATTCACAAGAGAGGTAATCAGGTTACCATTATGGTGAGCCTTAAATGAGTTATAAAATAAGGTTGTGTTCCTATCCCCTTCCTGAAGCCAATCTACTTGAGATTTTTGTTTCCAAAAAAATTCTTCCCTCAGTTCCCATTCAATAAGGTCTTTTGCAGCCTCAAATTCCTCAACAAGAAGCTCCTTCATGAATCCTTGATCTCTAATCTTTCTTAAAGCTTCTTCCATCCTTCTAAGATATGCTAGCTTATCCAAGGAAAGTTTTCCAAAATTCAGTCTATTCCATCTCTTCAATTTATGTTTTACAAATTGTAGTCACTTCATAAAGGAATACATAGCGGTGCCATGAGGAGGTTTGCCAATGGTCCACCAGCCTTGCATGAAATCATGAAGCTTAGTATCACGAAGCCACATAATTTGAAACTTAAAGGAGGGATTATTTTTTAGCCCTAAATCCAAAGCAGAGAGTTTTATATGCCAATGATTAGATCCCCTACCGTCCAGAATCATAGAACTAGCACTTCTATTATTACCCATCCAATAACTGGATATCAAAAACCTATCCAACATCTCTGAGATGGAAGCTTCCCCACACCTTCTATTGTGCCAAGTAAATATCCCATTATCTGGCTTAATGTCAACCAAGTTTAGGGCCTAGATATGAGCACTGAAGACAAAAGAAAAAGGCTTGAAATAGTCCACCCCACCACGTTTCTCCTTTAGACAAGTGATAGAGTTGAAGTCTCCAACCAAAATTCATGGGTACAGGGGAACCAAAATTATCAAAAATTAAATGTGCTTCCACAAATTCACTTTACCATTATAATCAATAGGAGAATACACATTTGTAAGTAGGATGGTTTCACTAGATTCATTATCATGCCCGACCATCAAAATAGACCATCTGTTGGAAATCCAAGTAAGAGGGGATATCTTAACCGGATCCCATAAACAAGCAACACCACCAACATATCCATATGCACCAATACACTAGCATTGCTCCCTTATCCACAACTTGGGAGAAATATTGAACATACTATCAGTAGCCAATTTAGTCTCCTGAATAAACACCACATCCGAAGAATGCACCTGAACCAAATCATAGACAACTTTTTATCTGGGAATGTTGTTCAACCCCCTTACATTCCATGAGAGGATAAAATAGGAGTCCAATATTCTCACCAAGCCTGACTCCATCAAAGTCTCCCCCATTAACTTAATTTTATCTTGGTCCTTCTTCTGACCCACCTTCATATTCTTATCCGAAAAACTTTTTTTTATTATTTTTTGCTCCAATCCCAACACCGTAGGAATTTTGTAGTCCAAGGATGACTGCATCAGTGCTTGAGTAGGAGATGGTATAACTAAATCTATACCACTTTCTAAAATAGTTTCCATTATAGGGCTAGACCCATCCATGTCCCCTATATTTAGATCCAAAGCCATTTGTTCTTCATTTAAACCCCCTAGATCTGATTCCTTAAGTTCCCCCTCAAGAAGAGATATCTGATTCGGCCTTGTTATATTTACATTAGGTAGAGATGTTTCAGATATCTCCATGCACTGATCAAGATCATCTAATATTTCAAAATGGTTGAGTAGAGAATCTGGCTGGCTATCCTTAAGGTCTTTCTTTGCCCTTCATCCTCTATTTTAGGATTTTACCGTAACAAAACCTTCCTTATGCCGTTCCCCTTCCTTTATCGAGGATTTTTCTTTATCCAAACTTTATCCAGACCGAGAGGGCCCAGGATTTGAAGCCACAAGAGGGACAAACTTAGGGCATTTTATTTGCAGGTGGCCATATTCATGGTAAATATAGAAATGAAATGGAAGAGCTTCATAGTCAAGTTTTTGAACCCATGTAGTTGATCCAAATTGTATTTCAATAGAATCTAAAATAGGATTATTTAAGTCAATTTCAACACAAATAAGAGCAACAAATATTACCTTTTTATCCATTGTCTATTGTGACGGTCCAACCGGCTTCCTAAGAAGAAGGGCAATCTTATGCAAGATATCAGTTCTCCAAAATTCCAATGGGAGCCATGGAAGCTGCACCCATACTGGAACCCACAACGACCGCTCCTATGATGGTTGAAACCCACATGCCAGGGTTTAATAAAGAGTCCCAATTTGTTATAGAAATAAGGACCCCCTTAAAATATTTTGTTATGATCTACAATACAAGATAAAACCACCATAAAATAGTTGTTCACACTCAGCATCACCTCCACATCGCCTTTAGGATTCCAAGTTTTCCTGACCCAAGCCTCCACAAAGGGGAGAGAAATTTGGATGCCCAAAAATTTACCAATAAGGGCATGTTTGGTTAGATACTCCACATCTTCCACCATCGAGTCTGGTTGAACCACTAGAATTGGCCTGGCTTCACATCGTTCCAAACATCCATTATTATTTAACAAGCGGTTCTCGACATGCACTGGAAAATCCTATTCCTTCCAGTCATTTTTAGATGAAAAAATATCACGAGCATGCACTCTCTATGCCGGAACCGATGCCATCATGACATTCCTCCAATTTTTTAGACCTCCTTCGAAAGTTGTTGCCATCCTCGTAGAGCAGTTTTTCTTCATCAAACCCTAGCAGAGTAGTTTTTTCTCATAAAACCCTAGCAAAGCTCCAAAGTCTAAACTCTTAGGGATTTTTCTTATTGATAGTGGTAAAATTTTGTCAACTCCCAATATTTTTGAACCATTCACATAGGGGGATGAGCAAGGTAAACTTTTCACTTAAGGTAACCTAGACCACTTCGTAGGTTTCATATTTCTTTGTGTAAAAATAGGATTTATTAGTGTGAAAATGAGTTGGGATTTTTATGTATACAAGGTACAATCGAAGCAAGACTCTACCTTCTAAAAATTAGGATAGATTTCTACAAAATCTAAAAATAAAACTAGAGATGACTAAGTAACTGAAAACCCTAAAGACATTCTAGAACAAATGACTAGGTGGAGGGAAACATACACTAATATGAAAAGTGGGAAATATAGGTGGAAATGATAAGTGAAATATGGATTGATGACTTTAGAAAAGTTTATTTTGAATGATGAGTAATGTAAAATCTTAGTGCTAGACATGTATGAGCAACTCTTAAAATGTAAAATGCAATGATGAGTATACCTAATGCAATTTATTGTATAATGCAATGGTATGTAATGTGATGCAATGCAATATTTTTATATTTTTGATGTTTTGATGATGTTTTTGAGTTTTTATTGGTATATATTTATATACATGTGACCAATGGGATTCATAGATGCAATTAGGGTTTTTTGGGTGACCTAGATAGTTGTAGACTGACTAGGAGCATTTTAGGGTGACCTAGATGGTCGTAGATTGCTTAGGAGTATTTTAGGCTGACCTAGATGTCCGTAGATTGCCTAGGAGCATTTTGGGTTGACCATGCAGTTTGTAGATACTCTTGGAGAATTTTAGGGTGACCTAAATGGTTGTAGACTACCTAGGAGTGTTTTGGGTTGACCAAGCAGTTTTTAGATACCCTTGGAGAATTTTGGGGTGACCTAGATGGTCGTAGAATTCCTAGGAGTGTTTTGGGTTGACCAAGCGGTTTGTAGATATCCTTGGAGCCTTTTGGGGTGACCTAGATGTTTGTAGAAAACCTAGGAGTATTTTGGATTAACCAAGTGGTTTGTAGATATCCTTGGAGCCTTTTGGGGTGACCTAGACATTTGTAGACTACCTAGGAGAATTTTGGGTTGATAAAGCGGTTTGTAGATACCCTTGGAGCTATTTTGAGTGACCTAGATGGTTGTAGACTTCCTAGGAGTATTTTGGGTTGACCAAGTAGTTTTTAGATATCCTTGAAGCCTTTTGGGGTGACCTAGATGGTTTTATATCACCTAGGAGCACTATGGGTTGACCAAGCAGTTTGTAGATACCCTTGGAGCATTTTGAGATGACCTAGACAATTGTAGACTACCTAGGAGTGTTTCGGGGAACTACGTCACTATTATGCATAGAAAGGGCACAAATAAAGGATGTTCAAGGGTTTAAGATCCTTGATTCCTTCAATGGAGGCTAGGCAATAATTTTTGGTTCTGATCTAACTAGTGATGATGAAAGGACCTAACCAGTTTACCATATACTTATCCCTTAGGTGGGGAAGCAAGTTGGAATTTTATTGGTTCTCTTTTAGAACTAAGTCACCAAACTAAAAGTCAGTAGGATGGAATTTCATATTATAGACTCTCTTAAGTCACTCTTGATAAATGTACTAATGCTCAAGAGCATTGACACATCATTCATCAAGAAACGCAAGTAAATATAGGTGAGCCTACCATCCAATGTCATCATCGATGAAATATTGTATTGATATGCACATTGATGGGATTTCTAGCTCTAGAGGCATGACTTCCTCGGTTCCATACACTAGTTAAAATGGAGTTACCCCAGTGGGCATCTGAATACTGGTGCAATAGGCCCAAAGATCCAGGAGCAACTGCATGTGCCAATCTTTGTGATTCTCTTTAATTATTTTCTTTAGGATGGCAATAACTATTTTGTTGGATACCTCAGCTTGCCAATTTTATTGGGGATAATAGGGCATTGAAAAGTTGTGTTGAATATTATGCTTTTCTATTAAAGCACACACATATTTGTTCTTGAAGGATGTCCCATTATCAAAAATTATCTTGGATGGAATACCAAAAAGAAAAATGATATTATGTAATATGAACATCATGATGCGGGGTCCTATCATAGTGGTAAGGGGAATTGCTTCCACCCATTTTTTAAAATACTTGATAGCTATAATGATAAATGTATGATAGCCCAAGGATGTGGGTGATATTTTTCTAAGTTAAATCAAACCCCCATTGAAAGAACAACCAAACTGATTGAATAAATTGTAAGGCCTAAGAAGGTACGTGTGTCAGGTTAGCATGGTGTTGATACTTTATGCACTTATTAACATAATTGCAACAATCTCGCTCTAAAGTTGGCCAATAATAGCCCATACGAATAATGCACTTTGTGATGGCCATGCTGCTAAAATGGCCACCACATGTACTATCGTGTGCTTGGATGATGATCCAAACTAACTCTTGATGCTCTAGGCAATAAAGGAGGATACCTTCATAGCTTCGACGATACAAAATGTCTCCTAGAAAGACATACTTTGCTACTTTTTGTTTTAAATATCCATTTGGTGGTATGCAACAACCCAGAAGGGATATTACCAAGTGTTAGGTAATATTTGATTTGAGTTGACCAGTCCTAATGTGAGGAAGCCTTGATTGCATGAATTTCCTTCCCATTTTGAAGTTCATCCCAAGCGAATGTTTATTGGGAAAGAACTCGTAAGAATAGCATTGTGCTAATATCAAAAGGAGTTTGATGGAATAAAGTCCCCCAAGTGACATGATTCAAGAGATCATGAATTTGTGAGAACCGTTTCTGAGGAGGTTCAATCTGAATCAAGTGGACGTATGGCATAGCTTTAATGTTCTCAGGCTTAACTGTAGATTGTGACAACATTTTGACGTAAATGGTTGTCATATCATTAGCAATTTTCTATGAGATTAAAGACCCCAAGGAGGCCATTGTATCCTCAAAATGATTAGATGAGTGAGGGAGTGCATCGATATCATACCATTCAAAATTTATCAGATGTTTATCCACAAGGGATTTATAGGCTTGTAGAACTAGACACTTGCATTGGTAAATCCCTTTGACTAGGTTTATGATGAGCAAGGAGTCATCAAAAATGTTGAGCTTGATTATTTTCATGATGACTGTCATTTGAAGACCTATGAGAAAGGCTTTGTACTTGGGATTATTGTTGGTGTATGGAAAATCAAGTTTGAAAGATAGGGGTATTGGAACCCCTTGAGGTGTGAAAAATACAATTCCTGCACCACCCCCGTGCTCACATTTAGAGCCATCAAATAATAGAGTCATATCAGCCTGGGACTCAGGCTCATTAGAATTAGGTGATTCTAATATTTGGAAGACTCCATCATCAAGAAGCTCCATGCTAAGAGGCTAATCATCTTGGAGAGGAGCCTCTATGAGTTGATCGGTAATGATCTGACCTTTAATTGATTTTTATATGATAAATTTGAGGTTGAAATCTATCAACAACATGATCCATTTTATCGTGTGATTATTGTGATAAGTACAACTCATAATCTATCATAATGTATTCTATTTTGATCTAGAATACGTGGTATGACTAAGCATGTAAAGGCATAGCTGCTTGGTGGCTAAAACCACCGCTAGGCATAAATTTTCAACATATGCATACTTGATTTCATAACTGACAAAGGTATGGCTAAGGTAGTAAGTAGCATGTTCCTTATGCAATTCATTCTTTTGGGCTAAACATGATGCCCAATGCAATCTCAATAGCTGAGATGTATAAGTGGAATGACACTCTTGGTCTGGGTGGAGCCAACACTAGCAGTGAAGCTAGATATTGTTTGATTGCATCAAATAAATCTTAAAACTCATAATCCCAATGGAATGTTACCCCTTGTGCAACATTTTATTCATGGGTCGACATTTATCAGATAACTACACTATGAAGCACTTGATAGACACAACCTTACCCTACAGACTTCGTCTGCTTGATGGTAGTTGGGGGAGGCATCTCAAGTATTGAATTGAATTTTTTGGAGTCTACCTCGATGCTTCTTTTGGAGATGATGAATCCCAAGAGTTTTCAATATGTGACACTGAAGACACACTTCTTGGGGTTCAGTCTCACATTGTGTTCAATAAGGCGATCGAGGAATTTTCTCAAGATATCAAGATGCTCATGGTATAATAGTGATTTGGCCAATAAGTCATCCATGTAATATTCCAAAATTTTATGTATATAGTTATGGAATATGTATGGCATGGCATGCTGGTAGGTAGCACCGATATTTTTAAGGCCAAAAGGCATGACCTTATAGAAAAATGTCCCCCAAGGGGTTGTGAACACCATTTTGACTTGGTCTTATGGATTGATACGAATGTGGTTGTATACATAGAAACCATCCATGAGGGATAACATTTCATGGCTCATTATAGCATCTTCTAGAGCATCGATTTTCGACAATTGGAACTCATCCTTGGGACTCACTTTGTTTAGGTCTTGAAAGTTAGTGTAAATGTGAATCCTCCCATAAAGATTTTTGATGGGAACCATGTTGTATAGCCATGGTAGATAGCCCACTGATATGATGAACTTGACATCCAACAAATTTTGTAGCTCATATTTTACCTTTAAGGTTACTTTCGAATGAATTTTATTTAATTTTTGCTTAACTGGCTTGGCCTTCAGTTCAAGCATCAAAGTATGCATGACTAGATTTGGATCTAGTCCTAGCATGTATTTGTAGTACCATGCAAAAGCTTCCTTCTTGGTGAGAAGGGCTATGTAATTGTCTTGCTCGATAGGGGACAAACTTTCCCCTAACTTGATACATTGAGAATTCTCTAGATCTAAGTTGATATATTTGTCAATCATTGGCTCAATTGACATATGCGACCCCTCATCCAATTTATGGGGAGTAGGGATTAGGTGAATGTCATCACATTAGGTTCCTCCTTAGCATGAAATACATCATGAGTATGCCTTGGAGAGAAAATAAATTGTTATAACATCTCATAACAAGGTCATTTCTCAAAAGGTAATGGGGAATAATCTCCCTAATCAAAGTCATTTACTCCCAATTCAAGGTGCAATAGCTTTGATGGATTATCGATATCTCGCATAGGCATAAAAAGGTTTATGGAAATCATTTTAATGGACGGATGATTTCCCCTAGGTGTTTTATGGTGTCTATTGATATTTGGGTGTTGCAAGACTTGTGGAGGTGGTTGCGATAGATGTAGAATTATCAGAGGTGGTAGATGCAACTATGGGTGAGCTTGCTCCTCTAAAGGTAGAAGTTGTTGCCATATAGGATGGTGTAATGGGAACATACGTAGATAGAACTCATATTCAACATCCATAGGACAATCCATGGGTATTCTCCATCCGAAATAGAAGAGTAAATAGGTGCTACTCCATAATCTGACTAATCATAAGATGTCCACTCATAGGGAGACCCCTAATATTCTTCCTCACTGTCGTGTGGAAAGGTATGCAAAATTTTACCTCTCTTGTAAGATTGGTTTACCTTGCAGGGTATCTCTTGATCAAACATGGGTGCAGGGAAGTATTCTCCCAGTGAATAGACTCAATTGGAATTGGTTTAGGGATCGTGTGCTAGCTCATCCCTAAATTTTAGGGTCATGCACTCTAAGCTATCCATGAGACATCAAGGGGCATAGGCTTGTTGTGTCCTAAACCAGACTTATCATAAGGTATTTGATACTACGAATGGTAATAAACGTAGGTGTCTTGCTCATATAAACCCAAACCATAACCATACCAATTGCAAAGGTGAAGATACCTCATGGCAAATTTAGGGTTGGACATGTAAGTGATATCCTCAAAAAATGGATCTTCATCCTCCTTATGCTATTGATAGGGCTCTATTCCATAGTTGAGACCCCCATAAATGAAATTCATTTGATTTAGGAGGAGATCAAGAGGTACGATAGTGCCTATGGGAAGAGGAGGTCGATCCATGTCTTACACTGACTCAATGGTAGGAGTAGCTATAATGTTCCTACCTAGGTATTCTCCTAGACCGATGGTGGCTAAATGCACTATGAATTGTGGTAGCAGAGGAGGGGATGGGAGTGAGGCTTGAATTAATTCAATATTTTCCTCATGGGATGGCTCCTCATCCATTGGTCTAGGAATATTTCTTGTGGAGATGGTGGATATGGTCAAAGAGGTCTCATCAATAGGTCTTTTTACCATGTTCCTTAGAGTAGGATTCATCGATGATGAAGGTATGTTTGGGGGTGTCGATGATGAGGATGGTATGGCATGAGATGATGATGGATTGATTGAAGGTTATGGTGAAGGATTTCAACCCTGGCTACATGTATTAGGTAGAAAATATAGATGGGTTTATGAAAAGTTCAACTCAAGGATTTACTACACCAATTTGCAGTTTGTAAAGGGTTCAAGGTCTACGAAGACAACATGGACTTGTCATTCATAGGAGTACTTTAGAAATTGGTGAGTTATGGATGGTATACACTTCATGCACCTGATCCAAGGTCTACCCAACAAGATATTGTATGACATATCACCATCTAAGATGTGGTACAATCTTAGTATAGTATTTTGTCCCACTTGGATAGGTAGGACTATCGTACCAACTGTTGAGCATATGGCACCATTAAATGATCGAAGGGTGTAGGTAGATGCGACAATATAAGATTTTGTGAGCCCAAGATGTTTGAGAGTTGTTGTAGTTATGATGTTGTTGGATGAACCAATATCAATCAAGACTCTCTTGTAGCGTGTTCCATTTACACATGCGATGAGGTGCAAGGGGAGATCCACCATATCATTTGGAACTGACTTGAGATCATACTCCCAAAAGGTGATCACTAGTTTCATACATTTTCGAACATGCCCCATAAAATTATTAAAGGAGTTAGACTCTCGGGGCTATAGCTCTATTACCTTGAGGATCTCCATTAAAGCTTCTCGATGAGGTGGAGATTGCTAAATAAGCTCATAGATGGAGAGCATGAGTAAGAGTAATAGTAGTAGGAATAACATGAGTAGGAAAAACAAGATTAGGATCACCAAGAGTAGGAGTAATAATAGGTGCATTATGGATGTATTTTTAAAGATGTGTAGCATGGTGAGTGGACAAAAGGAATTTTGCTTATGTGCTCTCATACTATGGCCTATAAAAAACTAATACAATATTTTATCTGGTGAATATTATCATGGACCAGATGTGTGATGTTCATATTTTGTGCTTATGCTAGAAAATTAATGTGTTGTTGTATGTAATATATTGACCATTTTTTTCATATTTATAGGTTTTACATAGCAAAAAACAACAAAAATCCATAGGGGTTGCATCCCAAGTGACTTTATCCACAAAGAAGGGCCAAAAGTAAAATATAGGGTGTAAGTTTTTATGATATTTAAGGTGATGTCATTATCCTCCCATCAAAGTAAGTGTGAAAAAGGATCTGGGTAAACCAATATTTGTAATTTATCAATAATAGACTTTGTAATTAAGTTTATTTATAATCCATTGACAATGATACAATCCTTAAAGAAGTTTTGTGTAAGGTGAGCATGACTGCAAAATAAATGATCACATTATCCTATAAAAGAGTTGTGGTTGAGTAAGATAATATTATTGAGTTGAATTTTTAACTCATCATAGGTGGTTTCTTCTCCATAAGTCTCAATGAAAATATTTGGAGTTTCCTCATCAAGAGATATATACAAGAAAAAGTTTTTTTTTCTTTTTTACACAATCAGTTTTTTTAAGTTCCTTATTTTTATAATAATGGAAAGATATTTCAAAAGAAGGAGAATTTATAGAAGGAGAAGAAAAAGGAGTTAAGGAGAAGAAAAGTAAAATAAATTCTTTGTATAGGAGAAATAATACTAATTTAAAGAACTTGAATGTCTAGAAGTGTGCATTGAAAATGAATACTGATGAGCATAGGACTAGATAAAAAACTTCCCCTTTGCAAGTTGCTTAATTAAATGTTGCATCAAGTATGTAAAAATAGTATATTTCATCTCCTAAAATAGTTGTGTCTAAAGGACACTCTTAAACTTTACAATTAGAGTAGGTGTAGGATCTAGTGCATGGAGCAAGATGCATAAGTGACTAAATTGATAGATATAATCCTACATATACATGTGGCTTCCTTACCTCAAGCAAATCCATTGGATAAGTAAATCATCATCATAGTTATAAGGATAGAATGTAGCCTTCAAGGCTGTTACCAACTAATCCTATGTGTGGATGGGATTTTATGTATCTTATTTCTTAGTAATATAGACTTTAGTGACTCCAAAAAATTTCAAATTGATGAAGGGGATCTTTTCATCATTAGACATTTGATTGTAGGTAAACTAGATTATCATGTCTAGTATTCAAATATTGAGAACTTTGGAATTCTTAGACTCATCATAAATCTTGACCTCACATTTAGCATGACAACGAGTATCAATAGTGTTCATTCCAGTAGTTGGTTATGG
Source organism: Wollemia nobilis (assembly GCA_028583015.1). Lineage (NCBI taxonomy): Eukaryota > Viridiplantae > Streptophyta > Pinopsida > Araucariales > Araucariaceae > Wollemia > Wollemia nobilis. The sequence goes on from JAQPPZ010014509.1 coordinate 199,505, forward strand.
AGGTTGGACATGCATGTTATTGACTTTGTCAACCAAAGATGTTTAAAATAATATTATATTATTTTAGAATTTAGTCTATCCATGGGATTCATTGAGATGTGTGGTTGTGTAAGGCATTGAGTACATCCAATTATTGACATGTAGTCATTCCTTATTGTGACAGGAGGTAGAGTAGAAACCAGTAAGAAATTAAGCACACTTTTTAATTAATTTATTAATTATTTAAGTGATTGATTGAATTTGTTTTTTATTTTATGCTTAAGGTCTATTTTTTCAAGATCAATTCATTAGTTTAGTTTGCTATTATTCACCAAAAAGTATTCCAAAATTGCATTGTATAAAGGTGTATGTTTTATGGAATTCAACACCTTTACAAATTGTGTTATTGATTGCATGCATAAATTTCTCTTTACAAAATACTTAATGCTCTTGAAAAGACACCAAATTTTTACAAAATCCTAAAATTGTGCAACTTATACAAAGTAGAATTTAGTATTTATGACACCTTTGGGTAACATTTACAGGTAATTTTGCCACATTTCAGCTATTACATTTAATACCTAACATAGGTACCACAATGAAGTTTGGGTCTATCCCCAAATATCCATGGGGAGAAATAAGAAAAGTCATTATTTTTCCCTCCATCATAATCCTTATTCACTTCTATTGCTCGACATAGGTCCTAAAATCAATATCCTCTAAGTATTTAAGGGATGTTATGCCATACATATGTGGAGGTCTTTTTAAAGGAGTGAATCCCTTTTAGTACTACCTACGCACCATGTATCATTCGCTTTCATGCAACCTAAGGTATCTCTCATGTATGATTACGTATATAAAGATGAATCTATTCTTCCATATATTTATGTGTATTTAAGAAGGGTAAGCATATCAAAAGTATTGGTATATAGGAATGATAATATATAGAAAGGGGGACCATTTGCAGAGATAATAAACACTTACAATTTCATGGCCAAAAGTCTATCTCATAGATTCAAAGATGTTAAGAGGTCTAAATATTATGTCATGGAATACAAAGATGCACACCATCTTGTAGGTTGAAAAAATATGGGGTATCATGACGGGTAGAGTCATGCGACCTAAAGACTTTGATGATAGAGAAAAATATGATGATGTAGATGCAAGATACCTTGTGTTTATCACATTTGCCATAATTGATGACATTCAACCTCACATTTGTGAAGTATATAATTACAAGGAAGCATGGTGATGAAGATATTAAAGTTTAAAGTTTAAGTTTAAATTAATGGAGGGCCGACCTATGTGCAATTAATGGAGGGTGGCATATATATACATGTAAAGGTTTCAATTTATTTTGTAAATGTGGCATATTATATATCATCGGAAATCTTATTTCAAGGGATATTTGAATAAATTATTTAAAATGAGAAATAAGGTGTGTGTAAAGATATATTTCTTATTTTTCAAAGGGGTTCCAAAAGTGAAGTTTGCCTTGTTCTTTTTCAATAGGAGTAATTCTTTCATGAGGTGACAAGGTATGCAATATTGTGATTTATTTTATTTTATAGTATAAGTGGTTTTGGGAGTGAAAAGGTTATGCAATGTTTTGATTTATTTTATTTTATGGTACAAGTGGTTTTATGAGAGATAAGCAAGTTGTGCAATTAAAGGACTTGGTGATGATTATTGAAAAGTGGAGTAATGTTGATTATTTTGTGATCTACTAATCCTTGTGAAGATTGCCAAAAGAATTTTGTGATTGTGGTAGATTTACAAAGAGGTTTTTTAATATTCACAAAATGTATGGGCACATTCTCCTATTGATTGTTTATGGTGGTTGATTTCTGAAATATCATTAGAGGGAAAAGGATTGTTTGTGGTTTCCTTTTTGAAAATGGTTGGTTGAATGCTTCAAGGTTTTCTGAATTAATAATTGTGTCTAAACCTTGTTTGATAAGCATAGTGGTTGAAGCCCATTGGATGTAAAACAACTTGAGTTAAAAAAGAATATGAGTATCATTGTTATGTGATATTTGTGGTTGAGAATTATTGGAAATATTTGAATTTGTTGATACATACTTGGACTAGGGTTGTGTGAGAAAGAGTTGTCTCTTGTGATGATTGGTTGAGTTGAGATTAAGGTTAGAAAATATTGAGTATCTAACAATTCTCTTTATGGTTCTATAATACTTGAGTTGAGTTGAGGTTGACTTGAATTGATTTGAGGTTGATTTGAGTTGAGATTGAGATTAGAACATATTGAGTCTCTAACAATTCTCTTTATGCTTCTATGAGTTGATTTGAGTTGAGTTGAGTTGATATTGATTTGAGTTGAGTTGAGTTGAGATTGATATTAGAATATATTGAGTCTCTAACAATTCTCTTTATGATTCTATCAATTTATTTGATTTGAGTTGAGTTGAGATTGATATTAGAACATATTGAGTCTCTAACAATTCTCTTTATGCTTATATGAGTTGAGTTGAGTTGAGAGCATTGTGGATCATTATTGTCATTCATTGAAGAGTACATTGCCATTCATTGTTGAGTTCATAATTGAGATTTGCCTTGATATATTTGTTGATGAGATTTGAGTACTACTTAATCATGATTGGTTGAGACTTTGATAAGGCATTTGGGATAGTTTTGTGGTCAGATTTGTGGATAGATTTGGGACAGTTTTGGACAAGTTCTTATTGAGATTTTTGGAGTATATTTGAGCAAGTTCTTGATGATATTGCTAGATTAGATTTGGATAAGTTCTTAGTGAGCTTGTTGGAGCATATTTGGGCAAGTTCTTGGTGAGCTTGCTATAGTAGTTTTGGGAAAGTTCTTGGTGAGCTTGCTAGAGCAGTTTTGGACAAGTTCTATGTGAGCTTGTTAAGCAGGTTTTGTGTGAGCCTATTGATAGATATTTGGAGGTGAGAGAGTACAGAGGACAGAGTGTCAGTGGAAAGAGATCCAACATCCATCGTAATTGAAGATATATCTGAGTGAGGAGTCTTCAAGTGTAGAGAGGTCCACCAGTCACTGCAATAGAGAAATAGAGTCTTCTAGAAGATCACATATCCAGAGTAGAAGTGGAAAGAGTTCTCCTATGGAAGAGATCCACGAACATGATATTAGGAGATCAACATCTCCTTTGGACAAAGATCCATAAAATTTGTAATTTGGAGTGATTTCCAAAGAGATTTATTGAAAAAGTTTTAGTAAAATATTTTCTCTGTGGAGTAGCCCAAATTGGGTGAACCATGTAAATTGTGGTATCTCTATTGTGTATGGTTTATGTGCATTGCTTTTATTACTGCTATTGATACTGCTATATTTACACAACATAATATTGAATTGGAAGAAAAGTAAAAAGTGGTCTTATATTGTTCACCCCCTCTCAGTATAAGCTTGTGTTCTTCAATTGGTATTAGAGCGGGTTACTTTAGAAAGGCTAACAACTTGAGAGAAGATTCTACAAGAACACATATGGCAAAGAAAGGAAAAAATAAGAACCATGAAATCTAAGAAGAAAAATGAATCCTATATTGAAGCTCTAAGAAGGGAAGAAGAAAAATTAGTAATATGTCTTGATTGTGGTAAGCTTGGTCATAGGGCATTTTATTTTCCACAAAATGGGTAGTAGGAATAGAGATGAAATGGAACTTGATTGGATTTTCAAAGATATTGTTGCTCAAAAGGCAACATTCAAGTTTTCAAAAGAAGAATATTCTACTTGTGGTCAACTCGATCATGTCTCAGGTTACTACAATGGCTTTAGTGATAGTGAATATGAAATAGAACTCAAGGAAGACGTGCACAATCCAAATAGTGAAGATGAATGCAAGAATAAAAAAGAAAAGGAAAACATGTATGAACAAAACAGGCATGACAAGAAGAACTTGTATATGGAAGAAGCAATTAATGCTTCTAGAAGTGAAAGCACGAGATTTCGGAAACAAAAAGAAACACTAAAGCTATGCAATGCAAAATCAAACAAACGCTTAAGTCCTAGGATGTGAAATGCATGAAATAAGGAAAGAGACGAATTGGAGATGAAAGGAAAGAGGTACAGAAAGCACAACCCTTTTTATTTAACTCTCGTAATATCGGTTACAAAGACGCCTCCCTCCTTTTCAGGGGCTAGGAGCGTTAAAAGAGTTTTGGTTACAATCATGACTTAGTGTTCCTCCTTTCGCGTGCCCACATTTGAAATGGGCGGGCCAAAGTGTTGCCATCGCTGGTGTTGATGAATCCTTGATCCTTGCTGCTCCTCCTGCATTCAAAGAAACAAAAAAATTGTTAGTAGCACCTGTGACAAAAGATGAAGCGTTTGATCTTAAAAACCAATGGAGGATGCATGCATAAGATTAGCTAAACCGATGAATAAACTGACTCCAAATAACTTGCAAATTTGTGAGAGACCAGAGAACATTACCAGAGGGCCACTGCCATCAAAACAGTCAGAAAAAACACCGATTCGAATTCGACTGTAATTCGTCCCTGGGCAGGATGAATTCGACTGTAATTCGTCCTCGGGTAGGACGAATTCGCCTACGACAAAGCGCCGAAGTGATGCTGCCCAAATGTCGCGTCTCGGGATCTCCAAAAGACCTGCAAACATAGGGGTTAGCTAATTGGGGGCATTTTGGGATGACCCAGATGGTCGGATTTCCCCAATTTGACCTCCATCAATGGGAATTTGACGTCGCTACCTGCAAGTTAGTGGGGACAACAAAAGCGACAAAACATGATATGATTTGATCAAAACCTTATGAAATCGAAATTATAAACTATCTAAACAGCATAAAATGGAATGGAATATAAACAAGTGACAAAAGAACAAATTAAAATGAAACTAAGAAGTGCGGGGCGCCGAGCGGGCCGCCCACCATTAGAACCTGATTTCGGCACCAATCCACTTGGGATGGGCCCAAAATCTCTTGTAATGGGTTGTCGGCGAATTGGTAGATCAATGTGGTCAAATGTCGGGTTTTGGGTCTGGATTCACACTTCCAATAGCCACCCAATAACCTCTCTTGCGAAAGAGATCAAGGATGTGGAAGAGGTGAATCAAAAGGGTAAAATGTGGTATTCAATTTGGCAGCACTTCGTTGCTTGAAAATGCCTCCAACTTGTCCTCTTTTGGGTGGGAAAGTCCACCATTTTATAGACCCAAGGGGTCTCTTTGGAGGGGCATGCAGGGGTGCCATGTGGCGGCCATGCCTTCTCAAGAGGGAGGAGACTCCTCCATGACTTGGGCTTCCATGACTGCCCTTGTGACAGTCCTCTAACGCCCAATCTGCCCACCTACACGCGCATGCAAGGCAGGAGGCATTAATTGATTGTCCTCGGCTGCCACTTGGCGCCATTTTTCTTTTTGCCCGTTGAACCTGGAATTCGTCTTGACCTAGAGCGAATTCAGAATTCGTCCCTGGGTGAGACGGATCCCAATTTGAATTCGTCCCTGGGTGGGACGGATACTGAGCAAAGTGCCTGAATGTGCCAAATTGCCTTTTGACCTTACAAAATTGCTACAAAAGTGGTTAGGACCATTGTTTAACCTCTGAGGGCTGCCCTGGGGGTTGTGTGTGTCAAAGCGATCAGTGTTTGCAGTCACATAATCGGATTGGTGTTGTTTTGGTGTCTACAGATGCCCCTTTTTGGGATGCGTTGTGCATGGCGCAGCGTCGAGCAAAAATAGATAACCAAAGCACTAATGATTAGGGTTTCTTGGTAACCTAACCAACTTTTGATGCCCCAAGTATGGAAAGGGCATGCATTCTTGAATCCTTGCTTCTGACGAGCTAAGGAATTTGATTTCAAGTATTAACCTATTTTGGTGAGGTGTGACTTGAGCTTGGACATTGATCAGTCATGAATAGGCAAAGGGCACAACCTTTTGTCCACAGGGGAACCTTGTGTTCGTGATTCGGGAATGCCAAGTGATTTGATCAATTTGTGATTATTGCTTGTTTACTGCCCCAAGCGGGAGCGTAATTGTCTTTGTCAATGATTCTTTGAATGCATGTCATTTTCCTTAATTGGGTGTGTGTTTGTTGATTGGTGACTAAGTGTGACTACCCCCTCAAGCGACGAATCGATGAGGGAATGACCTTCGTGAGAAAAGCGACGAGTCGCTTGACCCAAGATGACTTGTGCAAGGGTGCCCTTAGATGGTTTAGCATTAAGCATGTGCAATTTTTCTGACATTTAGACCTATTTTTGGTGGGTGGTAACCCTTTTTGCGACGCTTTTTGGAGCTGAAATTGGCAAAAATCCGTCTTCCCGTGGAGCGGTCCGGCTAAGGTAGCCTTCTTAGGGAGTAGGATAGTGACAATTTGTGACCCCAACGTCTATTTTGTATGCCCGGGATGTCAAGTGCAACAACACTCTCATCGGGCAAGTTTATTAGCTATTTTAGTGCATTTTTGTTCAATTTTTGATGTTTTTTGAAATTTTTGGCCTGAATTCGTCCCAGGGTGGGACGAATACCAACTTAGAATTCATCCTAGGGTGGGACGAGCGCTAACCAGAGTGCTCATCCTAGGGAAGATGAATTTAAGCTCAAAAGGCCTATTTAAAGGCCAAATCTAGGGTTTGGGCTCATTTGCATCTGATTTTTCTTGCGATTTGGAGCTCTGGGGAGGAGGAGGTTAATTCTGCGAAGCGAAGCGCTGCAAGATTTTCCCCGCCATCATGAGTGCACAAACCGGGTCGAGCGGCGGAGCCGAAGCGAGACCAGTAAGTGCTCCCTAGAATTATTACTTTTATTTAAAATTGCAATTGTTTTGTTTAATTATTTTTGTGATGATGTTTTTCAAAATTTTAAAACTTAAACCCTGAAACTGAGCTGAAGACAACTAAGACTTAGTGTACAACTAAACGTAGCGCAAAACCTAGGGAGAGAATTTTTATTTTCCTTATAGCTAAACCCTAGGATAAACGGAACATAAAACCCTAAGACTTAATTTTTGTTGTTTTTTGAATTTTTGTTCTATTTTTAAATTAATCAGTTAGGATTAGAAACCCTAGAACTAAAAATTAATTTTTTTTTTTTTTATTTTTTAATTTATCTAGATAAAACCCTAAAAAAATTTTTGTTATTTTTTTTTTTTTAAATTAATAGTTAGGATTAGAAACCCTAGAACTGAAAATTTAATTTTTGAATTTTTATGTTTGTTTTTTTTGTACATTGGTATACAATGTTGTATATTCATGTTATTGTTGTACAATTCTTTTCCATGATTTTAATGTTTTTGAATTGTTTTCTTTTGCAGGTTGTTAGGAGCCGGTACCGTGTACCCACTGCTTTTACTGAAGCAGGGGGCGATTAGCTGACTAGGAGTGGCTTGATGCCCTTGGGCTCAAGCAAGTGGCTCGACTGGAGCCTGTGGTCATGGATCAGGCCTATTTGATGGCCCTGATCAATCTTTGGGATCCGTGGACCAACACCTTCCATCTCCCAATAGGGGAGATGACTGTTACCTTGGAGGATATCTATCGGCTTCTACGGATTTCGATAGATGGACTGCCGATCAGGACATCGTCGCGTGATCAGCGGACAACTGTATTGATGAGATGCTTCGGGCATGGGGAGGAGCTGGGTGTGGAGGATCCACTAGAGAGGGTAGAGGGCGACTGCCAGATTGGTAGGATTTTGGTCCGATGGTGGCTGGAGAGGGGGGTGTTGGGCATGAGGCACGCATTCCTTATGGGCCTCATGTCCAACATGTTGTTACCTGACTCGTCAGGTGCAAGGTTCCCATGGAACCTACTGGATTTGGTTTGGCAGTTGGTAGAGTGCCCGATAGAGGCACCACTTATTATGAGATGGGGACAGACATTGTTGGCACAACTCTATGGGGAGCTGTATGAGGTCCGCTGTCGACAGCGAAAGGGGATTAGTTGTAGCTACTTGTTGCAGTGCTGGGCTTGGCAGCACATAGCAGTGGAGAGGCCAGTCGGGTTACCATGGATGACTCGGGAGAGATGGAGGATAGGGAGATAGGTTATGCAGTTCTATGGCGGCGGTCTGGGGAGCAGGGGCAGAGTCGACGGTGGGCAGGTGTCGTAGGGCACTATGCCGATACCTTCTCTCGGCTTACTCCAGGGGAGGTGGTTTGGCGCCCTTATCGGGACTGTCCAGCCTGGCCGAAGGCTGGAGAGTGGCTCCGATGGGTACATAGAGAGCGGTGGCTGATTGGGTGGCATGGGACCGAGCATGAGTTCTTCTCATATAGTCGGGTGACCCGATAGTTTGGGGTGCGCCAGGGGTTGCCTGGTGAGCCCGTGGTCTATCGACATCGGGGGGATGAGAGGACTCTAGACCGATCGGTCATCGTGCCACTGGGTGAGGATTCAGACGTGGTGATCGACGTCCCGGACGTGGATGACGTCGGGACTACCATTGAGTATGACTCATGGTGGGTACTACGATGATGGCGAGGTGAGGGGCCATTGGGAGGCACGAGGGTAGCTACCATGGGCGAGGAGGGTGCCGAGGCACCAGGTGATGATTGGGGAGCTCCTTTGGAGGATGCGGAGATGGTAGAGGTGGATGGTATGGATGCGGATCTTGGGGCTCTGGATCAGCCGGAGATGTAGGACATCATGGAGTAGTGGGAGCCAGAGGCTACTATTCCTAGAGATGCCCATGCCTCGGGCAGATGCGGCAGACGCGGATGCAGGGTTACGTGCTGAGATTGCATGGTTGGAGGGGTTGCTACGAAGGCACGATGAGGAGTTGGGGGAAGCTCTACAGGAGAGGGATCTCCTACGGATGCTGGAGCGAGAGAATGCATTAGCTACTTCTCATCGATGGGATGGGGGTACTGATGCGGCACGAGAGAGGGATCTCTTACGGACATAGCTGGTAGAGAGGGATAGGGCTTTGGCATGGTGCGAGGAGAACTTGGTGACGTATCGCCAGTGAGAGATGGAGTCATTGCGACAGCGGTTAGAGCTGGAGGCAGAGATTAGCCGCCTTGGTGGGTGGGTCCCTACATTCAGCACAGGTGGATCATCACGTCGCTCGAGAGGGAGTGAGACTGAGCAGTCAACATCCTCTCGAAGGTGACTAGATGAGGGGGTGAGTAGGCATGATGCGGGGGCTAGCAGCCGCCCTGAGGGGTCCCATAGGACCCACACCATAGGGGGTAGTTCCCGTCGCACCGATCCTATGTGATCATGGTGGCCGACGCCCTAGGCTTGGGGGTTTTTGAGCTTTTGGATTGTGTGGGGTCAGATGACCGGTTATTGTAGCCTATGGGCATTTTTTGATGATATATATCATATGACTTTATTTTGTTTATGCGATGTGATGATTTGATTTTATGCAATGATGGTTGATGAGTATGGATGTATGCATGTTAATTTATTTTGATGGATGCATATGTTATGATGAATGCAAATGTTTTTGATGTATATGTGATATGCAAAATGTAATGGATGAATTGAATTTGTGTTGTTTGGTTAGGGCACCATAGACTATTTAGGACTTTGTGATTTTGTTTTTAGGCGATTGTTGTGGTAAATGACTTTGCATGTATACATGTGGTTTTTTTTTTTTGATGGTATTGTAAGGATGAAAAGTAGCGCAGTTGGTTTAGAAATGTAGCTAAGGTTTTTGAGACTCAGATGGTTTTAACTCACTAGCCATGACTGTACTTTATCTTACAAGACTTTTGAACAAGGTATGAATCGGACTTGTCTTTGACCAAGCTATTTCACATCCCTGTGTGTGCAATTGAGTTCATTTATGTGGTATTTGTCAAGATACCGCCAGTGCCAGATAGGCTGTCAACCAAACCTGTACTGAGGATCACCTAATTAGCTCCACTAACTCCTTTATTGTATTTAGTCAGATTAATCTGCGGTGCTATCTAGGATACCATAAGCTAGCTCATCCACATGCAAACATTGATCTGTACACAAGTTAATGTGACAGATATATCATCATGCGGGAAGTTTACCGCCAGTGACCGATAGGCTATCAACCAAACCGATACTGAGGCTTGCCTCATGACCTGTCGAAATGCTGAGAGTTCCAGGGATTCAAGTTCGACTCCCTTCTTTTCTTCAATTGTATTGGGATACTTGCTCGTTTGTAGTGATAAAAATCACTGTTTATTTTTATATATTTTTCTTTTGAGCAAGGGATTTGGATTCGAGTGATAAGAATCACTATTGTATGTGCTTTTTGATGTATGCACTATGGGATGTCAAATTTTGGAGTTTTGACTTTTGCAAATTTTTGATGTTTTGCAACTATTGAGAACTTTGGGATTCTTGGGGAATTGGGTAGGGAAGATGCTTGTCCTTTTGCCAACTCTCAGCATTCTTTGGGTCATTTGCATAGGGGGATGAGCAAGATAGCCATTTCGCTTATGGTGACCTGGATTACTTTGCAGGTTTCATCTTTCGTTCACACAACTTGGGAATTTTTATGTGTTTTAATTTGTGTTGGGATGCTACGTAACAAGGTGTGATCCAAGTAGAACTCTACCTTCGTAAAATCTGCCTGACTTGGTACAGTACATGGCTAGAAAGCAAAATTATGACTGAAAGATGAAAACTCTTGATACATTATAAGACCACTGACTCTAGTGTGGTAAAAAGCGGTAAATGGTGTATTTTTGTTGTTTTTTGGATTGCTTATAAAATGGAAAAATGTGGAACAAGATGGACTAGCAGAGCAATTACAGCCTATGGTGCCTTTGACCTGTACGACCACAAATATGCAATGTATGGATGCGATGCTTAATGCAGCTATATATTTTTGTATTTTTGATGGATTGATTTTTGTGAATATGAAGATGAGATGTGAGAAGAGCTTTTTATTGATGAATTTGAGCATGCCTGGAAATGAGATGCAAATTTTTGTTGTTTTTGATGATTTTTGGATTTTGAATTTCTTTATTTTTGACCAAGCGATTGTGGGAATCCTTGGAGCATTTTGGGATTGACCAAGCGATTATATGAATCCTTGGAGCATTTTTGGGATTGACCAAGCGATTATAGGAATCCTTGGAGCATTTTTGGGATTGACCAAGCGATTATATGAATCCTTGGAGCATTTTTGGGATTGACCAAGCGATTATATGAATCCTTGGAGCATTTTTGGGATTGACCAAGCGATTATATGAATCCTTGGAGCATTTTTGGGATTGACCAAGCGATTATATGAATCCTTGGAGCATTTTTGGGATATGGCTCTCTTAGATATGGAATGGGCGCAAATGACTGATATTCAAGGGTTCTATTTCCTTGATTCCATCAAGAGAAGCTAGCCGGTATGTCCTCGGGTCCTATTTTGCTATCAATGACATATGGACCTAACCAATTTGCCATGAACTTGTCCCTTAGGTGGGACGACAAACTAGAGTTCTATTGGTTTTCCTTCAAAACCAAATCACCAACCCGAAAGTCCCTCAGGTGAACTTTCATGTTGTAAGCTTTCTTAAGTCGCTCTTGATAGATACGTAAATGCTCGAGAGCATTAACGCGTCGTTCATCAAGCAACGTAAGCTGGTCTAACCGGGCCTACCATGCAGCATCATCATCGATGAACTCTTGCATTGATATGCGCAAGGAAGGAATTTCCAACTCGAGAGGCATGACTGCCTCGGAGCCATACACGAGCAAAAATGGAGTGGCCCTAGTGGGCGTCCGAATGCTAGTGCGATAAGCCCATAGGGCAAGTGGGATTTGGATGTGCCAATCCTTATGACTATCTGTGACCATATTTTTAAGGATGGCAACTAGCATTTTGTTTGACGCCTCTGCTTGCCCATTCGCCTGCGGATAATAGGGTGTCAAAAAACTATGCTGAATTTTGTACTTTGTGGTCAAAGCATGCACGTCTTTGTTCTTGAATGGTGTCCCATTATCCGAGACTATTTTGGATGGAATACCAAAATGACATATGATGTTATGCAAAATGAACTCCACAATGCGGGGTCCTATCATAGAGGTAAGCGGAACTGCTTCCACCCACTTGGTAAAATACTCTGTGGCCATTATGATAAACGTGTGATGGCCTGACGATGCAGGGGAGATCTTTCCAATTAGATCGAAGCCCCACTATGAAAATGGCCAAGCAGACTGGACTGTCTGCAAGGCCTAGGAAGGTACATGCATCAAATTGGCATGGTGTTGACACTTCACGCACTTCCTGACATATGCGCAACAATCTCGCTCTAAAGATGGCCAATAATAGCCCATGCGAAGAATGCGCTTTGCGATGGCCATACCACTGAAGTGGCCACCACATGTACCATCGTGCGCTTGGGCGACTGCCCAAGTGGACTCTTGTTGGTCCAAGCAACGAAGGAGGATTCCTTCATAGCTACGACGATACAAAATGTCTCCTATCAAGACATACTTAGCCGCTTTCTGCTTGAATGCTCATTTTGCGGCATGTGTCAATCCAAGCGGGAGATTACCTAACTTGAGGTAGTCTCTAATGGGTAAATACCAGTCCTGTTGATCGAAAACCTCGATGGTATGAACAACCAATCCCTCTTGAAGTTCATCCCTAGCAAACGCTGAGTGGGATAGAACTTGTAAGAATAGCATTGTGTTGCTATTAATGGGAGTAGGGGAGAACAAGGACCCCTAGTTGGCATGTTTCAGATGATCGTGGATTCGAGAGAACTTATCCGAGGATGGTTCAATCTGGATCATGTGGATTCCTGGCGTCAAGTCAGAGCTTGCACGCTCCATCATGGATTGCGATAGGGTTTTGACTTGAATGGTTGTCATATCACCGAGAAAGGTCTTGCGGGATTAGTGACCCCAAGGAGGCCATTGTGTCCGCAAAATGATTCGATGACCGAGGGAGTGCCTCGATGTCGTACCACTCAAGTTTTGCCAAGAATTTGTCCACAAGGGCTTTATAAGCCTGCAGAACTGGGCATTTGCATTGGAATACCCCTTTGACTTGATTGACAATTAACAGCGAATCACCAAAGATGTTCAGTCATTTGATGTTCATGGTGATTGTTGTCTGAAGACCTATGAGCAAGGCTTCATACTCTGCATTATTGTTGGTGCATGGGAAATTTAATTTAAATGATAGGGGCATTGGAGCGCCCTACGGTGTGAAGAATACTATTCCCGTGCCACCACCTTGCTCACATTTAGAACCATCAAAAAATAGGGTTATGTCAGCCTGTGACTCAGGCTCATCAGAATCTGGCGATTCTGAGACATGGAAGACCCCATCATCGGGTAGTTCTATGACTAGAGGCTGATCGTCTTCAAGAGGAGCCTCTGCTAGTTGATCGGCTATGACCTGTCCTTTGATAGATTTTTGTCCGATAAACTCTATGTCAAATTCCGTCAACAACATGATCCATTTCGCCGTGCGACTACTATGATAAGTATGACTCATCATGTATCGCAATGGATTCTCCTTAGACACAACATACGTAGTGTTGCTCAGCATGTAGTGGCATAGCTTTTTGGTAGCAAACACCACTGCCAAGCGAGTTTCTCGACGTATGCATAGTTAAGTTCATAACTGACCAGGGTGCGGCTAAGATAGTAAGTAGCCTATTCTTTGTGAAGTTCATTCTTCTGGGCCAGCATGGCGCCCAGTGCCACCTCAGTAGCTGAGATGTATAAGTAGAATGACACTCCTGGTCTAGGTGGTGCCAATACTGGTGGCGAAGCCAAGTATTGTTTGATGTCATCAAAGGCTGACTGGCACTCGTCATCCCAGTGAAATGTAACCCCCTTGTGCAATAATTTGTTCATGGGTCGGCACTTGTCAGATAGCTGCGCTATGAAGCGCTTGATTGACGTGACCTTTCCCTGTAGACTTCTGAGCTGCTTAATGGTAGTTGGGGGAACCATTTCAAGGATTGCCTTGACTTTCTTTGGGTCCACCTCGATACCTCGCTTTGAGACTATGAAACCCAAGAGTTTTCCAGATGTGATGCCAAATACGCACTTCTTGGGATTCAATCTGACTTTATGCTCCATGAGGCGATCGAGGATCTTGCTTAAGTCATCGAGATGATTTGGGTGCAAAAGAGACTTGGCCAACAAATCATCCATGTAATCTTCCAAAGTTTTATGCATGTAATCATGGAAGATGTACGTCATGGCACGTTGGTAGGTGGCGCCAGCATTTTTAAGGCCAAAAGGCATGACCTTATAACAAAATGTCCCCCAAGGCATTGTGAACGCCATTTTTAGTTGATCCTCGAGATTGATACGAATCTGATTGTATCCCGAGAAACCATCCATGAGGGATAGCATTTCGTGACCTGCTGTAGCGTCTACCAACGCGTCGATGCTTGGCAAGGGGAAATCATCCTTAGGACTCGCTTTGTTTAGATCTCAAAAATTAGTGCATATGCGAATCCTCCCATCGAGCTTTTTGATGGGCACCATGTTGGACAGCCATGGCGGATAATCCATGCAGATGACAAACTGTGCATCCAACAGCTTTTGCAATTCATCTTTGACCATCAAGGCCACTGTTGGGTGCATCTTACGTAGTTTTTGCTTAACTGGCTTGATTGTCGGATCAAGCATTAGATTATGCATGACTAGCTACGGATCTAGCCCCGGCATGTCTCTGTATGACCATGCAAAAACCTCCTTCTTCTCTTTGAGAAGGGCAATGTAGTCGGCTTGCTCTTCAGGGGATAAGCTTACCCCCAGCTTGATAATCTATGGATTCATTGGATCTAAGCCGATGTCTACGTCAGTCATCTCCTCGACTGACATGTGGGATCCGTCCTCCAACTGATGTGGAGTCGGGATCAAATGGATATCATTAGCTGAGTTTAAATCTACGTTGGGAACCTCGGGTTCCTCTTCAGCCTGAAAGATATCCTGAGTTGTCCCTGGGGTAAAATGAGGCATTTTACCGAAAGGCCAATACTCTGATGGGGATGGAGGTGAATTGACGTGATCCCAGTCGATGGCATCTATGTCTAGATGCAAGGACCATGTTGGATCGGCCGGATTGTGGATGGGTGCGGTCAAATCAATGGAGATCATGTGGATGAAATGAATTTGGTCTCCATTACCATGGGTGTGATGACTCAAACATTCTGGATGTTCCCTATGTTCTGGATCTGGCTCTAGAGGGACAGGCATGAATGGATCGGCCCTATGTGCTGATAGGAAGACAGGGTCTTCCCTCGGCACTGATGTCATTATAGGGTCTCGGGGTGGACGGTGCTCATCGTAAACTTGGAGCCATGGATCCAACACTTGGTCCCACCCTGCTGGGTCTACGTACCACTCATGCCCTAGCAGTATGCCCATCTATGCAAATAAGTCATTAATCTCCAAGGGACGTCGTTGTTGCATTTGTTGCCTTTGTTGCATTTGTCGCATGTGGTTGAGATAGGCCATCTCAGTTTCATCTTTCGAATCGTTGTCGAAGATCCAAAAATGTTCATTTTCTTCAACAACTGCTTGCGAGATTAAGGGCTCACCTTGTTCTAGCAAATTAATCTGGTCCCATTGTTGTTGGTCCACGCTCCGTGGGGGGACCTGATTCTCTTGACACAACACTGGCTCAATTGGAACCTCTAAAGGGAACAGTTTCAAAAAGATCTCTTGCCAGTTATTCATGGGAATCTCTCGTGAGTGATCACTATTGGATTCGAAGGGAACATATGACACTGGTTCATGTTTTGATTCATCCTCCGAAGATCCTTCTAGACACTATTTATGCTCTCCTTGAAAGTGAGTTCCCGAACTTTCACCTCTCTCTATCAAAGGAGAAGGGTTATTGATGTTACCAAGGGTGGTTGTTGACCATGGGAGGTAATCTCCCAATGTATATGTTGTGTTTGGGTTGGCATAAGGATCTGATGCCAATCCACCCTTGTTGCCTATTCCTAGGCCTTGCATGTTTTCCACCAAGATGTCTAAGGGAGGGGGTGGTTGAACCCTACTCCCGACTTGTCATAAGGCATTTGGTATCTTGGTTGGCAAAGGACACGCACTCCTTGCTCATACCTGCCTAGCCCGTATCCATGCCAATTGCATTGGCCAAGATATTTCAGAGCAAAGTTCGGGTTAGACAGATAGTTGACATCTTCTGCAAAAGGCTCTTCGTCCTCATCCTTTTGCATGCATGGTTCAGCACCATGGTCAAGGCCCCCATACACAAAATTGGTCTAGTTCGGTGGGTAGCCTAAAGGAACAACTATCTCGATGGGGAGGCGAGGTCTCCCCATGTCTTGCACTGACTCTAGCATGGGCGTTGCTACAACATTCTGCACTAGATACTCCCCCAGGCCCGTACTGGCCATTTCAATAGTAATTGTTGGTGATTGAGAGGGAGGGAATGGAAGCCCTTCTGGAGTCCATTCCATGTTGGGTAGACTAGGAGCCTCAGCTTCCATTGTGCTAGGTATCTCTTCTATTGAGATGGTTGATATTGTTGGCAGCACCTCTTCTAGGGGTTGAGCCTCTTCCAGGATTTGTTTCCCTTTGTCCTTCTATTTAGCCATGATAGGTGGCATTGGTAGTGAAGGAGTGGATGATGAAGATGCACCTGGCTGGGGTTTTGATGGATTAGTCACCAGTGGTGCTCGTGGCATCGGACCCTGTCTAGATGGATTTAACTAGAAATCCAAGTGCGTCGATGGGAGGGTCGATTGCGGCATCAACTGCATCGCATTGCAATATTTGAAGGGTTCTAAGTCCGTCGGGACTACATGTACTTCTCCTTCAAATGCATACTTCAAACACTGGTGAGCTATCGAAGGGACACACTTCATGTCCCTGATCCATGGTCGCCCTAGCAATATGTTGTATGCCATCTCGCCTTCCAAAATATGGCACAATGTAGGTATCATCTTTTGTCCTACCTGAATGGGTAGAACAATTGTGCCAACTATCGAGCATATCGCATCATTGAATGCTCGTAGTGTGTAAGTGGAAGCGGTGATGTGAGAGGCTGGCAGCTTCAGATGTTTCAATGCTGTTGTAGTAATGATGTTACTAGACGAGCCAGTGTCTACCAACACCCTCTTATACGGGATCCCGTTGACCCGCACGATAACGTGCAGGGGTGGATCTGCCATGTCATCAGATACTGATTTAACTTCATCTTCTCGAAAGGTGATGACTGGCTCCGTGCATCATTTTACATGTCCCACGAAGTTATTGAAGGAATTCGCTTCATGGGGCTGCAACTCGATGGCTTTCAAAATCTCCATGAGAGCCTCCCGATGGGGCGCTGATTGCTGTATAAGCTCATATATGGAGAGCCTAGCCGACGTGGTCCGCAAACTCTGCATGAGTTTGGTCCATATCATGACCTCGGGTCTAGGCGGAGGCAACTGCACAGGGTGTTGTTGAGGTTGCGACATTGTTGGAACTTCTCTTGTGGCTGCCTCGGGGGCAACTCCTGGGTATTTCTTGTTCCTGGTCACTATGCTTATCATTCCCACATACCCTTGCATGGGGAAATTCTATCGCACCTCATTGACCTGAAGGGGTTTTGCTTGTGCCTCATGGGCAGGCAAG
Organism: Wollemia nobilis; assembly: GCA_028583015.1. Lineage (NCBI taxonomy): Eukaryota > Viridiplantae > Streptophyta > Pinopsida > Araucariales > Araucariaceae > Wollemia > Wollemia nobilis. The sequence goes on from JAQPPZ010014509.1 coordinate 216,983, forward strand.
GGATCCTTGAAGACCCCCATCTGCTGGTTATTTGGTGCTATGGGGTTGTCCACTGCCAATGTTTTATTATCAATCAAGTCTTGTATCAATCCTTTGAATTTCTAGCATGCGTTCAGGTCATGTCCCCTTCGCCTGTGGAACCTACAATATAAATCCTCTCTGTATCCCTTAGGCTTGGGAGCGTTAGGATCTATGGTTTGGATCTCTGGAAGGGTGATTAAATTTGCCGTTGACAAGCGGTCAAATAGGGAGTCCCTAGACTCCGTATAAGGGGTGTACTGTCGCTTAGGGTGACGCTACTGATTTTGCTCCTATTTTTTATTTTCTCTTTCATAATTATTAGGAGGCACTACCTGATAATTAGCCTTTTGAGGTTGTATTTCTTGTGTAGGCTTAGGAACATTTATCGCAACTTGATTAACCACAACGGGTTTTGGTTGCGTAGTCCCTGTCTTTGTATTTTTGTTCCACTCTTTCTTTTTAGGTTTGGCAATTTTGCCATCCTATATTTTGATCTCTTCGATAACTCTGGCTTGCGCCAGAGCTTCTTCTAAGGTGGCGTATTGCTGCAGCTGCAATAGCCCAGAGATTGATCTCAGACAACTTCGTGAAAACATTTGTGTGAGGTCGGACATAGGGGGAAGGTAGGGTAGCTTAGAAAGTAGAGCCCTCCATCGATTCCCGTAGGCCGCCATTGTCTCCTCCTCATATTGCCTGAGGCTGGCTAGGTCACTCAGTGATGCCTTCTTCTTGGTGTTGAAGGTGAAGCGTTCAAGGAATGCATCCACTAATTGATCCAAGTTATTTATGTTGTGCTTCGGCAACTGGGTGAACCAATCCGAGGTAGGGCCTACGAATGTGGTTATGAATGTCCTCAGCAACAATGCATCATTATCCTGAATGCCAAAGCATTGGCTCAGGAATCTTGTCACATGCTCTTGAGCATCCTCTTCACCCTTAAAGATTGCCAATTGAGGCAACTTGAAATGTTCGGGGTAAGAAGGTGTGGGCACTGACGGATGCACTGGATGACTATGGAGTTGGCGTAACGTGGGCTTTTGGGGCCCAGAAGCTTTGGTTTCCATAGACTCCAAATGCTCTAATAGCGCTTTGTATGCATCGAAAGATTTAATTTCTTCCTCTTTTGTTTGCTCCCATTGTGAGTTATGGGAGACTGGAGGCCTATGGAGGGGTGGCCGGATAGCACCCCCTCTGCCTTGATAGGGCATTTTGGCCCGCTCTACTTCTGGTTCATACTCCTCGTAAACTTCCTGAGGAGTCTCTGGGTGAGACCTATGACCCTGAGTGGGTCTCCGTGGAGGGTACCCATCATTGTTTCGGGGAGTGGCCTCCCTCTCAGGTCTATGGGGTCTCGGAGGCAAAGCTTGATGAGGTCGCGGAGACCTATCCTGCACCAAGGGATTATGCCTCTCATATGGTTCTACTTTTTGGGTGCGAGGGGTTGGAACCCTCTCAGGTAAGTTATAAAGTAGCTCATCTGCTTCGCGTTGAATGCGCTCTTTGTTAAGGTGGTATAAGCGCTCTAACTGCTGATGATCTTGCTCAAGCCGCGTGATCTGGGCTTGGTGGGTGGCATGTATGGTGACTGCCAGGTCAATTTGGTCTACCATATTGGGCTTAGGAGGCTTGAATGTTTCTCCTATGTATTTGCCTCGGTCTTGATGATCCGAGATTTCAATGGGTCGCTTCCCTCTATCGAGGTTGGTGGCATTTACCTGAGGCTCTGGCCTCGATGTGTGACCATGGTATCTAGCAGGTGTGGAAGCGCAAGGCTCCCATGTTGTATATTGCTCTCGAGGAATGTGATGGTCTTCCTCGTACTCCCTTTCATGGGTGTGAAAGGGGCGGGCGGAGTTAGCTCGCCCTGTGTGGAGAGCCCTGCGCTCTGGGTTTTGTCTTTCAGTTCTAACAATGATGGGAGGCAAAGGAGAGATGCCATAGTCATGTTGTCTCTCCTCATGGGCACTGTGCCTCTCTAGCGCTTCGTTGCATGGTGGCCACTCATATCTAGCCTCTAAAGGCGGTCTTCTATTTACGTTGAGTGCCACATGTAAAGCTTCTTCCCGAAAGGGGCTGTGTTGAATGGGCGTGTCCCCCAGAGGGGTGTCCCTATAATTCCACCTTGACATGGAATGATGTGGACTCTCTTGTGGTCCAGACCGCCAAGGCGGTATGGCCAAGTCCTCAGGGCTAAAGCGAAGGCGACTTGTGCCCGCTCCTTGTACACTTTTCGTAGCTTCTGCCCTTGATTGGGCTTGGCTACGGGTGCACACCATTGTGGTGCTCTTCTACAAGCTAAGCAGATTTTATCTCTTTTATGATTTTTTTGATTTTTTTTTGTTACACTAAGCAGAAATGAACACACACATACACAAACGGTGATTATCTCTTTTAAAGATTAATGGTGTGTCCTAAACTGGTTTTAGTGCATTTTGATGATTTTGTTTTGTTTTTGAAAGTTTTGAAGAACGTTTAAATGCATAATGAAGGCTCATATGACTCCCATAAATGGTCGCCCCTTCAATATACCATTGCCCGACCGATATACCAACCTCTCTATATACCCGCCCTTACGAGAGGGAAACTATAGGTACGTGAGAGCAGATGGTACGTGGTACGTAGGCGGTACAGAAGGGGGATTGTCCTGTTAATGACACCTACCATAGAAGACTTATCCTCGCGCATTGGGAATCACCCCAGCGACACTCGGTCAGCTTTCGTCAGGATTTACGCCTAACAACAGTGACAATCGGGGTAAATGGATGCAAAAATCAAGCCAAGGTGGTGATGAACCCACCGTTGGTCTTGATCAAGGGCTGGGGTCTTACGACCAGCTCCTTGGTTTAAAAATGCCACGTGATGTGTGTGTGGTTCTTTTTATTAAAAATTAAAATAGGCAGAAGCAACTACTTTCCTTAAGAAGGCAAAATTGACAGAAAATAGAAACAAAAAAAGCAGAAAATGACAGGAACAGTTTAGGACCCTTACCTTTTCTCTGCCTAAACTTGTTGTTTCTGATCCTCGGCCCTGAAAATGCATAGACAAAAATTCGTCCCTGTGTGAGATGAATTCTAGAATAGAATTCGTCCCTGTCTGAGATGAATTAGAATTCGTCTCAGGGTCAGACGAATTACAGTAAGGTATTCGCCACAGGCAAAGATGAATAATAGTTAGAGCTCGAACAATGGTACCTGTAAGCACAAAGACACAAATTTTTGATCAGTTTCTTGATCTTAAAAACCAGGGGACAGAGTCCCACCGTGATCGCCACTGAAAGCACGAGATTCCAGAAGAAAGAAATACTAATGCGATGCATTCAAAATCAAACAAACGCTTAAGTCCTAAAATGTGAAATGCATGAAATGAAAGAGACGAATTGAGGAGATAAAAGGAAAAGTACAGAAAGCACAACCCTTTTTATTTAACTCTCGTAATATCGGTTACAAAGACGCCTCCTCCTTTTCAGGGGCTAGGAGCGTTAAAGAGTTTTGGTTACAATCATGACTTAGTGTTCCTCCTTCCGCGTGCCCACATTTGAAATGGGCGGGCCAAAGTGTTGCCGCCGCTGGTGTTGATGAATCCTTGATCCTTGCTCCTCCTACATTCAAAGAAACAACAAAATTGTTAGTAGCACCTGTGACAAAAGATGAAACGTTTGATCTTAAAAACCAATGGAGGATGCATGCATAAGATTAGCTAAACCGATGAATAAAATGACTCCAAATAACTTGCAAATTTGACAGAGACCTCAGAACATTACCAGAGGGCCACTGCCATCAAAACAGTTAGAAAAATGTCACCAATTTGAATTCGACTATAATTCGTCCCTGGGCAGGACGAATTCTATAGTAATTCGTCCCCGGGTAGGACGAATTCGCCTACGACAAAGCGTCGAAGTGATCCTGCCCAAATGTCGCGTCTCGGGATCTCCAAAAGACCTGCAAACATAGGGGTTAGCTAATTGGGGGCATTTTGGGATGACCCAGATGGTCGGATTTCCCCAATTTGACCTCCATCAATGGGAATTTGACGTCGCTACCTGCAAGTTAGTGGGGACAACAAAAGCGACAAAACATGATATGATTTGATCAAAACATTCTGAAATCGAAATTATAAACTATCTAAACAGCATAAAATGGAATGGAATATAAACAAGTGACAAAAGAACAAATTAAAATGAAACTAAGAAGTGCGGGGCGCCCGGGCGGGCCGCCCACCGTTAGAACTTGATTTCGGCACCAATCCACTTGGGATGGGCCCAAAATCTCTTGTAATGGGTTGTCGGTGAATTGGTAGATCAATGTGGTCAAATGTCGGGTTTTGGGTCCGGATTCACACTTCCAATAGCCACCCAATAACCTCTCTTGCGAAAGAGATCAAGGATGTGGAAGAGGTGAATCAAAAGGGTAAAATGTGGTATTCAATTTGGCAGCACTTCGTTGCTTGAAAATGCCTCCAACTTGTCCTCTTTTGGGTGGGAAAGTCCACCATTTTATAGACCCAAGGGGGTCTCTTTGGAGGGGCATGCATGGGTGCCATGTGGCGGCCATGCCTTCCCAAGAGGGAGGAGACTCCTCCATGACTTGGGCTTCCATGACTGCCCTTGTGACAGTCCTCTAACGCCCAATCTGCCCACCTACACGCGCATGCAAGGCAGGAGGCATTAATTGACTGTCCTCGGCTGCCACTTGGCGCCATTTTTCTTTTTGCCCGTTGAACCTGGAATTCGTCCTGACCCAGAGCGAATTCAGAATTCGTCCCTGGGTGAGACGGATCCCAATTTGAATTCGTCCCTGGGTGGGACGGATACTGAGCAAAGTGCCTGAATGTGCCAAATTGCCTTCTGACCTTACAAAATTGCTACAAAAGTGGTTAGGACCACTGTTTAACCTCTGAGGGCTGCCCTGGGGGCTGTGTGTGTCAAAGCGATCAGTGTTTGCAGTCACATAATCGGATTGGTGCTGTTTTGGTGTCTACAAGAAGCAATAATGAAAGTCTCTTAGTCAATGAAAAATAAGAAGCTCCTACTGAAGATCAAAAGCAAGAATCTCAAGTAAGAATTTATCATGAAGAGGAAAACATGCATAGTTATGATCATGAAGAAAAGAAAGTGTCAGAACAAGCTTTTGAAGAAATATAAAGATAAAAACAAAGACTAAAGGCTCAATAAAAAGAGAATGAGTAGATGAAGGTAAAGCTCCTACAAAATCTCATTGATCTAAAAATCATGGTTTAAGAGGCAAAGAAAATTGAAGAAGCATTTCTTGAAAACTTAAAGGTAAGGAAACAAGAATGTGAAAGATTAGAACATGAAGTTGTTTCCTTAAGGTTGGAAGTGAAAGAATCCAAGGATAAGTTGCACAAGTTTTGGAAAGGTTTCAAAGAACCAAAGGTCCCATATTTAAAGTTTGAGGAATCACACTCAAAATGAAAGGAATTTCTAAAATATGAAAGCAAAAAAACACATAATATTTGTAAGGAAAGCTCCAAAGTTCCTATGGCTCCAAATATTCAGTTTATATCTTGTTTTGAGATAGGTGAATCAAGCTCAAACAAATTATTGAAGATAAAGGCAAGGAAGAGGTTTTAGATGCTACAAATAAGGTTCAAGAATGCAATGCACAAGTTGAAGATGATCATAAGGATAATGATCAAGAAAGGATCCATGGATCAAAGAAGTTTGATTTTGCTAGAAGAAACTTTAAGGGAAGAAGGTATGGTTTTTAGGGACATTGCTTCTAATGCAACAGGATTGGTCATAGATATTTTTCAGTGCAAATGAAATGAGAAACATGGTTTTGGTTTTAGAGCTACACAATTCAGAAGTCATGGTCATAATGGTCATGAAAACAAAGCTTCACAATACAAGGTTCAGGAAAGAAATAGATATGGAAATTATTTCAAGAATAATTTCAGGACATGGGCACCATCCAAATGCTACAATATCAAGTGTTTTAATTACAATAAATTTGGGAATATTGCAATATGTTGTAGGACTCAATTCCAAATAGATCGAAGGCAAGAAGGTCAAGCAGTTTCAATAAAATAAGGTCAAACAGGTTCAAAGAAAGAAGAGCAAGGAACTCATCGAGAAAAGGATATCAAAAATATGTGGAAGGAAGTTGATAGAGGAAAGAAATAAAGTGATATGGGAGTAAAAGTACTCCCACCCCAAAATTAATCACCTCAAAAGAGAAGGGGTTGAGGGGGCTAAGTTTAAGAGTTATATATTTTAGCCCCATAGGTGTCCCTTTTTCCATTGATGTCAAAGGGGGAAAGATTTGAGTAAGGGGAAGAGCATTGACTTATGGGTATCAGACTCCAAAGAGAGCATTGAGTTAGGGGGAGTAGCCTCCATAGAGGGTATTGAGTTAGGGGGAGAAACTTTGATTCTTAGAGATGGCTTTTGTAGTGATTATAGTGATTTGCATTAGAGGTGTTGCCATAAATGACAAAGGGGGAGATTGTTGGAAATTTGAGTTATTTTATGTTGTCATTGATGTCACATGGATCATTGATGTCACATTGATTTTTTGTGGTAAACGAACTTCATAGATAATCATCTATGATATTTTGGAGAGCATGGACATATACAGGGTTTTTATGAAAACCAAGGTAGGAAAAATAAAAGGTTTTATTTAAAACCATGGTGGGCTTATGTGGAAATCCTAATATTTCAGAGCAGAAGGATAAAGAGTTCTCCTATGGAAGAGATCCATGAACTTGAGATTTAGGGATCAACATCTCCTTTGGATAGAGATCCATAAACTTTTTAATTGGGAGTGATTCCCAAAGAGATTGATTGAGAAAGTTTTAGTAAAATATTTTCTCCGTGGAGTAGCCCACATTGGGTGAACCATATAAATTGTGGTGTCTCTATTGTGTATGGTTTTATGTGCATTGCTTTGATTACTGCTATTGATACTTTTATCTTTACACAACATAATATTGAATTGAAATAAAAAGTAAAAAGTGGTCTTATACTATTCACCCCCTCTCAGTATAAGCTTGTGTTCTTCAAATCCTCTTTTGTTGATTTCAAACATAAACTAAACCAGCTCCTGTAGGTTATATTAACTCACTAATTTGCAAGCTTATTAAACTCCTTTAACTAGGAGATAATAAATTTAGAGTTCTTTTTATGATTTTAACTCTCTAAAATATGGTGCCAAATAAACTCAAATTAAATCAAATTTTCATAAAAAAAGACATACTATTTTATGAACCAAATGTCAAACCTCTTTGGTTATATTTTAAAGCTTGTTTTTGTCCTTTCTTGCTACTTGAAATTGCTACCATATATTTTCAAATTTGCAGCTTTACCTTCACCTATCTTAATGTCTAAAATTTTAAAATTTCCAGCACCTTTATTTGACCAAAATTTGTCCAATGCTTCTTCCAAATCTGCCTTGAAATTCTCCAAAAGTATAGCTTTTTTTCTCCTTCTAATGCTGCCCAATTTTGCATCCCAAATATTCTCAAATTGTGGCTCCAAATTTTTCATTACTCCTCCTATATATTGTTGTCCAAAAACAACCTTTAATTCCTCAAAATTGTTGCCTTCCTTTTTTTTCAATCATTCCTTCAATTGGTTGTTTGAGGGCATGCAAAAATCTAAACAATTCTTCTTCAATTTGCATCTCTATTTCACCTTCAAATTGTTGTCCTATGACTCTAAAATTCTACTGAAAAATCAACAATATTATTTTATACCTTTAAATCCATTATGTTTATCTTCAAAAATTTAAAATCTATGGCTTCTTCTATCTTATTTCTCCACCTTATCTCTTGTTGAATTATATCTTCAAATTTGACCTCTTTCGCTGGTCTCTTCATGAAGAATCCAAATGTCTCGAGATCTTAAAAAAAATTCAAATTTTAGCAAAATTCATGTCAAATCCTTCTTCCTTTTGGTCTTGTTTTAGGATGGTGACAATTATCCCAAATTATTAGTTTAGGTGCTTCTCCTACTTTCAATCTTCTACCTAAATATTTTTTTAAATTTTCTCGAATGGCAAATTCAATGTTTCAATGGGGTTTGTCTATTCTTCTTCTTTCTCTTTCCAAGTTTGCTTGAGATCTCTTCTCTTGGGTCTTCAAATCCTACAAACATTCTATTTTATCTTTTATTATTCCTTCTCTATATTCTTTCTTAAATATCCAGTTTTCTTTCTCAAATCTGCAATGGGACTTCTTCTCTCGGGTCTCCTCCTTCTTAATCTTCAATAGAGTTGCTTTATTCTATCTTCAATATGGAGTCTTCAATATTTAAGCTTTTGTGGGGACCTCCTTCTTGGGACTCCTCAATATTCAATCTTCTATGGGGACCACCTTCTTGGGTCCCCTCAATATTCAATATCCAATGGGACATTTTCCTTGGACCTCTTTGATCTTCAATATCTATGCTATTATTGAAAATCAAAATCCAATACTTGCATGAGGAAAGCACATAGATTGTTAGGAAATCAAAGATAAAATTCTTCTCTATCCATTGTAGGAATTTTCTCAAATTATGAGAATTAATTTTCTACATTAAAAACTTAGACAATAGTAAGAAAATACATGCAAATCTCTAGATATCTTAAAAATCAATTTACTTCACTAGTTATCCTTCAACCTAGTGGTAACCAAACTTTATTGAGTCCTAGTCTTCATGAGTTTTCTTGCACCCCTATGGAAATACTATAGCCAAAAAATAATATAAATTTCTTTTTGTAAATTAAATATCCCTATATCCTCTCAATCTCTCTTGTGGCTCTCCATATCTCCTATCAATATCCCTTATGGCTCTGATATCATGGTTATCTTTTGATACTAAATAATTAATGAAAAATAACCACAATATCTAAAATGAGCATGTTATATCAAATATAATATTATGGTAATATTCTAAACATTTAAAAATCATGAATATATTTTGCAATAGCTCAATAAAATACCATTAATGAAAGCTCATAAATAAAGCATTTTGATACATAATGAAGATCTCAAACTCTCTATATTTCATACATGCTCTACATTGTATCCCTACTTATTCTCTACAATGTATATTTCCAAATTGCCTCACAATATGCTCACACAAAGGCCAATATATAATGGGATGTGACTCTTGGCCTTCCATACTCCTATGTATCTTCATATTCCTATTCTATGGACTCATTTGTACATGTACTACTATGCACATTTACATTATTAAATACTTTGCACCTACTTTTGCATTATTACAGTGCATAAAGTAAATACACATACCCTAGTCTAAGACACATTCCTAATCTAAATATGTACCCAAGGTGGTACATTAGTGTGGATATTTGTTTTAGCTACCCATGCTTAGCTATTAGAAACTATAAACTAGATTTATTTTTTGTGAGTAAATCCATAAGATTACCAAAAAAATTGTCAACCTAGAAACCCTACTAGAAGCAAAGCAATGTGAAATAAGAGAATGAATACATTTTTCCTTTGAATCGTTGGATAGAGGCTCAAATTGCTATAACTATAAAAAAGGAGCTCAATAATATCCATTGGGGCATCAAAATATGACTAAGGCAAAATTATTAAGGCATGAAGCCACCGAAAGTATGATACCCAGATGAAGTATTCAAAAAATACATTTCAAGTCCTACTACCAGAAGACAAGCTCCAACTAGAGTGGTTATCTCTCCAAGACATCAAAATGCCCTACATGACCAAAAATCTAAGCTGGTACCAATTACTTGTTCATTGGATATAAGCTAACAAGAGCAAAATCAATAAAATAGTCAAGTCTAGGAAGTACCAGGACAATTATAGCCAACTATAATATGGATGAGGCCTAAAAGCTTGGCCTTCACCAAGGTAGAAATATGGCAAACTCCTTAGACTACCAAAATAATTGCACCTAGTCAAAACATGATGAGGTCGTAGTCATCCATCCAAGATTAAGGATTCTATAATTCAAGAGCTAAAATTCCAAAGGGTGCTAGGACACTCATGCTTAGTTAGAATCCAATTGACACTCAAGGATCCAGTGCACATAGAAGCAAAAAATAGGCTTAATGTTGAGGGATATAGAAGAATTTAACCTGATCGGGACCTGGTCCAGTGCACTCTAGAAGAATTCCAACAATTCCAACTTCAATAATTCAAACAAAAAAAAATCTACTCCTAATCTAAATGAGTTCCAACAAAATTCAAAGGTTTAAGGATAAGAGAAAAGAAAGAAAATAAGCAAGCTAATACTAATCTAAACTCTAGTTTTGATCTATTAAAGCAAAAAATATGATTTAAACCAATCTAACCTCGAGTAGTATTCACATAGCCTAAGGTCCAAGATGGTGCAATCTATAGAGGAGAAATAGAGTAGAAAACAAACTAAGTGCAAACACCATCAACATGTGCAAATTGAACACAAAAAACTTCAAGAAACCTTATATTAAAAATATAGTCATTGAGCATATTGTTTCATATTTATCCACTGTAATGGATAGAACTTAGAAAATAATAGCAAATTGGTTCATAAATACCATCCAATTACAAAAAGAAAAAAAAAAGAAAGCTAAAAAGGGTCAACTAATGGATGGATTTTGACCCTTCTAACTGGATAGTGATCCACTATTTATACAATTTATGGCTATCACCTAGCATTAGATTTTGTAATTAATTGCTATGTAATTTTAGGATGTGCCATATAAGTTGACTTGAGGTAATATTTGTGAAGTGTCAAGCTCCCTAGAGCTAGACCAAAAGATCATCAATGTGGGGTAGCATAGACCTTCTCTTCACCAATATCTTATACTATAGTTTATAATTGATATAAATACACCATGTATCATCCTTATTTTTATCTAGAATAATATAACTCTTGCAATGAAAAGAGTTTGGTTTGATCTTACCAATTATTTTCCTCTTGAATATACCATTGAATTTCCTCTTTCTCCAAATTGATCAATGATACAAAGGACTATTTGGAGTATGTTATTGAGATATTAGGTCAATTTAATTTTCAAAAAACAATTAATTTGAAATCCCTATAGATTTTAGAAGACACATGAATAAGTATGAAGAAAAATTTCCACTTATTCGTACTAAAAAAAATTGATTGAAATTAGTATTGCAAGAGAAAAAATCGTGGTTCCATAGGATTTGGATGAAACCATAACCACAACAAATTTTTGAATAGATAAAATAAATTTTTACTTTTATTTATACAAATAAGTGTTATTTTATTTTAGGGAAGGCATTATAATATGTGCTACATCATTCTCTTGATGTGATATATTTTATAATACTTTTCAGAAATAAATAGAAGCAATACATTCAACTCAAACCTATGCGGAAAAAAATAAGGAGAAGGAAAACAAGAATGAGCAATAGATAAAATATTATAAATATTTATTTGGGAACTGAAATGGATAAAGTAGTATTTATACCAAACAACATTAATAATTACATAATCCAAGTGGACATAACATAAGGCTTTGGGTGTAATTATAAATTACTAAAACCTTTCCTATTATAGATTAGGTATCAAATAGGTTTAGTGACGGTTAATTGTTAATATTTTATATTGTTGATCCTTTGATGAAATTCTCCTTAGATGCCTAACCTTAGTAGAGTCCTAAGCCTAAGTAGTCATCAAATAATCCTATGATGGATCCTACAAAGTTCACCTTAGAAATTCTCCATCACCAATAATATCATATAGATGGACTACTATTGGTATTTCATTGAAATGAAATCCTACAATTATGTCAAGCAGTGTAACAAGTATAAAAAATATGATAGGCTTATTCATGCTCCATCCTAAGCTCTCTCATCAATAACTTTTCCTCATAACTTTTCTATTTAAAGCTTAGATATCATTGGGAAGATCAATCCTATATCATATTATGGGCATAATTTTATCAACACAACTACGAAATACTTTATCAAATGGTTTGAAGGTATAGCCTTATCCTCAACTAAGGGGGGTGTGATTCTTGAAGTCCATACTAAACTAGATCCTTTGTCATTATGACATACCATCTATGCTAATCTAATACAATAGAACATACTTTAAAAACAAGGATGTTTAGAATATTTATGCTAAGTACAAAATCATAAATGGTTTATGTCTTAAGGCAACAACTAAGCTGAGGCATCCAATAAGATATCGGTCAAAATTATTAAGAAACTCATTGGTAAAACTAGTTGAGATTGACAACTTCATTTTTACCCAACTTTATAGGTCTATTGCACCAGTGTTTGAACTCAAACTAGATAAATACCTTATACTTTGGTTGATGGATCCAAATCCATCTTACTTACAAGTCTTATTGAAGGACTTCTTTATTGGATATAAATACCATTTAGTTCATCTTATCCAATTTAAAATTCATAATTCAAAGTGGATCCATGACTTAGGAAACCTATGGGTCTATCAAAATAGTGTTAAAAATGTCTATGAAAAAATGTACAATCCAAATCCTTCAAATTCAGTGATCTCATTCTCAAGGAGAACAAAAAATATACCAATGTCAAAGCTAATCTCAAAGTTAAGTTTGATCCTAACTAGCTAGGTACATTTATCATCACTCCCAAATTTGATTTAGGATCTTAATTTTGCCTACATATGATGGAAAAAATTAAAATAACCTATTAACATCATGCATCTTAAAAAATACTACATATAAACTTGCATTGATTGCTTGTTCATCTAGCTACTTGACGACTACTTGCCTACATGATTGCCTACTTTCATACTTATATGTATGCACATTTTTATCTATGGTTGGACTATCTATTGCATATCAATTCATGGATCCATGATGAAGCAAATGATAATCCTAGTCAAGATAGTCCATCTTTGCATTGCACTTGCATTAGATGACTAATGCGAATGGATCCTCATAGTCCTCATCTTTTACAGACTAGTTCAAGGTTTACATAATTTATTTATCTTTATCAATCTAAATAAATCTAAACCAATACATTTTTATCAATTGAAATTCATCCTCCTTAATCAATCAATCTTATACAATCTCCCTATAAATTTTTCCCTCTTAATTTAAACCTCTCTCATTATCATTGTCAATTCAAATCAAGTTATTTCTATATGTTTCTATCATTCTAAATTATTCTATCCTTCACAATATAAATTTATCTATCTTCATTTATATGACTCAATCTATTATTATTCATTTAATTCAATCTATATTTATCCACTTAAATTAGTCTATTGTAGATTGATTTCTATTAAATCTATCTTGATCAATTTAGATCCATCTATCTCAATGTAAATTGACCTATCCATATAGCCTTAAGTAAAGTTATTTCTATTAACTTACCTCTAGCAATTTTAATATAATTATCTCTATCACTCACTCCAAATAAATCTATCTCAAAATTAACTAATCTATCTCTAATAATTTTAACCAATCTCTTTAAATTTGTCATTTTATATCACACCATCTCAATCAATTTTAATCAATCTACACTATGAATTTATCAATGCCTAACCAAATCATCACTTTTAATATATCTACATTGGGCTCAATTAGATTTGTCTCACAACCTTCTATCCTATAAACTATAACTTCCTCGCCACATGATGAATATTGTGAAGCTTATAGGTATTCATTTGAAATCAAATTAAATAAACTTCTTATATACCATTCATAGTTGTATGATGAATGTTGTAAGGCTTTACATGTACTAATAGCTTGATGTCATTATATGTTTCTTTCCTTCCTAACCTTTTATGTGTAGGGGAAACCGACCAATAATGAAATATCTTCATGATTGGGAGCATCATTTGTGGCTACACTAATCAAATATATGTCCTCTATAACATCTCTCTATGAGGCCAATCCAATCAAATCAATTTAAATTTCCTAAGGCTAAGGGGTAAAATCAATCAAATTAATTAGATCATCAAAATGCCCTTTAAGTAGGTACCTAAAGCTAATAAAATTATCATAATGACCTTCTAAAAAGTGATTAAGGCTAATTATATATTCAATCAAATTATCATTATCCTATGTCATGGTGTTTCAAATTGATTTTTAAGTGTTTTCTTAAATATAATCATATATTACATTATTATAGTCACCTTAAAACATTCACTTAAATGTAATTACATCTCATCATCCCATTAAAATATTCTCTAAGTATTTTCTTAGATGTAATCAAATATCAAATTATCAACATGTCCTTTAAGATAGTATATACATGTATCCAAGTCATAAAAAATATCCTTTAAACATTTCCTTAAAGGTAATCAATTCATTAGAAAACATGTCCTTTGGGTGCATACGAAATGTAATTAGTTTATCAAAAATTTCCTTTGGGCACTGTCCAAAATTAATCATTTTCATAAAAAAATATCTTTTAGATGCCCCCCAAAGGTAATTGGTTTATAAAAAAATATCCTTTGTGCATTCATTAAAAGGTAGTCAATAATTTTCAAAAATGTCCTTTAAGTACATGCTTAAGGGTAGTTTATTTCAAAATTATTCTTTAAGTTCATACTTAAAGATAGTTTCTTACAAGAAATTTCCTTTAAGTTTATGCTCAAAGTTAGTTTCTTACAAAAAAAATATCCTTTAATTTCATGTTTAAAAGTAGTCCCTTACAAAAATATCCATTAATTTCATGCTTAAAGGTAATCAATTACAAAATGTTATTTTGTGCAAATATATATAGGCTTATCTAATAATTAGGCTAAGATGCCACCACTTAAGGGTGAATCAGTCTCTTAGAGTATCAATGTCCTTTAGACATGTAGTGTCTATGCAATATATCAATGTTTAAACACTCGTATAATAATTTGGCTAAGATGTCATTGCTTAAGAGTGGCTCAATATCTTACAACATTAAATTCCTTAAGAAATATGGTATTTAGATGATATATCACTACTTAAGTGCTCATATAATAATAAGTCTAAGAGGCCATCACTTAAGTATAAATCAATCTCTTAAAGCATTAAAGTCCTTCAGGCACGAGGTATCTTAGAAATCTACCATCACTTAAATATTTATCTAATAATCTGATGCAAAGGCCACTACTTGATGGTGATACTCTCTATTAAAACTATAAAATTTGAAAAATAAAAGCATAAAATTTTCGATAGAGTCGAGTGTCTCTCATATTTTCATCCATTCTCTTCATATATCTTCCTCTTTCATATTTCATCTCTTTATCTCATCTTTCTTAACTCATATTTAATTCAACATAAATAATTAATATTTAACCAAATATCTAATCAACCATTATCTAAATCAAACCCCCATTTTATCTAATCAAATCCAAATTATTTTTTCAATATTTATTAAATCACATATTTATCTTTCATCTCATATTAATAAACTTCTCATCATCTCCCTCATGTGGATCATAGACAATTCAAGCTTCCTTGATTCAACTTGGTTTTCCCTCTAAAATTCAAGGGGTAATATTAGGGTAGAGTAGCATTTAATGCTACCTAAAACATAGTCTTGAACATCACTTTAAAGCAACCAATCTTCACATTCCTCATTAAATTTTAGAATCAATAAAAAATTAGGGCATGTATGTTAGTATTTGATGCATTCATTATAAAATGAATACATCAAATAGGGAAAAATATAGACACTTAAATTTATGTACTTCAATCCACCATGACCCTCATTGACTAGCCTTCTAATCAACCAAATTGACTCCACCTTCTTCATACCCAAATTTAGAGCATTTAGTGCTCCAAAAGTAATGGCATATTTTGGGCATTACAAATCTTCATAAATCTTAAACAAATATTTTTATTATAATAGGTTACAAAATATATTTTCAATGATTATATATAAACCTATACTTATAGAACAATTGATGCCTCTAATTGCCCCAAAATCAAAACCATTGTGACCCTAAAAAAGCATTGTACTCTAGAACTTTTTTCAATTGAGAAATCATGAAGTTTTTCATCTAATTCTAACCCAAAATGGTCAAAAAATATTATCACATATTTTCTCTCTTGATTTTCTTTCCTAAAACCTAAAATTTTAACCCTATAACCTAAAATCCTCAACCCTAAAACCTAAGACATAAACCTGATACCTTAAATTTTAAACCACACAAAGCCATCCCTTACGGAGGCTTTTAGGAAAAAAAGAAGAGAGGAGATCTAATCATAGTTTTTTTTTTTATGCATTGATACTCTAACAATGTTTCTTTCGGCTTTGATAACAACTCTTTCAACACCTAAGGATTTATTACATGTTTTTTTATCAACAAGCAATATTTTATCAATTCATAACTAGCATCAAGTTATCATCAAAACATCCAAAAACCATATTTGAATAAGTTTTTATTGAAAATGGGGCAACCTCTAGTCTTGGATTGTGTCTATTCTCTCATTTTATTCATATATTAAGCATTTATCCTTTGATTTTCTACATCTATTTAGCATTTTTCCTTTTAAATATTACTTTAATATACATCTATTTAATAGGATTTTATTTTAATCTACATCTATTTAGGATTTATCCTTTGGTTTTCATTTTTTTTTTTTGGATTTTAGCTTTTGCATGCACTCCCTTTAAAATTCATTTATTTTTGTGATTCATATTGATTCTAGTTGTCACAAGCAAGGAATCATATTACCCTTTGTTAAGACTTGATAGACCCCTCTACACTAATTGCCCCTTTTCTATTTTTATTCTATAGGTTTTTGGTTTTCGTCTTCTACTATGAATTAGGTTCCTATTTTTATTTTTCTATTATGAATTACATTTTTGGCCCCTTGCTTTTGCTTTGAATCAGTTTTTGCAATTTCAGTATTTTATCAGTTTTTACCTTAGGACATTAAATTTGTTCATTTTCTCTATTTTGAAAATTTTATTTCTATTTTTGTAAAGTAATTTTGTGAAAAAATGAAATGATGAATCCATTTTAGTAACAAATTATAAAGGGAAAAAATTGAATCATTCTTTTCTCTATAAGCATTGAAACAAAAATTACATGAAATTTGTATTTTTGGAAAAAATATCTATCATGCTTTTTTTTTAATTCCTTGTCTTAAAAAAGAAAAAAACATTTTTATTTGAAATAAAAAAGCATCATTTAGTCTTCAGTTTTTGTTTCCTATATTTATTATTTGTATATCATAGATCAAATATAAAACCAAATTAAAAATTTTACACTAAACATAAGTAAATCTTAAGAAAAAACTTAGTTTTCTTAAAAAACATAAATGTTTACTTAAAAATACATTAAACATAATTTTAATCTTATGTCTTTTATTCTTCTTAATTTTAAGGTGTGAAATAAAAACAAGAAAGACATTAATATTCCCTTATTAAACCATTGACAATACTCTTTTCTCTTTTTTTTCTTCCTTTAACTTAGATGCATATTTACTATTTGTCCCTCTCTAACCATCAATTCTCCCATAGTTTTACTATGAATATCAAAATTATTTTGTCCTTCTCTAACCATCAATTCTCCCATATTTTTACTATGAATATTGGAAAAAATATTTTTTATTAATCATATAAAATTTAATATTTATGTTGAATGAAATAAGAAGACTAAATCTATGAATTTAATTTGATGTTGCTCAAAATAATTTATATATATATAATAAAAATAATACAAAATACAACTGATAATATAATTATAGATCATATACTATAACTAGAAGTTATATATCAATAAAGATCTTTTTCCTATCATTTAAAAATATTTTTACCTATGTTTTTCAATACACCACCATGCCTGCTTGCATTGAATCTCAAAAATGTTTTTTTCTAGCTCCCAAGGTAACTTAAAATTAAAATTTTGAAAATTAAAGTTTAACTACCATATCAACACAAAATATTAATTTGTTTAGCCTCTTTTTTTTCTTTTCAATCATCAACGATTAGTTGAATGTTATGTTTTTTTATTTAAGAATTTTTTATAAACTTTTGTTTATGGTATAAACTTTAGTCTGTGGGGTAAAGATAAAGTTAGCGAGACTAACTAAAATAGCATTCCACTACTACCAAGTGTTGTGTTAAAGTCCATAGTGTTTACTTGCTATTTATAGGAAATATATATTTTTTAGAATTAAAAAACCTTATATTAATTAAGATTAATCATACAAAAGAGTTGGGTAGAATTAGCACACCCTACAGACCATAAAAATAGCTAGGTGGAAGAAATCACACTTCTTAATAAAAAAATATTAATACATGCCCCCACCAACAATCATTACATAAACATCTTAAGACATAATCATTGAACAAATATCAATGACCGAGAGGAAAGTTATCTGCTGACATACTGTCCACCTCCATTCGAAGATACTAAGATATTCCATCCTTCTTATAAATTACCACAAACCAGAGTCTTTTGAGGAGTGGAAGGTGCATCCTTATGATGAATAACAATGGAAGTAATAACAGTATCACCCCACCCAAAAACTAGCTCTTAAATTGACGGGTTGAACATCTCACCCAGAATTATAGTGGGAGGAAGGACCAGCTCCAAATGTATGCAAACCAAAGCATTTCCTATAGAATCTTCTTAGCCACAATTTTATAGGAAATGCTTTGGTTTGCATACATTTTGAGAAATTTATGCATATTTCTAATCTTAAGATTTCCATTTTTTATTTTATGTTAAGCTTGTTATCTATCATGTTATAAATGACTTTAATTTAATATAATTTTCTATCTACTTAGCATTTCTATTAATTAATTATGAAATTTTCAAATTAATTTATATCTTTCGATTTAGATATTAAATATTTCATATAGATTTTTTTTATAATATAATACATAATCTTTATAAAATAACTATAATTTTTTTAACTTTGAAAATGAAAGTTCATAAAAAAATATGTTACATTAGTTCTTATGAGTGTAACAAGGTTCACACACCTACTTGGTTGGTGTGCAAACCTGCACATTTGTGGGTTCACTATCATATACGATTGGGTTGAACCCTTTTGAACCCTATCTGATAGGGTTTAGCTTTGATCGAACCCTATCATTCAAGGTTTGGCTTTACTGCGGTTAGTCAAGGTTCATCCAATCGAATCCAACCCAATTTGGATATTAAAATAGAATTTTATTATTATTATTATTATTAAGGTGGGCCCAGCCACACCCAACCCATATAGGTTAAACAAAAATTAGAAAAAAAAATATATTTTTTTTAAATTTAAACTTTAAAGTTATTATAAATTATAATTTTAAACTTATTATAAAATTTTTAATTTAATAAAGGTGTATACTATTAAAAAACATTATATTTTTCTTTTTTTTAAGTTAGAAATTTTTAAAGTTTAAATTTAAAAGTTTTTAAAATTTAAAGTTAATTTATTGTTTTAATGTTGTCATATTTAAATATTTATTATTTTACAATGTGTATGAATGATTTATTTTATTTCACAATGTGTATGATTTATCATTTATTTAATTATTTTGCAATGTGCATATTTATTATATATATATATATATAGACTGCATCCCCGCACCTGCATCTCATAACCTTGGTCCTTATATTTATTAGTTTTAAAATAATAATTGATTCATAAAATATATTCATATAAAAAAATCTTTAAAAATATATAATTTTAAATTAATTTATTTCATTCGTATTAAGTAATATTATTTATATTATAAATTGATTATATAAAATTTAAATAACTATTAATATATTTCAACAAATCAAATACAATAATAATCTGAAATTTATATAATGATAATAATACAATATATTTCCAATACTTATATATAATGCCACCACTTTTTTATCATTAAATAAAAATAATAAAAGTCCTTCCCATGAAAAAGTCCTTCCTTAATGTCCAATTAGGTCGTGGTCAAGCCCCTATCCACCAAGGCCACTGTTGGTTTTTGAACAAGCTACTTTGGAGCACAGCCTTGATGCTAACGATTTGTTGAAGTCTCTTGCAGATCCTTCTATTCCTATGACTCGTGGTACCAACCTGAATGTGGACTCCTCATTTGTTGGTGTTGTTGGCAGTGGTTCTCGGTTAGCCTTTGGAAAATATACTGAAGACAGTGTGGACACTCTCTCTTTCACTTTTGCTATTGGCCCAAAGCAGATTTCTAAAAATATTCAAATCTCTTCAAAAGGGGTTTGGGGTGGGGACCCAAAGGTGAATGAGGTTCTCTCGTCGGGTCACACTATTAATTTTGTTTTGGACCCTAAGGTGATTGTGGTATATCTTGGTGGTTCTGATTTTAAGTCGTATTGTGTTGCTGTTGAGGAGCGTTGCAAGTCTAAATGACTTAGGAGAAAATTGGAGGAGGGTGATTCCTCCATTACTATGGCCTTCTCGGATCTTGATGTTCTTCCAAGGGATATTCCTTGGGAGAAGTCTATGAAGGAAATATATTCTCCTAGAGTGTTTGAGAATTTTAAAGATTTGGTTCTCCAAGATTTAAAGCTCATTGATATTAACTAGCGTAAAATTTGGAGCACGTTGAAATTCACCCTCGACTTAACTAAAAATGTTTCTAGCCTGACAGCTAATTTAACTCAAGGTGTTCTTAAGTTGGGGTAGATCTATCTCAGTTCTCCTCTCTTTGATGCTTGTGGTCTGGTTCTTGCCTTTTCTTCTAGTTTACCTCTGGTTTTTCCAAAGTTTTTTCTAGGTTTGTCGTCCTTGTGGCTTTCTTTGTAGTGGTTGTGGGATCTCGTTAAAACCCTCTTCTTTTAATAGTACCAAAAAAAATAATAATAAAATTTCACTCATAAAATTTAGACTATGGTGTGAAAGCACTTAATTCTACCATTTTTTTTAATTCAATGAAAAAATATTAATATTTACCTACTGAGTTGAAATATTTTAATTTATTTTGCTAAAATCCTTACTATCCGTCCACCATTTATCCAAAATACAAACAATGGAACTTAATATTATAAATAAAAAATTATTCTAATGTTTTATAAGTTAATATAAAAAGTACATGTGGAGTTGCAGTACTTATGTACCCTCATGGATCAATGGAAAAATGTACCCTACGCTATGAGTCGTGTGCCTCTTACTTTCCCTTCTAGGTCTCGGTTGTCCACTCACCGAGGGACCCATCATTGATTGCAACCCTCTACTACCAAACACTGGTCCCAACCCCACTGTAGCACAAATATGAAGAATCTGGAGCTGAAGGCTCATCTCACCCGACCTCTAGTTGGGATGTTTGACCTCTTAAGCAAGATGATGCCCCTGGTTGTGGGTGAAATTGTACCAAATGTACGGACTTGTATTGTTAATGGTACTATTTTTGTTGGCTAGGGGGCTCCAACTTCTTCAATCGTTGGATGGACTTATGACCTTATGGACAAAAACTTCAAGCCTTCCACCTGGCAGTGATTTATTGGCTCATTTCTCTCTTCCACTTGACAGTGAATTCTCAGCTCCTTTCTTTCTGAATGCATATTTAACATTGTTTTGGTTGTTGTTATCTAAGTTTTTGTGGACTATTTCTGATACTCTTGTGTACACACTAACCACGGTGGTTAGTGTGTTGGTTTACGAGGTGTGCTAATCCCACCCATCCTTTTGTATGATTAAACATTATTTTATTAATATAATGGTTTTTTCATAGATATATATATAAATAAACTTACTGTGTTGATTTTTTGGGTGGCCTTGGATCCAAAGTTTTGGATACGTTGGGCTTCAAGTTTTAACTCGCTCTCTTTTTATTGTAACCTCTTTTTTTTTAATTGAATACAATTTTTTTCATATATATATATATATAGTTAATATAATAATCTACAAACATATTTAAAAATAAATAATTAAGTTTAATTAAAATTTGTAATTTTTAAAATATATTTAATAAAAATGTTTTTCTTAAACTTAAACTTTTTATACTTTCATATTTTAATATTTTTAGTATCTTATATGTTAAAGCTTTTGAAGTTAACTAATTTTTTCTACTCCTATCTTTCCAAACTAACTTGTTGCACCCATTTGGATTTTCATAGGCAATTAAAAATAAGGAATTAATAATATTTTTTATTTTATGTAGGATCTAGTTTTTTTATTATTTGTAACCTCTTATGTACATAACATATCCGCAACATGTGAGGGGAGATATTTGAACCTGGGGCCTCTCGATTTCAACTGGAGAGTTTTAACTACCCACTTGCTCTCCAAATCCTCTACATGAGCGGATGTAGGATATAATTTTAGTTTGAACTTGGATGTTGTTTTTTATAAATTTTAGTTAAGAATTTAGGTATTTTTTACACTATTTAAACTTAAATATCCTCAATAAAAACTTAAAAAAATATTATATTAAATATTTTTAAAAAATATTTAAAACCACACCATTAAAATATTTCAAAAATTTCAAAGAAAATTAATCAAGTGTCAACTTGTTTCCATATAAAAAGTGGTTGCTTCCTGACACTATTGCTTACGCTTTAGTCAATAGGTTGCTTGTTGATGCCATCACTTCCACTTTAGTCAAGTGCCACTCATAACATTTTTTAATTATTAGGACAAAGCAACATTTGCTACGTCTTTTTTATATATCATCATTTGACTAGACAACAACATGATAATATCACGGTTTAAAAATTCTTTAAAAATCCCTTATCAAACTCTATGGGTATCCTATGACTCAATCAATTCTTTTGGTATTATACGTAGCATTGATAATCACAGTATAGATACAATAATCTATAGCTAAGAATAGCCATAGTTAGGTAGGAAAATAATATGCCCCTAATTTTGCTAACAACTAAATAATAGTGCTAACAACTAACAAGAAGATAGTCACTAACAATGTGAACATCTAACCTAGGATAGAAGCCTACTATCTAGGAGAATCTATATATTACCAAATAAGGTAATAGTAGTATTTACTCTATCATACCCTCTTATTACATTATTTAGGTAATGTATATAACTCCCCCATATAATGAAGGAAAGAAATAAAAGATGTTGATATGTTGGCTCTTGCTCTGGCTTGGGATATGGCTCTAGCTCATGGATTTGGCTCTAGATCTAAGTGTACATCTATATGAGTACTTTTAGGTCTATATTTGGATCTGCCTATGAATTTTCCTATGGATCATTGCCTCTAGATCTTCCTATAGGTATGCCTATAGATATTTATCACTAGGTATACCTTTAGGTATGTCTCTGGGTAATTGCCTCTGGTACTGCCACTCAGTCTATCACTAGATCTATCATAGGTTTTACATTTCTTGTAGAAGCCATACAATATTTCTTTCATCTTGGTTCATTATGTGAGATCTATCCATCCACAATCAATATGAACCTTGTTGGTCATTTTTACTTTGTACCAACAATTTGAAGAGGAGTGATTTGTACATCCACATGAGTTACAAGGATGTAGTTTCCAACACCTAGCTACTACATATCCTATTATTCCATAATGATTGCAACAATTCTTTGTAGGAGTTTTAGGAGATTTAGGTTTTTCAAACATAATTTTACTGGTACTTGCTCGTCCATCATAACCAAGGCCTTCATTATTTGGCATAACAATTAGAATTATAAGATTTTTAATGTATTTCCCATGTTTATATAATATTTTACCATTGAATCCCATTTTCTTCATAAGTTTTGATCCAATACCTTTGGTATGTTTTTCAAAACACCCAATTTCTTCATCTTCATCAATGCTTTTAACAATATGGCATTTATCACAATTGATGAGATTATGAAGCTCATTTTGAGGATGTTCAATTTTTAATTCATTGGTATCACAAGAAAAATTTGCCTTTGTGATGATTTCACCTGTGCTACAATTGATATATGACCTTATAGGCATGAGGTTGCTTGTATCACAACAAGCATTGGCTAAAATGGGCTTAAGGTCACTTGTATCACAACAAGCATTCACCATCATGGATTGAAGTTCACTTGTTTCACAACAAGCATCAACCATTAGGAGCATGACCTCTGATCCCTCACTAATTTCTCTTTTCCTTTTATGTTGGGCAATGTCAAGTGAAACAAATGACATGTATATTGCCCTTAAAATGTGAATAGGTATTGGAGCACCATTGTTCTGAAGATATTTACAAGACTAAAAATATTTAAGAATAGCTTTTACACCACTACATAGTGTGAGAAATGTGTCATCCTCATAAAAATCCATTCCTTCCATCCCTAGTGGAAAGTAAGGACCTTTAACTAATTTTGCACATGCATCAGTTTGGTTTGGGGTATTATTTTTCTTTGATTTACCCATTTTCTAAAGGTATCAATCTCAATAAAAAAATGCACTATTTACAATAAAATTTTACAAAATATTTGATAAGGTGGTTAAGGTGTCGATTGCTGCTTAAAATACACCCTTACAAGTGTCCCCCCCTTTTGCAAAATATTCTTTGATGAAATTTTACAAGTTTGTCTAAGGTGTCGGTCTCTACCGAAAGTGCACCCTTACAAGTCTTCCCCAATTTTTTCTTGTAAAATATTCTTTGAGGTAGGAAATAATTTTTTATCCCCCCCTAAGTGCAAAAAATTGCAACTTATGAAGCCTTTAAGGCTTTTACAAATATTGCCTCCTAGGCAAATTTCAAAAATTTCACCAAAAAATCCCCCCTTATTACAAGTACTTCAAGCAAAATATTAGTTGTTATGAAGCCTAAAAAGAGGTTTATAATGGTGTTGCCAAGGTTTACAAAACTGTTTACAAAATTCCTTTTAGTACAAAGTATTCTTGTTCAGAACTTTACCTCCTAGGCAAATTATCAAAAAGTTCACCAAAAAATCCCATCTTATTGCAAGTACTTCAAGCAAAATTTTTGTTGTTATGAAGCCTAAAAAGAGGTACAATTTGATGACTTCTTCCTTTCTGATTGCCTTTACAAGTTTTATCTCCCTTTTTGCAAAATATGTTTTGAAGGAAGAAAATAATTATTCCCCCCTTAGTGCAAACAATTGCTACTATGAAGGTTCCTTATTTCACCAAAATGGTCTCTCTTTCGATATACCCAAATGAGTACTGAAAGAGAATTCACTCAAATTGATATTTAATGGCACCTACCTAAAAACCCTTTTGAAGAAGGATGATCAGTTTGAGGAATTTAAGCCAAACAAGAAGAGTGAATTAAGGTTTTTATGGAGTGAATATCAAAATATAAATTGGCTCTATATTTGAAATAAATTGCACAAGTGGATGTAAAATTTGGGGTCTTAAGTGCTTTTGATTTTAAAATTTAGATGTAATTGCAAAAAAATGAAATTAAATGCAACATACATATAAAAGTGCCAGTAAATTTTAACACATAGGTGTCAGATTTGACTAAAAATGCACATATTTTACAATGCCAATTTCTAAAAGGTGTTGAATGCTATCGAGAATGCACATTTATTACAATATTTTTTGTAAAAAATTTAATGTTTGTGTTTGTAAAAATTTGATATTCACAATTTCCCCCTTGTGTTACAATTTTGCAAAAAATAATCCAATTCTTTGTTTGTCCCCCTTTTGTTTGCAAAATTAACAAGGTTTTGGAAATTTTTAGATCCCCTAATTTGCAAAAAATATGCTATTTTTGTGTTACATCCGTCAATTTGAGAAAACAAATGCACTATTTTGTTTGGGTTTTGCAAAAAATGAGTCTCCTTTTCTTGATGTTTCTTTGCAATTTAAATTTAATCAACTAATTTAAATAATAATAAAATAATTTTGTTATAAAATCAATTATAATATCAATTTGAAAGTTAATAAAAGAATTTATTTTAAGAAAAAATTATTAATTATTAAGAAAATTTTGAAAAAACTTTAAAAATTGCAAAATAAAAAAAAATTAATACCTATTTATTTTTTTTGCAAAAAAAATATAACCACAGGAATGGATCCTGTGACCTCACAGGCTGCACTGCCCTAGTTACAGATGTCTGACTAGTCCAACTATGGCTTGGACATGAACGAAAGTTCACATTATAATATTTGTTGCCTTTCGGGAAACATTATTAGAAACAAAAACATGGTGGGATATTCATCCCATAGGAACCCCATGATGCATACTTAAGGGATATAAAACTGAATTTGATTCCTTAGTTTCTTTATTTTCTATGGATAATCTGTAGGTTTTATGTGGAATTTTATCAACCACCACAAGGTATGCATGCGCACCATGTGTCCATACAGAGGAGGTGCCACATCAGTAGGAATATGACAATCAGAATGCACCAAGTTAGCTACCTCAGAGTTTCCCTGCCATGTTAGCTACTAAGTGTCCACCGAGTATTAGTAATACCACATCAACATGTCAATATGATGTTAGTTGGGGGTTAGCGATAGGTATCAATATTCATGTTAATTAGAGATCAAGATCCACACTTGTAGTAAGGTGATGACATCAGATTTTGTTAGAGGATTTTGATGGTCTACCTTGCTTCCATAGTTATTGGTCTAAAGTTGTCAGAGTTTACCAATGGATGTGCAGTCATACTTGTTCAATGGAGCATGGTTATCCACACCGATCATTGGTGCAAGTTGCCTATCAAAGGTATAGGTAGCCCATATCCAGTAGGTGGTGGTGGTCCTCTATGTAAGCATCCGTGATGTTCCATGCTAGATATCCAACCAATCACCATCTATATTCTATGCTAGATCCACCTCGAGATCCATGTAGGTTCCATATTCTATCATAAAATTATGTGTCCATTCTTCCAAATATCACCAAGAAATTTTGTGCCAAATAAATTATTACCTCGAGATGCATGCAAGCATCAGCGTGTAGGAGGAGGTCATATATCAAGATTTGTGTCTCATTTATCCAGTCATCTACTGCTTCAAAAGGTGTATCCAGGTGCAACAAATAATTCATTACCTTCTCCTAGATCCGTAGGTCTTGCTCACATGTTGGCTTAGGTAAGTTGTAGCTTTGTTACCAATGTAATTATTGAAGCATTAAGTATTGTATTTATAATCACAGTATAAATACAATAGTCTATAGCTAATAATAGCCATATTTAGTCTGGAAAATAATATCCCCCCCAATGTTACTAACAACTAAATAATAGTGTTAACAACTAACAAGAAGATATTCGCTAACAATACAAATATGTAACCTAGGATAGAAACCTACTACCTAGGAGAATCTACATATTACAAAATAAAGTAATAGTAGTTACTCTAACATATTAACTCTAACATCCTCATGATTAAATATTTAGATACTCTTATTTTATTAATTTTTATAAAATTATAGTAATTATTACTTAAAAAAAAAAGTGTAATAAATATATTACATTACAAAAGAAATAGAGCACATTAATTAAGAAATGTTGGAGGATAAAAATTACACTTAAAATTTTATGTTATGCAAAGTCATTAAACATAATTAAATTAGAGCTATTTATACAGTAAGATCTATGAAGCTAGAAGGAGGCAATGGATCATAGTGAATATCGGATGGAATATCCTTAACGATTTGTTTGGTTGTCTTGCATATTTTCTTGTGGACATAGCTAAGCTATCATTCCATCCCTTGGTAAATTTAATTTCATCCACATTTCTTCATATTTTTATAGGATTTGTTGTTATTATAATGCACTCTATACAATCTAATCTAATCTAATTGTAAATGATGTACATATTAAATAATCCACAAAATCATAAATAAATAGATCAATTAACTCCTAACATACAATTTATAAACATAACTAATAATCATAATAATTCTTATGTATTATCATTGTTAGAATTTCACAAAATAGACATGCAAAGCATTACACAAAATATGAAGAAAGAGTAGAACTAATTGATTATTCCATGGATAAACTTTGTATAAATAATAAAGTTGATCATTGAGAGCCGTTGGATTACAAAAATTCATAAAATCTGATACAAACTATAACTGAGAGTTCTCCTGACTCATGAAAGAGTGGAAACTCAAGTAAGTATATCCTAGTAGAACTTAAGAGAATAATTACTTATTATAACACCCCCCTTAAGTGATACTAGGAATGTATTATGCAAATGAGTCTTGGAAATAGAGCTTGATGAGGTACTCATGTACAATGGTTTCTTTTCTGAAGAGATGGTAAAAACCCCATGGGAAAAACCATCTATAAAAAAAGAAAAAAGGAAGAGGTATATCTTCGGTTTGTGAAGATTGTCCTCTTAATACAAAAAATTTGAGTCCCATCAACATGGCCTGATGAGGTACTCATTTAAAATATATATGAGAGATGGTGAAAAACCACATGGGAAAAACTATCTGTTATGAAATAAAGAGGCATGTCTTAGGATGGCGAAGATTGTCCTTAATAACAAAAAAAATGAGTCCCAACAACATGGCCTGATGAGGTACTCATGTATAATATATAAGGGAGCTATAATTAAAAAACCACATGGGAAATCCTTAAAATAATACAATAATAAAAGAAGAGGTGAAAAGACCTCTGTTTTAATGTAGCTATAATACTCCAAGTTTATCTCACAACTATATGTAATGCGAAGAAGGAAATGACTTGGTGAAGATATCTGCAACTTAATTTTCAATTGGAATATAGTCCAAGTATATGTCCCCATTCTAAATATGTTGTTGAATTAAGTGTATGTGTATCTCAATGTGATTGGTGCAACGATGCTCAATTGGATTGCGTGCAATATGAATTGTGATATGATTGTCACACCAAAGAGTAATAGGTTTGTCATGGGAAAAACCAAATTTTCTTAGAATATGACGAAGCCAAAGAGCTTCCTGACTTGCTAAAACTGCTACCCTATATTCTGCCTCTATAGATGATAAGACCACTGCTTGTTTTTTGCATAACCAAGAAATTGGTGAAGAACCAAGATAAAAGACAACCAGAAGTTGAACATCTGTCTTCTACTAAAACTTTCCAATCTAAATCTATGTATCCAATGATATCCGTGGATTTTCCCTCATATAAGATCCCAAAGTGAATAGTTCCTTGCAAGTAGCAGAGGATTATTTTTGTCGCTTGCCAGTGACTGAAATGAGGTTGATGTGATAATTTGGATATTAAGCCAACAACATATGATATATCTGGATAAGTATGAGTAAGGTATAATAGAATCCCTAAAATTTGACGGTATAGAGTTGCATCACATAGAAGAGATGTACAGAAAGTACTTAGATTGAATTTAGACTAAAAAGGTGTAGGAGAAGGTTCACAATCTATCATTTTTAACCTTTGAAGAAGATCTAGAGTGTATTTTTATTGACACAATGAAATTCCTACATCTATTTGATTTATTTGGATCCCAAGGAAGTAATGAGCTAGACCCAGATCAACCATATCAAATTTTTCCAGAGAGGGAGTCTTTTATAGTCTGAATGTGAGTGAAGTCACTACTAGTAAGTAGTAGATCATCAACATATAGAACAAGTATGGTTATTTTTCCTTCATATCTCCAAATGTAGACCGTGCTATCAGACTCACAATGAGAAAAACTTGAGGAAAGAAGGAAGGAGTCCAGTTTTTCATACCAAGCTCTAGGAGCTTGTTTGAGGCCATAGAGAGACTTATTTATCCTACAAACAAGAGAAGAGTCTTGAGTGAAACCAGTAGGTTATTCTATGAATATCTCTTCCTTTAAGTTCCCATGTAAGAAAGCACTTTTTACATCCATTTGAAATACATACCACTTTTGGAAAGCAACTAGGGCAAGAACCAGTCTAACAGAATCCATTTTGGCAACTGGTGCAAAGGTTTCAGCATAATCAATTCATTCAATTTGAGAGAAACCTTTGGCTACTAGGTGAGATTTGTGTTTGTCAATTTCTCCATTAGGCCTATATTTTGTTCTGTAGATCCATTCACAATGAACTAATTTCATTCCTTTAGGTAGGGAAACTAAATCCTAAGTTTTATTTTTGATTAAGGAAGTGAATTCATTTTCCATGGCATCATCCCATTCTTTAATACCAGATGTTTCTTTGAAGAATTGAGGATTAGAGAAAATAGACTGACAGACAAGACCAGTGCCTATGGAGTTGGTTAATCAGGATGATGGAATATTTTGAATGTAAGGAGTAGCTTCTTTAAAAATGGTGTGAGCCCATTTTAGCATAGTGGAAGGATTATAAGGAGTGGAAAGACTTTGAGTTGGAGTTATAGGTTCCTCATCTTGATCATCAATCTATAAATTAATCTCTAAAGTTGGTTCTTCATTATATTAAGGTTCTACTATAGGAGAAGGCTCAATGGAGGAAGAGGATGGTTGAGGATCTTTCTGAGGGAATGTTTCATCAAATTGGATATTCCTATACAAAAATACCTCATGAGTTATGGGATCAAGGAGCCTGTATGCTTTAATTTCCTCACAATAACCAACAAATATGAGCTTTTTGATTTTCTTATCTAAATCTTTCCTTTTCTTATTTGGAATGTGCGCCCAAGTAGTACACCTAAAAATATTGAAGAAAGAGACATCCAATTTTGAGCTAGTCCATGTTTTTTTAGGAGTTAAATGGTCAAGAGCTTTATGAGGTGTGCGGTTTTGAATATAGTTTGCATAGTTAATAGCTTATGCCCAAAAAAAATTGGAAGATATCTTGAATGGAGCATATAGTTTACCATTTCCTTCAATGTTCAGTTTTTCCTTTCTGCAATAATATTTTACTATGGATTATGGGGGACATAATGTTGATGAATTATGCCATGACTTGATAGAAATATTGAGAACTCATTACTATAGTATTCCTCCCATTATCTGTGCAAATTTACTTTATGTTGCAAGAGGCCTGATTTTAAACTAAGGCTTTGAATATGTTGAAGTGGAACAGAACATCACTTTTGTATTTTAAGAAGTAGACCCAATTTCTTCGAGAAAAGTCATCAATGAAGGATAGAGCATATTTTGCTCCTTTGAAAGAATGCTCTGGGAAAAAAATCAAGTCACTATGGATTAAATATAGAGGGTATGAGACTTTTAGAGAACCACTTGGATGGAAAGGATCTTGATGTTGCTTTCCAAGAGAACATCCAAGACATACTCCATCAATATAAGAGACTTAAGGTAAACCTGCTACCATTTCATGGTTGCTCAATTCCTTCAGGTAGTTATAACTGAGATGATCAAACCTTTCATGCCAAATTTTGCTTTCAAGATCTTCATGAGCCACAAAATAGGAGACATTTTATGGATTTTTGAATCCTTTTAAGTGAAATAGGTGAGTGTTGTGATCAATATCTCCTTTAGCTATAAAAGAGTGGGGGTCTTGAAAGTCTCTTATCTCAACTCCTATTAGAGAGAAGAGAACAATTTTCCCCTTTCCAAAAGTACAAATATGATAGACAAAGAGGAGATTTTTTATAATGTTTGGAACATAGAGAACATTATTGATAGAGCCACCATCAATGGATATGTCACCCTTTAATTTGACTAGGATAAAGGAAGAGTCACCAACTTCTATGCTACATGTTGAACTTGAGGAGATAGAATAGAATGACTCATATGAAGCAGTCATGTGATGAGTTGCTCCAAAATATAGGACCTAGTAATTAGATGAAGTATTGGTGGTCTTTCCTTGAACATTTAGGGCTTTTCCTATCTACTTTTTACTATCTATATTTTGATCCTTCATAGTTGCCTCTAGTTTTTGTAATCTTTTCTAGCATTTGTTTGTAGAATGACCATTATTTTTGTAGTGAGTACAAGTTATGAGACTTATTTATTTCTTTTTGAAATTTTATTTAGTGGAGATGGATGCTACTAAGGCTTTAGAGGAAGAGGAAAAGATCTCATACTTTACAAGTTTTATTTCTTATCTAGTTAGTCTCTCACAAAATTCTTCTAAGGAGGGCATTTTGAAACTTACACCATGAGCTTATTTTGTAGATAGAAATGTGGTTGTGAATGTTTGAAATACACCATTTAATTTAGAAAGAATTAGATAGATGCATTATTCATATTTTTATCCTAGCCATTGTCTTTAAATTGAGTAAGGACTTATTTAAATTTGGTGAGAAAGTCAGTAATATTGCTAAAATCTTCAGGAGATAATGCTATTAATTCTGCCTCTAATTACATTGACCTTATTTGATCTAATATTCCAAATAAGTTCTTTATTTTCTTCCAAATTTCATAAGGAGTTTTACAATCCATAATGTGAAACCATAATCTTTCATTTACATTAATGCTTATAATACCCATTGTTTCATATATTTTCCCTTTATGAACAAATAATTCATATTCTTTTTCAAATTTAGGTTGCTTCTCTTATAGCAAGTGTGTGTCTTTTTTGAGAAATGAGATTTAAGATTTTAGGTTTCCAAGTATTATAGCTATGAAGGGTGAGTGGATCAATTGTATTCATTTTTCTAAAGAAAATTGAAGTAAACCAACAATCCCCTCACCTTAACTTCAATTTTAATGTTCTTTTAAATAATGGAATAAAACCCTTAAGAGATACCAAGCTCCTCAATTACCCATCCTAACTAGAGGGAAATTATAATTAAGTGAGGAGATTTGCTAAATCTATTAGGGTAATTAAAAATGAATTAATGGATCTTACAATTTTTAATGTAACCATGGACTTTTGGAAATACCAATCTCTTCAAAATACCTGCCCTAACGAGAGGGAAACTATAAGTAAATGAGGAGGTATGATAAATTAATAAGTCGAATGAAACATTTTTTAATCTAGGCCTTATATATCTTTTCTTCCCAATAACTCGCCATTAACGAGAGGGAAACTATAAGTAAAGAGAAGAATTGATACTTGGAACATAGGCTATTTTTTTATATCATCTAGAACTTAATATCGGATTATTAATAACCTGACCTTACAAGAGGGAAATTATAAGTTATTGAGAAGTCCAACACTAGGAACATAGGTGATAAATTTTAAATTATTTAGGTAAAAAATATTCCTATAAATTAAAAAAAAATTGAAGTTTATGAGAGCTTGTATTGATATAGACTTCTTATATTTAGGTATTTCTTTAAGATATATAGAAATTTCTTAAATACAAAAAAGGTGAAATAATAAGGAGAAAGTAACAAGCAAGAAGTATATTGATGAAGATATATTTTATACACCAATAGATGCCACTTAAAAATTTATAAGATGTTATATAAAAAATTGTTTGTTTTGATATTAATGAGGGTTTGTATAAAATATTGAGTACTTTATTTAATCATATATTGGTTTAATGAGATAAAAAATATATACACCTTTTAGATATAAAAGCCACTATAAAAGGAAATAGAAGAGAACTTAAATAATATAGACATTAAAAAAATAAAAACCCCCCTCAAAAGATAAAACAAAAATAAGGTGCAATATTGTGCACCCTTAACCCCCTCGAAAAATACCTTTGTATTATTAGGTTACAAATGACTCCTTCACTTTTTAAGAGGATAGCCTTTTGAAAAAGTAAAAGGCTTTAGTGAAGAAATGAGTCATAATGAATAACAAAAAAATTGAAAGGTAAGGATATATTTTATAAGGTTTTACCTTTGAAAATGAAGGAACAAAAGAAAAACCAATACAAATTAACCAATACAAGGCGCCTACATTTGGGATTTAAACAGAAGATGCGAATTGAACGTCTGCCCCAAAGGAAGAAGGTTGTCATTCACTTATTTTGAAAGAATGCACCTAATGCCAAAGGAAGAAGGCTATCGTTTGCATACCTTACGCCTCTCAGAAAAATAGAAGATCCAGCACATAAATGTCCTATATTCACACTCCGATGAAGTCTTTTGTTCTTAGAAAATTTTTGTAGATCCTAGAACCTCACTTTGAAATCCGTTAAGGTTCGCAGAGAAGACAGAAGATCCAGCACCTTGGCTATGAAATCCATTTGAAACCTGCAAATCAAACATAAAATAGGAGAGGCATAAAATAGAAAAAAGGGCTTAATATTACAATAATTTGATCTAAAGTTAATCAAAATGAAATATATAAAAAAATCGTAGATGCCTCTATCTAGCACCATGACACTTTGCTTGAGGAGAAAACCAAAAATAGCATTCTGCATAGATAAATTGTCAGAGAAAAAAATAAGCTTATGAACAAAAAAAATTGGAATGGAATGCCAAAGTAATAGATGTGGAACAAAATTTATAGGATATAAGTGAGAGCAGTTAGAATTTGCCAACTGAGAAGAGAAGAGATCGACGATATTGAAGATACTCCGACTTAATTGGGCTCCTACGTATTTCACCGATGCATTAAAGTGATGCCAAAAAAGGAGCGCATGATATGAAATGTTAGAAAATTATTATCATGCAACTGAAGTTGACAAAGCTTTAGAGAAATTTTTTTTTTTAAAAAGGGTTATCTTATCAATAGTTGACTTAAATATTAGTTGCGCAAAATGAGAACACAACAAAGAGCATCTTTAGATCTCCAGTGAAGGAGATATCGAAATTGATTGAGAGGCATTATGAAGAGTGTCGTTGACACCCAAGATTGGGTTCCTGGCGTACATTTTGAGAGCCTCAATCGGACTTCTCTGAGAGTAACGAGAAATGCAGTGCAGCAAGATTTTTTTCTGCCAAAAACAATACACTAAAGGTAGGAAATAAAATTCCTATCGATCAAGCTTTTAGGATAATAAGATTTTTAATAATAATCATAAAAAAATAAAAATTATTTGCTTGAAAAAAGGTGTTCCTTTTTTTTAAGGAATTTTTTTTTATATATATGAACTAGTCAAAGAGCCCCCTTCTTTTTTAAATAACAGATATGAAAAAAACTATGGGCAATTTTTTTGAATAAAAATCTTTTACACTAAAAGGCAATGAATGTTCCATTTCCCATTTAACATGAGAAGGAGACAAATATTATTCAAATTAACTAACATACATATATCTAAAAAAAATATAGCAAAAAAAACTATAAATAAAATCTTATTGAAGACTTAAATCCAAAAAAAAAGAGGAGAAGCCAACAAAAGATACAAAGAACTAGCTCCTAGAACCTTCAAGAGAGAATGCTAGAAAAATCTATCCATCTATGGTACCATGTTAGAATTTCCCAAAATAGACATGCAAAGAATTACACAAAATATAAAGAAAGAGTAGAACTCATTTATTATTCCATGGATCAACTTTGTATAAATAACAAAGTTGATCATTGAGAGTTGTTGGATTACAACAACTCATCAAATTTGATGTAGACTATAACTGAGAGTTCACCTAACTCATGAAGGAGTGGAAACTCAAGTAAGTTTATCCTAATAAAACTTAAGAGAATAATTACTTATTCTAACAATCATTATCTTTCTTTTTTATTTTCCTTTATAACTCATTCTATAAATAACTTTGATTTTTTATCAATATGACTAATCCACCTAAAAATATATAAATAAATCAATTTATAATTAACATATTATTTGTAAACCTACTTAATAATAATAACATCTCTCCTTTCCTCTTTTATCATTCATTTTATTACTTTATTTAACAAAAACATTAATCCACTCTAAAATAAATAAGTACATACCTAACATACAATTTATAAACATTATTAATATTTTATACATTATTTTATAAATAACTTTATTTCTTTAAAAAATACCAACTATCCAAACATAAATAAACAAAGCAATACATAAACACTATTACCTAACATAAAACTTATAAACATATATTTATTAATAATTTTAATTTTTTTTAAATCATTATCTTTCTAGGTCATTTTATAAACTTTGCCTCTTACGCAAACACTTTACATGTGTTATTCTTCACATGCTCTTTTCTCTTTTAGCATTACTTTCTCTGCTGAACGTCCAGTCCAATACGTAGATGCAACGTCAACCTACCCCTTGGCAGGACAAAGACGGGAGCTGCTGTTAAGACTCAATCAACTTACATGGTTTTAAGTTTCCAAGTCTCCAGAGTTGACATGGCCTTCAAGATATGGCAAACAGTGACCAAAGGAAGGAAGATGTCAGAGAACGGTTCTAAGCCTCACGTTGTGTTGCTCTCTTACCCGGCTCTGGATCACACGAATCGAACGATGGAGTTCGGCAAGAGGCTGGCATCCGAATCCCTGCACGTCGCATTTGGGTGCAAATAAATATATTGCATGTATTAGAAGATATTTAAGAGAATAATTGATCAAAAATATAAATCAATTGAATAATTATATTGGTTTACACTTAGTGCAATGTGATCTCAAGAGGTATTATTAAAAAAATAAAAATAAATAAATAAATAGTTAGTGGCTGTTATATTTTGAACTTTGTCAGATTAAACCTTCATTTTTAATATAATATTTTTCATTCAAAAAAAATATTTAAAAAATTTTAAACATTAATATAATATTAATAAATTATAAAATTGTTTTCCATTAATTCATACTCAAAAACCGTGACATTTAAGATGGTATATTTTAAAGAATTATATGTAAATTTTTGCATGTTAATTTTGTTTGGAAGGATTTTAATAAGGATGATTTTAATTTAAATTCTACTTATATCAAATAAAATTATAGTTATTTAAATTTGAATCTTAAACATTTTATTAAGAATTTCACAATCTTACTTCTAAACCTACTTAATTAACTTATTTTTTATAATCACAATTTTAATATATAATTTATAAATATAATTTATATCCAAATAAATTTTAATTAATATATATATATATATATATTAACTTTCATACTTATAAATATTTTTTTAGCCATTTTATTTATAAGTTCTAGTAAGCATAAAGTAAAGTGTACCCATTATTATTATAATATCTTTCTAATATTTAATATTTAAAACTATAATTTATATTTTTATGAAAAAGTTTCCTTATAATGATTTTTTTAATGCATCATTTTTCAAGAAAATTTATAACTTCTATAACTTATAAAAAAATTTAAAAAAAAATTTAAAATAATGATAATTAATATTTTGCTAGTAGGTTTTTGGTTTACAACACCATGTGAATCAACTTCAATCTTGACAACACTAAATAATTTAATGTAAATAAATAAATGTAAATAAATGAATCCGTTTATGTAAAAGAGTTGGAAAGCAAGTAAATAGTTAAAATTTTCCAAGCCTCAAGTTTAA
Source organism: Wollemia nobilis (assembly GCA_028583015.1). NCBI lineage: Eukaryota > Viridiplantae > Streptophyta > Pinopsida > Araucariales > Araucariaceae > Wollemia > Wollemia nobilis. The sequence goes on from JAQPPZ010014509.1 coordinate 253,951, forward strand.
ATAATAATAATATTTTAAAACAAATAGTGCAAAAGGCCTTAAGCTCTTGACAAAACAATCATGGTAACTGAAGTACCATGCATCTTAGTGACATATACCCTATACATAATCCAAATAATAATAATTAATAATAATAATAATTTCAGATTAGCTTTGCCCTGTCCCAGTGTGCCGTGTCCTTGCAGAACTAGTACACTCAACAAGTTATATGCACTACTAAAGAATTGTCTTTCATAAACCCTGCCCACTCAATTTTTACCAGCATGCTCGTGCCCTCTACGCCTCTAGTTCTCTAGCCAACATTTGACTGAGCAGAATAATTTGCGGTATGAATTGGACCTATTACGCAAGAAGACATCGGTCCACTCACGCAAGTTGAAATTTGACGTTCATCCCAACGTTTACGATGTTTTTGGATGTCTTTTACCACCTTAAAAATTGTAGATGTAACTTTTATGTATTAGAAAAAACTCTGAATACGACAGTGTTTTTTTTATAAAAATGTGTTTTATTTTAAATTATTTATTAAAATTAAATTAATTTTTATTATAAAAATAATGTTGTTATCATATAACAACTTTATAAAGATGATCCACAATTATTACCATGTTAAATAGAACTTTTACAAAATAATAAAATAATAAAACATTTATTTGATTTCATTTTGGATTAAGAAAGATTTAGGACATCCATGTATTGAGATTGTTTTACTAATAAGCTTCTAGCTACTACTTGAAGTAATCTAAAATTTAGATGTAGGAGTCTTACTTGTTGCTCCAACATTTTCTTTACATAGGTACATAAGAATTTTAACTTCAACACTAACTTTAATACAAATTAAAACACTCTAATGCTCTCCTACCAATTGTTGAATAGTTTAATATCGTACCAATTGTCAAGATTAAATAGTTTAATAATCAAATTTTTCTTATATGAAACACGTATAAAACATATATATATTTATTCATCACAACATACAAAATGTTTCATAATATAATTTATATACTCAATTTAAATACAACTACATCAGTCAATTATTTAATTAAATTAATAAATAATACAACTACACCAATCAACTATTTAATTAAATTAATAAATATTATGTTAATTTCATATAATATTTTTCACTAAGCTTGACCATTTCACTCCACTTAATACAATATAATCTAAACATTGGCAATTCCTATGTTAAATATTTGAGTGTTAACTGAGTAAATTAACTAATCAAAAATACATAATATATAAAATTATGAAAATAGCTTTTCCTATCACGCATTTTTTTCTTTAGATCTATTTTTTTAATTTTACTTTTTAATATTAAAGGTGCTTTTCTTTTGTTTGGTTATTTTTACCACTTTCATCGGCTTTATGCTTACGTTTCCCAACAGATCATTGACTACTTCGAGACGTGTGGAAAGCCACATATGTCGATGAGCATGAGTTATAGCATAATAAATTATAGATTAACGCGTATAATCCTTCTCGTGGTTGGTTTAATTATTATGTATATATACTTGAACTGCTTATTATTATTATAATAATATAACATTTTTTATTATATTAATATTTTTAAATATATAATTTATTGTTTCTTTATAATGGATCTATTTCTTATACAGATTCGCTCTATATACCGTTTCATACAAAAGTTTTGACCATGCTAGAGACTGTTTGCTTTATTTGTTAGTTTCACTTTAATAATATTATAAGTAAATCAATTTAAATTTGTAATTTTAGTTTGTAAATTGATGGCTACATTTGATGTTGAGTTCCATGGCTTTGTTTATAATCTTTCCTGGTTCGTCGATGATAGGTGTCTGACGCATGTTTATTTAAATTAAATAATTCTAGATCCCATAAACAAACAACAATTAGAACGACACCCGATTACGTAAGTCCTTGCGTAATTAACATATCCTTAACCACGCAACGATATCATTGTGAGTTTTTTAGGACGCCGATTAATCAGTCGTGCAGTTGTTTAAAAGGGGAAGGTTCATCGTATTGTTGCGAGTCTTTTCTTTAACATTATTTTAAAGGCTTCATTTCTTGGCGAACACCTCATCACAACAGCATAAATACTTGAGGTTATATTAATCGTTTGAATATTATTGTTTATTGGATACTGAACTGTTTGGTAGTGAACCGTGGATATACATGTTAACCAACTCACTCAACTACCAGCATTCAAGGAGAATTATCTGAGTCATCAGTTAAGCCAACATTCATGAAGGCTAATCTTAGCCATGAGTTGTATATGGTTAGATGAATGACAACAAAACCTGCAAGTCTATATGGATATGAACTCCTTCAGTGTGAAGGAATTAAGAAAGATGTAGAGTTGACTATAATTATTTATAATTATTAATTGCATCCTTCTTATAATTACATGTAAATAAATAATATAATAAAATATTAATATATTTATATTTATATAAGTAAGAAATTTTTACAATAGATGTTTAAGGCTGACCATTTAAGGAATAAAAGATTAACATACAACTACACACATACAGTCTTTTGAACAAAACCTCAAACCTCTTGAAGAAAAGCCAAACCTAAAACACCCGGAGCATGAACCCAGGCACATTTATAATTTATATATTGAATGTGAATATTATTTAGAATATAATCACTAGCTATCAAAAAATATTAGCTCAAATAACTAAGTTTCTCATTTTTCACGAAGAAAACTCATGTATAAATCATGACAATAATACATGCATAAGTACTAAGTTGTTGTAACTCCATTGTATAGTTATAATGTAAACCATTGTATGGTTATAATGTAATATGGATTGAGTCCATTTTAATCCTATATAACCCACTGAAAAACATATAAAATAACCAACTTGTATTGACCACCTATTTGTTAAAATAGGTTGGAATCTAAAAAAGTTTTTATTTATGATTATTAATTACATGTAAATGTATTCTAACGTCTTATAGAAACCACTCTAGGGATAATAAATATGTTTGCTTTTTAAATTTTTACATGTTTTAACATTTTATATATACAAAAATAAATTTATTTAGTGAATTTATGTATATTTTATTCATATAAAAATACATTCTTAGTATTTTATTTTTTTTCATATTATTTACAAATATTTAATTAAAAAAATTATAATCTATTTAATGCATATTCTACTAATATTTCATCTAAACATATAGATAATATTCATGCAGTGTCTCTTTGTTTTAAGAGACTGTTTGGTGTTTCACCACTTGGTGTTCCATCACTTGGTGTTCCCCCTTCATCAACTTTTCATCTTTTAATTATTTTTCTCACAAGAGATGTGTTATCCAACCTCATATGAGGTGACTTCAACAATCTTCTTTTAATTATTATATAATAATAATTACATTTATATGACCTCAAATAAAATAATAAAGTCTAACAAGTAAATATTTACTCTAGTATTACATGTTTTTGCTAGTTCCAATACTAGCCCCTCCACAATTATTGCGCCACTTGATATATGTTTATAAATATATAAAAAAAAGTATTAGTTTTATAATTTTCTAAACATAGAAGGCGATGCACAATAAACAAAATGATAAAAAAAGACCTCAATTGAGATTAGAAACATTGTAGCAACAAAGAGGCAAGAAAATAATGCTCTCTTGATGTCTATTAGTGAACATATCACAAATGCTCTTGCCCAGATAGATTTCAACCTACTTTCTCTCCAATATTCTCTTAGCCAAATTGAATAAATAATCAGTATGGGTTTTGGTATCTATGGTTTTTAGAAAATATCTTAAAGTGATATAATAGGAAGAAAATTTGAAAAAAAATTCTATTGTAAATATGAATTAAGAATTTGCATAAAAAACAAAAATGTCATCATTTGATTTAAGAAGTAACAATTATTTTAAATTAAGAGATAAATGGTTTAAAATAGCAAAAGTTCAAATGTCTATAAAAATATTTTAAATGTAAATGATTAATTTATACTTCCAATTAAACTATATATAAATATATATATTTCCCATTGACTAGTTATAGTAGCTCGTAACTCCTTTCACAATATTTGAAATTCAATAACTTTAAAGGTCATCCAATTGTCCTAGGTCTTTTACCATATGCTAGTTATAGTAGCTCGTAACTCCTTTCACAACATTTGAAATTCAATAACTTTAAAGGTCATTCAATTGTCCTACCCTATTGGTAAATTCAAAGTAAAAGAATCCTCTGATCCTCCACTAAATTAAGGTGTTACCATTTGATCTATTTTTTTTTTTTACAAAATTTTGAATTAAAAATTAAGATTTTTATTTTCCTTTCTCTTGTTAAAACACACTTATATTAAATTTGATATTTGTTACGTTTATTTTCAACGTTCCTCATTACTTGTTTAGTATATATTTTAAACTAGGACATGATTTATTAACAAGATAATTGTAAATTATAGTTATCTAATATTACTTAGAACTATCATCGGACTGAACGCTTGTCCCTTTCCTGGTGCTTTCAGTGGGGTAAAAGGTTTAAAATGATTGTGGCATGGTGGTTATAGGGGTGGACTGCGTGAATATCTGTGTGGCCGCTTCTAGGGCGGACAGCGCAGAATACTGTGACGGCCATAAAAGCTAGACAGCCTGCCCGAATTCGTAGCGACTACCGATTCCACCATGTAAATTCAAAATAAATAAATAAATATTACTTAGAACTATATTCATTAAAATATTGAAATATATTATTTATTTTAAACTAGGACATGATTTATTAACAAGATAATTGTCAAATATAATTTTAAAACTATATTCATTAAAATATTAAAAAATATTATTGATTAAACAAATTGTTTTTTTATATTACATAAAATAAAATTAAAAATAAAATTGATATTTAATGTTACAATGGGAGGACTTTAAATTTAATAATAACAACTTAAAAATAAAATCTTTCGAATATTTTATTTAATATTCAATAAATACATAAATATAAATCAATGTTTTAATGCAAGTTTGTCCAAAACAACGCAACGTCAACCTACCCTTCTATTGATATTTTTCTCCAACCCATTTTATAAATAAGTTTTTTAAAGTACTTTACATCACATTTGTTTTTTCTCCTTAACATCAACCATTGATTTCAGTAAACATCCGGTAAAATCTAGACGCCACGCAATGTCAACCTCCCCTTCCGAGGACAGAAACGTAGATGCAACGCCTCACGTTCTGTTGCTCTCTTACCCGGCTACGGGTCACACGAATCCGACGATGGAATTCGCCAAGAGGCTGGCATCCAAATCCGTGCGCGTCACATTTGTAACGAGCGGAACATTCAGGCAGGAACCCATGTCAAATATTCGATTTGAAACCATCGACGACGGGCTCCCATTAGATTTTGATCGCTCGAAAGACGTAGAGATTGTAGCAGACCAGATCGACAAGGTCAGATCAATATCATTCCAGCATCTCGTAGAGAGGCTCCACGCTGAAGCCCAGAGATTGTGTTGTATAGTCTATGATTCTTTCCTCACATGGGCTCCTCATGTTACAAAAAAGTTTGATATCCCCTCGGCCTTTTTCTGGACGCAGTCCTGTGCAGTTTTCTCCATTTACTATCGTTATATCAACGGGCTAAGTACGTTAGGGAAGGGCTTATCTTTGTTATCTCCATGCAAAAACTTTTCAGATAGATTTACTGGTAGCTAATTGATGTATCTCTGTTTTTCAGTTAAAAGCAAAGAGGGAACGGAAGTAATAAAAATTCCGGGACTTCCGCAGCTGCGTCCAACGGAGCTCCCCGCCTTCATACATCCCTCGAATACGTTCCAAACAATGCAGAGGCTGGTGCGGGAGCAGTTCCGTAGCGTGTCCGAGGCGACGTGGGTTTTGGGAAACTCGTTCGATAAGCTAGAAAGCATGGAAATCCAATCCGTGGTGTCAATGGTCCCGATTCGAACCGTCGGTCCCCTTTTGCCGTCGGCTTTCCATGAGCGAAACAATCCGGGGGAGCCAAATCTGGGAAAAGCTGCAGACTCCATAGATTGGCTCAACACAAAGGCAGAGTCGAGTGTCGTATATGTTTCCTTCGTCAGCCTGGCAGTTCTTTCCAAAGAGCAGATAGAGGAAATAGCTAGGCAAGAGGGCATTGCTACCTGTGGGTGATCCATCGTACAGAAAACAATGATAGCACTGGAAAGATGTTGCCCGAGAGGTTCCTTGACGAAACTGCGGAGAGGAGATTGATTTTGTCATGGACTCCACAGATGAGGGTTCTTTCTCATCCTTCGAATAGTATCAATGGAATAATATCAATATCTTAGTTATGTGTATGCAAATCTGAAAAATAACACAGAATAGTATCAATATCTTATGCAAATTTGAAAAATAACACACTTAACACCAGATTTATGTAGAGAAAAAAACTTTTGAGAAAAGCAATGTTGAAAGGCAAAGTATATTACTTAACTAAAGAAGCTATACAACAATATCCTTCTCTATCCTTCACCAAAACTCCGTGAACCTGCAAAAATAATACAATACTTCCACTACCTCCACAACTCAATTTATAGATGAGAGGTGGATGGAATGCCACCATAGTATCCCAAAACTAGTGGATAAAACCACGAGCAAAAAAATCCACACCCACCTAACCAACCTTATTCATGGAGATAAAAAAAATTATATGACTCCACATGGGAATCCATCTTACAACCTATCAATAGCAAGGTGATCCACAACTTCCTATCCACCAAATCTAGCATAAAAAATAAACTAAACGTCAAATATAGGAATTATCTTCTATATCCTCCTAGACTGTCTCCCATGAGATAAGCTCCAACTAACCACTTTTTCGTAATTATCATGATGATTGTACAACTACCAGTAAATTCCCTTCATCCCTTATGAGTGAATTACAAACAATATTAGGAGTGTTATAATTACATGATATTTACAAGGTTGATGGCACCTTAATCCCAAAATTCTCCCACTTGACATCATACATTGTAAATACACCTATAGGAAAACATAAAATAAATCAAGCACAGTGATCAAGACCCATGGCCTTCTTGCACCAAGTGAACATCTTCATGGTTATTGGCTTCATGAGAGAATATGCAACATTTCCCAAAGTGTGAACCTTTTGTATCAGGACCTTCCTGCCCTCAACCATTTCTCGTACAAAGTGATACTGATCATCAATATGCTTTGTACGAGCATGATACATAGGATTCTTGGTCAAAAATATAGCACTCTGACTGTCACATTCGATCCTCACAGTCTTGCAATAAAAAATAATACCAACACCAAGTATTTGTAACCATACCGCCTCCTTAGAGGTATGCATAATAGCCATATACTATGATTTTGTGGTGGATAAAGCAACTGTGGGTTATCTCTTACTCATCCAACTCGCTGCACCTCCAAAAAAAGTAAACACAACCACTTGTGGACCTTCAACTGTCCAAGTCACCTACCCAATTAGCATCTACAAACCCCTGTATGTCTAATGACTCAATAACACCATTAGTACCACAATAAACAAAACAATGATATGAAGTACCTCGTAAATATTTGAATACCCTCTTAAAATAAGTCCAATGCTCTCTACAAAGGTTAGACATAAAACTACTCAGAACTCCCACTACTTGGGAAATATCTGGTCTAGTGGAAACCATTGCATACATTAAACTCCCAATGGTACCAGCATAAAGAACGTTAGACATATCCTAAAAATCATCATCACTTCTAGGACTCATGTCTTAACTCAACTTAGGACCAACAAGAAATGGAATATTAACTAGCTTATATTTATTCATATTAAACCTCTACAAAATAGTATCAACATACTTACTTAGACTTAACCAAATCTTTCTGTTAGCTCGATCTCTACTGATTTCCATCCCAAGAATATATTTTGCAGCTCCCAAGTCCTTCATATCAAATGTGCCAGAAAGTTGAGTCTCGAGTTCTCTAATCATCACCTTGTTGTTACCAATAAACAACATGTCATAAAAAACAAAGAAAATGATTGGTATCTAATCATCAATATTTTTAAAATATACATAATGATCTTCCTCACTCCTCATAAAACCCAAATTCAATACGAAAGCATCAAACTTCTGATACCACATCCTGGGTGACTGTTTCAAACCATACAAAGATCTCTTTAACCTGCAAACCAATTGTTTTTTTCCTTTCACAACAAAATTGCCAGGTTGTCACATATAAATTTCCTCCTCAATATCCCCATGCAAGAAAGAATTTTTAGCATCCATTTTCTCTATCTCATAATCATAAGCAACAACAATAGAAAAAAGGAATCTAATAGAAGTTAAATTAGCAACAAGAGAGAAAATTTCACCAAAATTAACTCCCTCTCTCTAGGAGTTGCCTTTGACCACCAGTCTAGCCATGTACTGCTCTAATCGACCATCTCCACCAATTTTTTTTTGAAATACCCACTTGCATACAATGGGATTTTTTACTTTGGGTAAACTAACAAGATCCCAGGTGTCACAACTATCCAAGACCATCATCTCCTCTTGCATGGTTTGCATCCAAGACACACTTTACTATGAAGAGAGAGATTTTCTATAGGATCTAGGTTCGTCATCAGTACTCAACAAATAAAATACACACAAGAAACCTGGTGGACCATACCTTTTAACTAGTTTTTGTTACCTTGTGGATATCCTCAAGGTAGGAGTAGTGGGATTTTCCTATTCTTATTTACCCTCTGTGTGCTCATGTTGCACATCATCTAAGCTATTTGAACTCTCTGAACCCTCCTCTGCTTCTCTATCCTCAAATCCATCTAACTATTCTTCCACATATACATCTTCCTACTTTCATTTTTTATCTCAAAGTGCACTGTCTTTGTCTTCTCCTTTGGTTGTTCTTCATTTGGAAAATATCTAAAATCCTTGAAAATAATATCTCTAGAAAATACCATGCTACAAGTTAAAGGATTCCAAATCTTGTAACCTTTTACATTCTCACCATATCCCATGAAGATGTATTTTTGTGCTTTTATATCTAGTTTAGATTGCTTCTCCTAAGGCACATGAACAAAAGCCTCACAACCAAAGACCCCTAGGTGTGAATATAAAGGATTTCTATTAGAGTAATATTCCATTCTTTGGGATATTTACCCTTTTACTCCACTAGGTAAAATAGGTAGTATATTGCATTATACTACATGTATTATTACATTTACTTTTCTACCACTTACCATGTAGATATTTACTGTTCTAAATATCTAATGGTAAACCTAGGTTAATATCTAAATATCCTATGTTAGATATTTTAGTTAGTGGTTAGCACACATTTCTCTGAGCACGTTGGTTAGCGATTGTTAAGCCTAAAGTTGTTAGCATCTATTTGTAATCCTATATAAACTATAGGCTATGCTATTCTAAGGTTAATTCAAGGTTATTATTTTGTGAGCACATATTTTATTTGTTGTCACTTACCTTGACCATAATTGGCATCAGAGCCACTTGTGGAACGGGACTTACGAAGCTATATCGAGGGGTACAAATCCCAATATGGGACCCACTTAACCTATTGCTCAGAATTGATCTCGAGGTGAATCACGATAAGCAAGGCCCGTAGGCCCATATACTTGTATGGATTAGAGACCACAACATCGAGCGACCACAGGAGAGGACCCGCAGACCCACAGTCATTGGGTAGCCACAGGAGAGGGCCCGTAGGCCCACATAGATCTGATAGCAGGTGGCTGTCAAACCTGTCTAGTAGCCAGTAGCTCCTTGATTCGATGACCAAGTGTAGGTGGCCCTCACAAGCTGACGATCAAAGTCTACACTCTGATGACTGACCACCAGGCGACCGACTACCCTCTGTGTGGTGGTGGACCTCCATGTGAGGGTAGGAGCACCCTCTGTGGGAGGCCACATCGTAAACAGGTGACCATACGAGAGGGTAGGAGCACCCTCCATGTGTGGTCAAACCCTAGCCTGACAGTAGACCTAGAAAAAATCTAACTGGCCTGTAGAGGCATGAATCCCGAGGAGCAAGATCTACAGACTTAAACTGGCCAATCTCGAGGAGTGGGATTTGCAAACTTGAACTGGCCTATGGCCTAAAGATCTGATCTGGTGACACATAGCAACATGGGAAACACTATCGAACACAAATTTTTTTAGGTGATCTGATCCGGCTAACGTGTCATCATGACATTGACGTGGCTGGCGTGAAGCAGCTGGTGACTTCTGATTCATCCACGTGGTGAGTTATCCAAGGCACACATGTGGTAGTATGGACATCATCTTCAGGCAGTAAAAAGGGAAAATTAGAGATTGCCCAAAGACAATCAATAAATGAGGAGAGGTTTTTTATTTTTAAAGCCTCGTTACGCAGTCGTGCGCTACGTGTGGGATAAATCTCATAGTTTTAAAAAAAATTAAGTCACAATGAAGCTTAAATAGGAGTTTTTTACCTCCTATACTTGTCGGGAGATGTATCCCAAGTGATAGCCCGATCGTTAGAAAGATACTCATGTGCGGCAGGTTGCGAGTTCCAATCCCATGCCCATCGTGCTTTATTTACTTTTAAATAATCTACCGGTGGGGACACAATAAAGAGTTGGTTTCGCTCTTTTGTCCCACCTATGGTAGTAGCTGAGCCGGTCAAGCGTCGATCGATAAGGCACTCCACTTTGCCATATGCAGTTTCAAATACCGCCAGAGACAAAAAATATTTGCTCCAACAAAAAACAATAAGGTAATTTTTATTTTGTTATTTTAAAATTCAAAGTTTTTTTTATATATTTCTTTTATTAAATTAAATATAACTTATGTTTTTGTTTCTTAAAAATCTTTTTTTATAAAATGATTTTTTAAAAAAACAAAATATAAAGTTTATTTTCTTTATTCATTTAAATATTATGATTGAACTTTCTATTTAAATTTTGCAACTTTCAAATTCAAAGGTGCTTGTGTTTTCTCACAAAATGGAGATATGAGACATAGCAAGAGTACATTTTTTGTTGCAAATTAGAAAAATCTTCTCAAAACTTGTTAATTAAGCATCCAAAAGAGAGCATCAAACTTGAATTCTTTCTTGCAAATTGGAAAACAAGGAAACTTAAAGACTTGCAAAACATAAAAATTGAAAGTGTGCATTTGTTTTCTCAAAAGGGGGATATAAGACATAAAATTGCACATATTTTTTTTGCAAACTTGAGAAGAACTTGAAACCTTGGGTCCATAAAAACCAAGTCATTTTTCGACTGGTCTGGAAGCCTTTCAAACGCGGGTCATGTGTCAACTTGTCTTGGAAGGAGTGCTCGAGTTGTTAATTTTGTAAAATAGAGGGGGGGAGACAACATTGTACTTCTTTTGTAAAATTGTAAAACAAAGTAGGAGACATAAATATATCATTTTTTTGCACAACACACATCAATATTTTGTTGCAAAAATTAAAAAGGTGCATTTTCAATTTTACTCAACACCTTCATTGGCAAATTAGGTGCATTTTTTGTTGCATCCATCACCTAGGTGATAAGAATTTTGTGGGCATTCTTGTTTGATTATTGCATTATTTTTTTTGCAATTATAAATCATAGAATCAAGAATGTACTAAACCCCAAATTTTCACAAATTTGTGTAAATCATTGCATAGATTTAAAGCCAAAATTCACTTGATATTCTCTCCTAAATCAACAAAACCCCTAATTCACTCTCATTTGTTTGGCTTAATTTCATCAAACTTTCATCCTTCTAGAAGGGTGTTAAGGAAAGTGTCATTAAATATCTGTTTGAGTGAATTATCTTTTGGTACTCTTTTAGGGTATATCAAAAGAAAGAACAAGTTTTTTGAAAATAAGGAACCTTAAAAGTTGCAATCCTTTGCACTAAGGGGGGATAATTCCTTTCTTCCTTAAAACATAGATTTTGATAAGAGGGAAATAAAACTTGTAAAGGCAATCATAAAAGTAGAAGTCATCAACATCATACCTTTTTCTTTTAGGCTTCATAATAGCAACCATGCTTGAAGTACTTGCAATAAGGAAGGACAAATTGGTGAACTTTTTTGATAAAATTGCCTAGAAAACATAGTTTTGCACAACTTGTAAAAATGACAACCAAGACACCATTCAGTGTTGGTTTCAAAACAAGTAAAACTAAAATGGCAAAGGCACATCACAAAAGACATGTTTCTAGTAAAGTGTCTCATTTTGATTCTGATTTTGGTTCAAAGACAGTACTGGGAGTGCTCATTGCTAAAATATTATTGTAGAGGGAAAACACGTGTCACCTTGAGCAAACACCATTTTCCTCTCTCTCTTTTTTAGGCTTCATAAATAGCATTAGTTTTTGTTTGAAGTGCTTGCAAGAAGGGGTGATTGTACCTCTTTTAGGCTTCATAAATAGCAAACTCTCAATGTTTGAAGTACTTGTAACAAAAGGAGAGAATTTTGTGGTGTAAAATTGCCTAGGAGGCAATATTTGTAAAATCCTTCACAACAATCTTGATATGCACATATTTTTGCAATTAAGGGGGGATATACTTTCTTTTCTTCACAATTTTTTTGTAAAAAGAGAAGAAGACTTATAAGGGTGCATTTTCAGCAGTGACCGACATCTTAGTCATACTTCTTTTAGAAATTAATTACATGTTTTACAACAAGAAGGGGGGAACTTATAAGGGTGCATTTTTGATAGTGACTGACACCTTAGCTACCTTATCTTTTGCAAACTCATATTTTAAATTAATGAACCTCGTATGAAGTGATCTACTCTACTACACCTAGCAATTTTAGCGGTTGGTTATCCATACAATTCGATTGGATGATGATATTACTATAAGTACATTCATTGGTGTGAAGACAAAGTGAGGAATCACCCCTTTTTTTTTGCTTAGGAGCAGCCATAACACTGTAAAATAACAAGAACTAGCAAATCAACCTAGGTTAATATCTAAATATCCTATGTTAGATATTTTAGTTAGCGGTTAGCGCACATTTCTTGGAGCATGTTGGTTAGCGATTGTTAAGCCTAAATTTGTTAGCATCTATTTGTAATCCTACATAAACTATAGGCTATGCTATTCTAAGGTTAATTCAAGGTTATTATTTTATGAGAACATATTTCATTTGTTTTCACTTACCTTGACCATCATTGGCATCAGAGCTGCTTGTGGAACGGGACCTATGGAGTTGGATAGAGGGGCACAAATTTTGATATGGGACCTCCTTAACCTGTTGCTCGAAATGGATCCTGAGGTGGATCATGAGAAGCAAGGGCCGCAGGCCGATAGACCTGCATGGAGCAGATACCATGACATCAGGGGACCATAAGAGAGGGCTCGCAAGCCCATAGTAACCTAGAGGCCATAAGAGAGGGCCTATAGGCCCACACATAACTGACAATAGGTGGCTATAAGACCTGTCCGACAGCCATCGGCTCCATGATCTAGTTACTGAGTGTAGGTGGCCCTCACAAGCCGATGATCGAAGTCTACACTTCAGCGATTGACCACCAGGCGATCGACCACCCTTCATGTGGTGGTGGAGCTCCATGTGATGGTAGGAGCACCCTCCATGGTTGGCCACGTGGCAACCAGGTGAACACACAAGAGGGCAGAAGCACCCTCTATGTGGGGTCAAACCCTATCCTGATAGCAAACCTAGACAAAATTTGATTGGCCCTTAGAGGCACGAATCCTGAGGAGCGAGATCTATAGACTTGAACTGTCCAATATCGAGGAGTGGGATATACACACTAGAACTGGCCTACGGCTTGAAGAGCTGATCTGGTGACACATGGCAACATGAGAAACACTATCGAATGCAATTTTTTGAGGTGATATGATTCGACTGATGTGTCATCACAACGTTGGCATGGCTGGTGTGAAGCAGTTGGTGAATTCTAATTCATCCATGTGGTGAGTTATCCAAGGTGCACGCGTGGCTGTCTGGTCCTCATCTTCGGGAAACAAAAAGGGTAAATTAGAGATTGCCCAAAGGAAATCAATAAATGAGGAGAGGTTTTTTCTTTTTAAATCCTTGTTATGCAGTTGTGCATTGCGTGTGGGATAAATCTCATAGTTTAAAAAAAAATTAAGTCACAACGAAGCTTAAATAGGAATTTTTTACATCCTATACTTGTCGAGTGATGTATCCTGAGCGATAACCTGACCATTACAAATATACTTGTGTGCGGTAGGTAGCGAGTTCCAATCCCACGCCCAGCACACTTTATTTGTTTTTAAATAATCCATCGATGGGGACACAATAAAGAGCTGGTTTCGCTCTTTTGTCCCACCGATGGCAGTAGCTGAGCCGGTCAAGCATCAGTCGATAAGGCCCTCCACTTTGCCATATGCAGTTTCAAATCCCGCCAGAGACAAAAAAAATTTGCTCCAACAATAAAAAAATGTCATTTTTATTTTGTTATTTTTTAAATTCAAAGTTTTTTTTTATATATTTCTTTTAATAAATTAAATGTAACTTCTGTTTTTGTTTCTTAAAAATCTATTTTTATAAAATGATTTAAAAAAAAAAAATGAAATATAAAGTTTAATTTCTTTATTCATTTAAATATTATGATTGAACTTTCTATTTAAATTTTGCAACTTAAAAGAAAAAAAGAAAATTTACAACTTTCAAATTCAAAGGTGCTTGTGTTTTCTCACAAAATGGATATATGAGACATAGCAAGAGCATATTTTTTGTTTCAAATTAGAAAAATCTTCTCAAACCTTGTTAATTAAGCATACAAAAGAGACGATCAAACTTGAATTCCTTCTTGCAAATAGGAAAACAAGGAAACTTAAAAACTTGCAAAACATAAAAATTGAAAGTGTGCATTTTTTTTTAAAAAGGGGGATATAAGACATCAAATTGCACATATTTTTTTTGCAAACTTGAGAAGAACTTGAAACCTTGGGTCCATCAAAACCAAGTTGTTTGTCGACTGGTCTGGAAGCCTTTCAAACGCGGGTCGTGTGTCGACATGTCTTGGAAGGAGTGCTCGAGTTGTTAATTTTGCAAAATAGAGGGGGGAATACAACATTGTACTTATTTTAAAAAATTGTAAAACAAAGTAGGAGACATAAAAATATCAATATTTTTCACAACACACAATAATATTTTGTTGCAAAAATAAAAAAGGTGCATTTTCAATTTTACTCGAGACCTTCATTGGCAAATTAGGTGCATTTTCGGTTGC
Source organism: Wollemia nobilis (assembly GCA_028583015.1). Lineage (NCBI taxonomy): Eukaryota > Viridiplantae > Streptophyta > Pinopsida > Araucariales > Araucariaceae > Wollemia > Wollemia nobilis. The sequence continues at coordinate 269,109 of JAQPPZ010014509.1, forward strand.
ATCCGACACCTAGGTGATAAGAATTTTGTGGGCATTATTATTTGATTGTTGCATTATTTTTTTGCAATTATAAGTCATAGAATCAAGAACACACTAAACCCCAAAATTTCACAAATTTATGTAAATCCTTGCATAGATTTAAAGCCAAAATTCACTTGATATTCTCTCCTAAATCAACAAAACCCCTAATTCACTCTCATTTGTTTGGCTTAATTTCCTCAAACTTTTCATCCTTCTGGAAGGGTGTTAAGGCAAATGTCATTAAATATTTGTTTGAGTGAATTATCTTTTGGTACTCTTTTAGGGTATATCAAAAGAAAGAACAAGTTTTTTGAAAATAAGGAACCTTAAAAGTTGTAATCCTTTGCACTAAGGGGGGATAATTCCTTTCTTCCTTCAAACACATATTTTTATAAGAGGGAAATAAAACTTGTAAAGGCAATCATAAAAGTATAAGTCATAAACATCATAAATTTTTCTTTTAGCCTTCATAATAGCAACCATGCTTGAAGTACTTGCAATAAGGAAGGATAAATTAGTGAACTTTTTTGATAAACTTGCCTAGAAAATATAGTTTTGAACAACTTGTAAAAATGACAACCAAGACACCATTTAGTGTTGGTTTCAAAACAAGAAAAACTAAAATGGCAAAGGCACATCATAGAAGCCATGTTTCTAGTAAAGTGTCTCATTTTGATTCTGATTTTGGTTCAAAGACATCACTGGGAGTGCTCATTGCTAAAACAGTATTGTAGAGGGAAAACACATGTGTCACCTTGAGCAAACACCATTTTCCTCTCTCTATTTTTTAGGCTTCATAAATAGCATTAGTTTTTGTTTGAATTACTTGCAATAAGGGGTGATTGTACCTATTTTAGGCTTCATAAATAGCAAACTCTCAATGTTTGAAGTACTTGTAACAAAAGGAGAGAATTTTGTGGTGTAAAATTGCCTAGGAGGCAATATTTGTAAAATCCTTCACAACACTCTTGAGTTGCACATATTTTTGCAATTAAGGGGGGATATACTTTCTTTTCTTCACAATTTTTTTGTAAAAAGAGAAGAAGACTTATAAGGGTGCATTTTCAGTAGTGACTGACACCTTAGTCATACTTCTTTCAAAAATTAATTACAACATGTTTTACAACAAGAAGGGGGGAACTTATAAGGGTGCATTTTAGGCAGCAACTAACAACTTAGCTGCCTTATCTTTTACAAAATCATATTATAAATTAATTAACCTCGTATGAAGTGATATACTCTACTAAACCTAGCGATTGCAGTGGTTGGTTACCCATGCAATTTGATTGGATGATGAGATTATTATAAGGACACTCGTTGGTGTGAAGACAAAGTGAGGAATGACCTATTTTTTTTTCTTAGGAGCAGCCATAGCACTGTGAAATAATAAGAACCAGCAGATCAACATCTTTTTCACTGTATTGGGACAATTATATACTTTACCCAAATATTTTTGTATAGGAGGATGTATATGTATTACCCAAATAATGTAATAAAGGGGGATGTTAGAGTAATATTCCATTCTTTGGGATATTTACCCTTTTAATCCACTAGGTAAAATAGGTAGTATATTGCATTATACTACATGTATTATTACATTTACTTTTCTACCACTTACCATGTAGATATTTACTGTTCTAAATATCTAATGGTAAACCTAGGTTAATATCTAAATATCCTATGTTAGATATTTTAGTTAGTGGTTAGTGCACATTTATTTGAGCACGTTGGTTAGCGATTGTTAAGCCTAAAGTTGTTAGCATCTATTTGTAATCATATATAATCTATAGGCTATGCTATTCTAAGGTTAATTCAAGGTTATTATTTTGTGAGTACATATTTTATTTGTTGTCACTTACCTTGACCATCACTTTCTATGTATCCACACTTTATAATGTTTTTTTTTTAATAAGATTTAGACAAGGAGATCTATTAATTACATAATAAACATTACCAACAACTTATATCCAAAAGCATTTATCTATCTTAGAACTACTCAACATGCTCCTAGATATTTCCATTAGGGTTCGATTCATTCTTTCTGCAACCTCATTTTTTTGGGGAGTGTAAGGAGTAGTCTTCTTTCGGACAATACCTACATGCTTACAAAATTCATCAAATTCTCTGGAATAATATTCACCCCCATTGTAAAATCTCAATAATTTTATCTTATAATCTGATTGCTTCTCAACTAATGCCTTAAATTCCTTAAATCTAGTGAAAATTTTAGATTTAGAGTGCATAAAATAAATCCAAGTGTATCTTGAGACATCATTAGTGAAGGAAACATAATTTTAAGATTTACCCAATGAAAGAACATCCACTGGACCACATACATCTGAATGAATAAGTTCCAATGGTCTCTTAGCTTTATGAACACCTTTAGGAAATGATGATCTATTCTATTTACCAAACACACAATGCTCATAGAAATCATTTTTACTAATAGAATAATCAAAAATACCATCAACCAGGTTTTTATTTAGAATGGTCTTAAGACCTTTTCACCAATGTGACCCAATATATTGTGCCACAACATACATGCATTTTTAGTACCAGTTACATTGGTAGAGTTACTGAAAGTAGAAGCATTTAGCCTAAACAAGGTCCCAATTCGAGATCCTTTAGCTATCACAAAACTCCCTCTTACCAACCTACAACCAGACTTGTCAAATGTCACATGCATTCTAGAATCATTCAACTTGGATATAGAAAGTAGATTTCTCGCAAGTCCTAGAATATGTAAAACATTATCAAGGGTTTTAATACTCCCATCACTAAAACACAACTTTACCTTTCCCTTACCAATAATTCTTTTCATGTCGTTATCACTAAGGAAAACTTCTCCCCCATAAATTGCTTTATACGTGGTAAACCAATCCTTGTTAGGAGTCATATGGTAGGAGCAACTTAAATCAATAAGATAAGCATCATTACTCACAGTGTTAGCTGAAATAGTAAAGGCATCATAATCATCATTAGAGACTTTTTTTGTAGAGCAATTTGTATTATTTTTATTTTTTTTACACTCCTTCACATGCCTTGTCTTACCACAATTCCAACACTTCACTTTACTATTTTTGGGGGTCTTAGAACATCTTTTTGGCTTATCCTTATTTTTATCCCCTTTAGGACCTCTTTCTTTGGACCTTCCTCGAACATGCAAGGTATCTTGGGAGCCACTATGTATGGTATTTCTTCTCATATCCTCTGATATAAGGATAGAGATTATATTATCTATATTTAACTCTATAGGACCACCACTAATAGCAATAATTAGATTTTCCCAAGATTTAGGCAAAGAGCAAAGCAATAAAATACATTTACCTTCTTGTATCTTAACATTTATTGCTACAAGTTGACTTAAAATAAAATTAAATGCATTCAAATGATCAGCAATAGATTCACCATATTTCATTTTTAATGAATACAACCGTCATTTTAGATATAACTTATTATACAAACTTTTAGTTTGATAGATATCACCTATCCTCTTCCACAACTTGTATGTGGAGTCTTTTGTGGAGACATTCAAGAGGATAGAATATGAAAGACACAACCGAATGGTTCCTCATGCCTTCTTGTCCAACTTAATCCAATATTCATCTTTCATGTATGAAGGTTTCGTATTTTGTGAAATTGGCAACCACTGATCTCTTTCTTCCAAGAGATCCTCCATCTTCAGTTTTCGCATCTCGTAGCCAGTGCCATTAAACTTTTAAATATCCATTAAATAAGTAGAGGCCATGGTTTCCAAAACATACTTCACAAATATACAAAACCACACAATAAAAGCTCCCACTCCAACAAAAAACCTTCAATAATTTGAGAAAAACATCCCCCTCTCAACAGAACCGACTGGCTCTGATATCAAATGTTGATAAAAACAAGGTGAAGATAGCAGCAATAACTTAGTTATGTGTATGCAAAATTGAAAAATAAGTTAATCCAAAATTGAAATAGTGAAAGTGATTGTGCATAACATCACATAAAAGAAATCAGCAACACAATTAACACCAGATTTATGTGGATAAAAAACCCTTTCGAAAAAAAAACTCCATAGGAAAAAAGAGGCTAAGTATATTATTAAACTGAATTTGTACAAAAATATCCTTCTCTCTATCCTTCACCAACACCCTATGAACCTGCAAAAATAATACAATACTTCCACTACCTCCACAACTCAATTTATAGATGAGAGGTGGATGGAATACCACCATAGTATCCCAAAAAAAGTGGATAAAACCACTAGAAAAAATCCACTCACCTAATAAACCTTATCCATGGAGATAAAAAAGCATTAAATGACTCCACATGGACATCTATCTTACATCCTATCAATAGCAATGTGATCCAAAACTTTCTATCCAAAAAATATTGCATAAAAAACAAACTAGGCACCCAATATAGAAATTATCTCTCATATCCTCCTATATTGTCTCCCATGGGATAAGCTCAAAATAATCACCTTTTAGTAATTATCATGATGAGTGTATAACTACAGACAAATTTCCTCCATCCCTTATGAGTGAATTACAACTAATATTAAGAGTATGAAAACTACATGAGATTTACAAGGTTGATGGCACCTTAATCCCAATAATTCCATGTTGGAGAGCTTGAGTTTGGGTTTCCCTATGTTGGCGGTTCCTAATTGGAATGATCAGGTCATCAATTACAAGTATATGGAAGAGGTGTGAAATACGGGGATCAAATTGAGCAAGCGACCAGACGGGTTATTGGGCAGATAAGAGGTTGATAAGTCTGTGAGGATGATCATGGAAGGTGAAACTAGTGTTGAGCTAAGAAAGAATGCACTGATATGGAAGGTGGTGGCCAGGGAGGCCATGGCCAAAGGTGGGTATTCTGATAGGAATATTCAAGATTTTTTTGACGTCATCTCCAAATATTAGTCATTGTATTTCGCCAATATTTTTTGAATGATTCCATGACATTTATTCTATCTACTCTTTTGAAATCTTGCTCAATATGATCTCTAGGTATATGGTAGAACTTAGGAAAATAACACCATGGAAAGGGTTGATTGTGATATGCACCTCTAATAAATTTAATTCATGTAACAAAATTTATTTTTGGATATGTATTTGGAATTTAAAAGCACTTCAGTTGATTATTTAAGGTACTAGCTTATGTGAATGCTCTTATTTCAAAAGTAAAAGTGTGTGGATAAATACCATGTCTTTGCAATTCCTGGACTATTTTTTATGAATATCAAATGGACCATACCTTAATTGTCTTAATTTTATCCTTCAAATTTTACGTGTGACGTTATTATTATCATCTTTTCTAATTTATCAATGGTTAAAAGTGTAGTTTTTGGTGGCTTATGACCATTTACCACTATTTGGATGGCATTTCAAGATCATAAACTATAGAATAGACAATCAGGTTTACATAGGTAAACTATAATATGTCTAAATTGTAGCTGGGGGACTAATGTAATTGCGTAGACATAAATAGCAAGGGTTTATATTCAAATGGTAAATTAGATCAACATATTTTGTCGAAACTAGGAATTTTAAGAGTACTTTTAAAAATGTTTGTGGATAGTATATCGTATTAAATATATTTAATTTTGTTAATAAATGTTTTGTTTGATGTAGTCAAATTTTTATTAGCATGGCCTTCAGTTCTACTTCAAAGAGGTCATTTTTGGTTAGGAATGGTTCTCCGAGACCAAAATATCAAAATAATTTAGAGGTTGTTATTTATTCACACCCTCTGATTCAAGTTGTTTATCTTACCCTATCAAATTCCTTTGAATTTCTAGGATCAGAAGGTGGAGTTGATACCCACATGATTAAGAATTTGGAGTCTTTGACTCCTCGGGTGGCTACTAATTCTTCTCCTTCGAAGGATCTCTCAACCCCTAGGGGTGCTAGGAAATATTCTTATTTGAAGGAGCTTTCTGCTTCCCCTAAGTGTGGCTTTGAGAGCCTGATTGCTTCTCCTAAGATCATCTTGGAGAAAGTGTCACATGGTCCAAATATGAGAAGTCATCGCAAAAGGGGTGTGGATATTGGGATGGCCAAGAAAACTGGTAGACCTCCTAGTAAATCTAGAAGGAATATATCTATGGATGAGGTAGTGTCTAATGGTGGTCAGGCTCTCCTTATGGTGAAGGAAGGGAATGGTGAAACACAATTGAAACTTGAAGGTTTCAAATCCTCTCCAAATGGGGGGCAGGAAAGAAGCTCTCCTTTTAAATTTCCAATGAAAATATGTTCATGGAATGTTAGAGGGCTTAATAGGTACTCTAAGATATGGTTCTTAGCTTCATTCATGACGAAAATATCTCTTGATTTTTTTTGTATTCGAGAGTCTAAATTAGAGGCCTCCTCGTGGGTGTTAGTGCATAATTTTGTTTGGAAGGATTCAAGTTTCATGGCTAGTGAAGCCGCTGGTTCTTCTGGTGGTACTCTCTTTTTCTAGGACTCATAAAAACTGGATGGTCATGTTATATATTACTTTAATCGAGTGATTAATATTTTTTTTATTGTAAATTATCTAAGAGGATATGAGTGATTTCTAATATAAATGCTCCAAATTTATATACTGATAGATGCAAATTTTAGCTTTTTTTTCTTGGGATGAGGGAAACCTTTCAAAATGAGTCATGGATGGTAGCAAGAAATTTTAACTCTCCTTTATATCCATCTAAGAAGTGTGGCAGTAATCCTATGTATGAAAGGATTTTGTAAGATTTTTTTGAATTTTTTAATTTGGATGAGCTTCAGGATTTGTATTTAAGGGGGGCAAAGTTTACTTGGAGCAATAGAATATCGAGTAGTAGTTTGATTTTGAGCATATTGGATAGGATTTTTGTTTCTAATTCCAAGAACAATGTGTTTGGGGATGCATCATTGTCAACTTTGCCTAGGGTTGGTTCTGACCATAACCCCTTATGGTTGGAAGTCCTTGATGGTATCCCATTTCTTCGTCGACATTTTAGGTTTGAAGTTATGTGGTGTTCCCATCCTGATTTTGAATCACATGTTAATGAATGATGGTGGGAAGATATTTATGGTGAAGGGATGTATAAATTAACTAATAAGTTGAGGAGGCTTAGAACTAATCTCAAGTTATGAAATAAGTTTACCTTTGGTAATTTATTCAAAGAAAAGAAGAGATTACGATCTCAGTTGAAGGATACTGAAGTTGTTATGGAAGCTCAAGGAAGTTCTGATGCTCAGCTCCAAGAAGAAATATCCCTCCTTTCAAAATATCATAATAAGCAAGTAGAGGAGGAGATGTTCTAGAAATAAAAATATAGAGAGTTGTGGTTGAAAGAAGGTGATCATAATTATCGTCTCTTCCATGCTTCTATATTACAAATGAGGGGTCAAAACAGAATTAGAGAGATAGATAAGGCTAGTGGAGGGGTAAATTTAGATGTGTTGTAAATTAGGAGGAATTTGTTGACTTTTTTAGCTCTCTGCTTTGCTTTGTTCATGATCATGATCTCCTTGCTGAAGGTGAGATGTTAGAAGCTATTCCAAGTATTGTCTCTAAATATTGGAATAGGAGGTTGATGGCTCATTTCTCTAATGATAAAATTCAAGTGGCTATTAATTTTGTGGATCCTATTAAGGCTTTGGGGACAGATGGTTTTCCTCCTATGTTCTTTCAAAAAATATGGCATATTTATGGGGAAGATGTATGCTCGGTAATTAGAGATTCACAATGTTTCTTGTTTATTCCAAAAGTGGTTAATTCAACTCTCCTGGCTCTCATCCCTAAGAAATACTCAATTTTTTACTTCAATTATTTCAGGACTATTAGTTTATGTAATAATGTATATAATATTTTATCGAATACCATTGAGATTAGACTCAAACCACTTTTACCTTTGTTGATTGATCCTACTCATAGTGGGTTTTTATTAGGAAGGCAAATTTATGATGGAGCTATTGTTATTCATGAATTGATGCATTCTATTCATAAAAGTGGTAGAGCAGCATTTTTCCTCAAGTTGGATATTAACAAGGCATATGATCGGGTTTCCTAGGCCTTTCTCTTTAGTGTTTTAAGGAAATTTGGCTTCTGTGAAGGATGGACTAAGTAAATAGAGGAGTGTATTTTGTTGACATGGTTCTCTATCCTCGTAAATGGCTCTCCTGTGAGGTTTTTCATTCCTTTTGGGGTATTCATCAAGGTGATCTACTGTCTCCCTCTCTTTTCATTCTCATGGTTGAGGCTCATGGAAGGTCTATTTATCGGTGTTGGTATGAGTTTGGAATGCGTTTGATGCTCCCTTGTAATCCAATTTCTCATCATAAATTTATTGATGACACTCTAATTTCTTGTGTTGCCTTGGTGGTCCTTTCCAAGGAAGTCAAATATATTTTATATTTCTATGAAAGGGTGATTGGTAAGCAGATCAAATTTTTAAAAAGCAATTTATTTTTCATCAATACTCCAGAGGTGAGACAAAGAAGGATTGCTAATATTTTGAATTGCAGGATTACCTCTCTTCCATACTCTTATCTTGGTCTTTCGATTTTTATTGGTCATGCTAAATATGCTTTGTGGACCCTGGTGGTTGAAAGAATTCATCATAAATTATCTTCCTATAAGGGTGCTCTTCTGATTCAAGCAGGGAAGGTGGTTTTGGTGCAAAGTTCATTGCAGAGAATTCCTATCTACTTTTTGTCCCTATTTCACCTTTCGTATAAAGTGGCAACAAGGTTGGATAGCATTTGTAAGGCCTTTCTTTGGGCCAGCCTTGAGCTTAAAGGGAAATTCCATTTGGTTTTATGGGTGCAAATTTGTAGAAATAAAAATATGGTGGATTAAATCTAAAGAATGCAGCTAGGATGAACAAGGCATTGGTGGTGAAGCTCATTTGGAAGGTAACTTCTAATGTTGACCTTTTGTGGTACCAAATTTTTAAGGCTAAGTACAATTTTGATTCCTTTATTTCATATTTCCTTCCTTCTAGCGGTTCAACTTTTTGGAACAGTCTTGTAAAATCTTGTGAGTTCATTAATCATAATTGTAGGTGGATTTTTGGAAATGGGAGGAGTGTGAATTTTGGGGAAGACGCTTAGTTGAGGGATCATCCTTTGATTTAGGACCTACATTTTAGATATTTGAGTCAAGGATCTATACTAGCTAGGCTTGTTAAAGCAATTGACTTCATTGAATTTCGTGGAGGCAAAATTATCTAGACCAATCCTTCTTCTATTGTGAGGAACACCATTGATCTTCAATTCTAGAATTTGTTAATGGACGAGCTCCATATTTACATTGTGTGACAAGAGAATGTGGAGGATCATTTGGTTTGGAAAGCTGATAGTGCAGGATTATACTTAGTCAAGTCAGCTTATGAGCTCCTAAGTGTTGAGGGGGATGGAAATTTTCCTAATGGCATTATTTGGTTAAATAATTTAACCCCCAAATTCTATATGGTTTTGTAGCTGGCAGTACAAAATAAGATTCTAACAGTTGAAAATATTCATAATAGAAACATGTGTTTGGTCAATAGGTTTTATTTGTGTAAAGAGGCCTGGGAATCAGATTCTAACAGTTGAAAATATTCATAATAGAAACATGTGTTTGGTCAATAGGTTTTATTTGTGTAAAGAAGCCTGGGAATCATATTTTTATTTACTTCTTAATTGTCAGGTTTTTTAGAAATTTTTGTTGTCCATCCTCTATCGGATTTGAGTGAGTTGGGTTTTTCTGAATTCAATTTTTGATTTCATCTTATAGTGGGCTTCTCCCTTTTCCTCGTCTATACTTAAGTGTTTTTGGAAGTATCTTTTACCTCATGTGATGTGGGTTGTTTGGAAGTAGTGCGGAATGCACGTGGTTTCAAAAATAAAGAAAGCTCGACCTTTCGTTTGAGCTCTCAAATTATTTTGAGGACAGTGGAGAATGTTTCATGTGCCTTAAAGGAGAAAAAATTTTCAACGGCTTTGATCCCAAATAAAGTATTTACTGAGCAAAATCTTGGTTTTGGGTATGTGGATTTTCCCTAGCCAACTCCTAATCCCAATAGTTTTATTCATTGGACCACTCCCCATGATGGTTGGTGTAAACTAATTTTTTATGGGGATTCTAAAGGAAACCCATGGGTGGTTGGTGCTAGGGGGTCATTCGTGATAACAATTGTAGTCTTGTTCTTTCCTTTGCTAAAAATATCGGTGTCCAATTATCCTAGTTTGTCGAAGCAAGAGCAACGTTTTTATGCATGTATTTGATTTGGGATTTGGGAATTTAAAAATCTATTGTCAAAGGTGATTCTTTACATGTTATAAATATTTAAAATGGGATCTATCACATATGTTGGAAGGTGGTCAACCTAATTGATGAGGTCGTTGGAATTATTTGAACCTTGGACAGTGTATTGATTGTACATGTTTTTAGAGAAGGTAATGCAGTGTTGGACTTGATGACGAATCTTGGGACCTCTCATATGGGATCTTCTATTTGGTAGAGGTACTTCCCTTCTAAGATTATCTAGTGTGCTAATAATGAGATTCATTAATTTCTATCATGAGGTTTTCCTTCATCCACTTTGGTGAGGATTATTGTGGAGCAATGGCAGTCGTTGGTCAAAGAGTAGGGTGGTGGCTGAAACTTACTTCCTGGGCATTATAGGGTTTTTGAATTTTTTCCCCCTTCTTTGTTGGTGTCCAGATCTATCTCGAAGATTCCTTAGCTTCCATTGGAATGTGGTCTTCTTTCAATGCTATGTCAATGTTCCATCATGTCAAATTTTTCTGCTTGTTCTTGGGATAGGGTTTCTGCCTTATTCTATGGTTTGGTACTAGACCACATTTTTCGTATCTCCTTTTAGGCTTCTTGGGTGGTGGTGGTTGATCCTTTGGAATCGATGTGGGGTGAGTACCCAGGTTGTTTTTAATCCCCTCTTTTGGGATATGTATTTGGGTAATCATTGCTGGCATCAACCTTTTTGCCTGTGTAAGTTGATCCTTTTCCATGTCATTGCCTTAGTGTCATCATCCTTGGCATGCACTTTTGGTAATCTTACACCTATTTGCAGAACCTTTGTTTTATGGCTAGTTGGCGATGTGGGGAGGGACTGCTTGAATTGGTGCATTAAATTTAGCCTTTTCCCTTTTGTTGTTAGGAAATGGCTCTTTGATGATGTGAGTAAAAGTATGCATGTGTTCCTTTTGTTCGAACCCTGGTATTTTGTGCTCCTTATCATTATTTCAAATGTATGTCATCATTTGTGCATCCTCTTCTCTTTGGAGTTTAGATGGATAAGTTTTGGTTACTTGGCTCTTCCCAGTGTTTATGAGATTTTGGATCTACAGACTTGTGTGGCTGGCTGTGGGGGCACGGTTATGCTTGTGATGGGTATGGGCACCTATTTTTACTCGAGTATGTTATGAGGTCTTCTATGTTTTTCTATTTTCTTAGGAGTTTCCTCATCTGGCTCCCTGGTGTGGAAGAGTGTGGTATTAATAAGTAGGGAATATGTGCCCTATTTGAAGATGGGGAAAGCTAAGATATATGGCCCAATTCGAGGTAAGTTAAATCTATGGTGGAGGATGTTTTCCTAATTATTGATGAGGAGATTAAATATATTCTAAAGGATGGTGGCTTACTGGAGTTTATCTAGAAATTTCATGGACATAACCCAGTTCTCTCCAAATGGATGACAACAATGTGGAAAGAAGGATGGGTAAGATTCGGGTTCCAATCCTTTGATGTTTTTGCAGAGTTGATCAGTCACACTACGGGTATTGTATTGGATGGTACGTATCATAACCGAGATAGGCATTCATTGCTGAAAGAAATCAACTTTTTATTGGATGGTGAAGAATTTTTACCCAAACCAGAATGTGTACAATACCAAGACCTTGTCTCCACTGTGGGACAAGGTGATTAAGGAAGTCAATGATGGATTTTCAAGAAGGGCATGTTTAGTTTCCCCTTCACCATATATTGGCCCCTTTAGTTTATTATCAAGTGGAAGTGGAGAGAGGGATCATGATGGAGGAGATACTATAGTCTTTGGCTGATATTTCAACCCTTGTGTCTGGCCAGGCCTTGGTGGCTTCAAAAAATTAGAGTGAAGGTTCTAAGGATGTTTACTCATTTTTACTGGGATCTGGTCCAGAGAATATCTCTCACAAAATTCATATTTTTGCTAAAGGCGTGAGGGGATGTTTTGATGAGATTGTCAAGAATTCCTTGATTTTTCAGTGGCCACACCTATAATGGGGGGTCCTCCTTCTATTAGTTTGGCAAAAGGTAGTGGCACCTATAAATCGAAGTGATGGATTGGTAAAAATTGGGATGAGGTGGATTCTTCTCTCTTATATCACCTGGATGATGTGGAGGTTCTTCCCAAATATTTCATTAAGGATAAAATGGTGGTTGATGGTTATATTATGGGGGAGGCCTCTAAAAAGAAGACTGTAATTTTGCACTGTTTAAGGTTGATGTATATCAAACATCATGCAGTGTGGAGTTCTATGAAAATAGCATTGGATTATGTTGAGGAGGTTTCTCAATTATCTAGTAAAATTTCTCACGAGATTGATTTTATGTTGTAGAACTCTTTCAGTTCTCTCATTGATTGTTTTTATCCTTGTTTTTTGGTGTACCTATTTTCTTTGTTGCGTTTTGTTTTTTTCTCTTCTGGCTACCTTTGGGTCAGGGTAATCTGGAAAAGGTTGTGGGGTCCCTTTCAAAACCCTATTTTTCTTAATACTACCAAAAAAAAAAAATTATCGTGATTCTCAATATGTTTTATTAAAATATATTGAACAAACGATACATGGTGTTAAGTTTTCCAAAACAAAATATTAGAAATAGTTCAAATTTAGAATTAGTATCATTTTTCATTGATCGAAGAATATTCTATAAATTCATATGATGTGTATAATATGTTTATTTAACCTACAACTTTTTGTAGACAATTTTCAAATGTATATTATATTAACTTATTTTTTATGTGAAAGATAAAATATATTACAAGAATAAAGACTAAATATATTATGCAATCATTATCATAAACAATACTTTTATTTTATATTTATTTAAAAATAAAAATTTTGTTAATTTTATTTTTGATTAAAAATATACAACGTACTAAAAAAAAATTACAACTCATATCAAGGTCGTGTAAATTATTTATTTGATAATGTGTGGGTTGAGGACATGGGTATGTAGCTTCCCACTATGTGTTTATGGTATTTAGATAGTTTGAAATAACATATGGAAGACATTATATTTGATTTGAAATGGATATTTACTATACAATGTAAATGGCAGTGCTATCATATAGAATATTCCTTGTTTATCAAGTTAGTGTAAATTGTTTATATACTAGTTTGTCATGCTTGATAAGTAAAAGAGGCATATTAGCATGTTAACATATGATGACCTATGATTGTTGTTGTTATCAATTGTGAAGACACAAAAGCAAGCTATAGTCACATTCTAGTGTATGTGTACATGGATTTTGAGTAGCATTAAAGATTAAATATGATCAAGGTGATTGTGCCTATATCCTTGTTGCCAATGACATAAAAATAATAAAAAACATCCTTCACATTTTTAATAATACAAATTCATACCTAACCAAGGGGATTGGTTTTGCCATGCAATTCTCAGATGATGGTTCTTTCTCATCCTTCGGTAGATGTATTCATGATGGACTATGGATGGAATTCCATGTTGGATAACTCTAGTTTGGGTCTCCTTGTGTTGGTATTTTATTAGTGGAGTGATCAAGTTACTAATTTCAAGTACGTGGAAGAGGTGTGGAAGATGGAGATCAAATTGATCAAGTGACTAGATAAGTTGTTGGGCAAATAAGAGGTTGAGAAATTGACGAGGATGATTATGGAAGATGAATTCAGCATGATGAAGCTACAAAATTACCTTTTTAAAGTAGCCTAACACCTTTTTATCCATTTTTCCTTAATCAATATAGTTAAATATCAAATATTAATCTGTATCTATGATTATATTAGTGATGAATATAGAAAATAAAAGAGGATGCGTTACTGATTTATTTTGAAATGGTTTTTGTGTATTTTTAAGAACTAATTGTGGTTTATTTCTAATTTAAGGATATAATATTTTAATAATAATCTTACAAAATTTTGTGAACAAACCAATGATTCTGAAATACTTGGTAAACCATTGCTCCAAAATCCTTTTGTATAAAGTTATTAAGCTAGGATAATCTAAGCACTAGCTATGCATTAGAGTAATTCATGTGTCAAAATAACAAGATACAAAAAATTACTTCAAAATAAGTGTGTGTAGGAGGAATTGATAAAGTGAAAGGTCAACCAACTTTAGAAGCATCATGTCAAGATCATGGGTTACATGATCTATTTTTATGTTAACCATTAGCATAAAACTAAATATGTTAGTTATGCATAAGAATAAGGGCAATCACCAGTAGTAACTCTAGAGCTATCAACTTTATGTAGTATAAAAATAAACTCAACTGCATATCTGATGGAGAGCTAGATACACACAAACTAGAATAGGAAAAATATGTTGAAGACCTCTATTTTATTTCAAAAATAAAATATGGAATTGTAGGAAGAAATTAGTTGTTTTTTAAATAAAATTCTAGACATCATTTCTAATCAGACTTATTGTTGCAATTTGATTGGATGGATGAAAAACACAGACCCATGTAATAAATTAAAATATATATCACTATTTATAATAAATCCTATTATTTAGCTAACTAATTAGAATCTCATCTATAAATAATGATGTATGCCTATTAGGAAAAGAATGGACGGTAATATGTAGTAATCATTTGACTTTCTAAACATTATCTTAATTTTGAATCATTCTATTCTATTGTATGTATTAATTTGACAACATCATTTAGTATTTGTTGTTGACATATTTTACCTCTTGCTAGACCTCAAATAAAGGGCCCACTCTCTAGCATAGTGGAAGGATTACTAGCATATATTGCAAGTTTTCTATTTAAGTTTTGTTCTATCATTTATTTTAAAAAAATATAATAGTGTAACTAATGTTTCTGAGTTTGTTATCATTTCAATTTTGACTTAGTTAAACTTTATTTCTGCTTCCTTGTGTGATTTACTTTACTTTTCTATAAGTATGCATTGTTATTTCAATCAGATTATTACACTATGATCTTTGTTGACTTTTGTTTTGTTTTAGAAAAAAGGTTCTATTTTAGATTAAAGTTTCTTAGTTCCTTTCAATTGAGTGAAGATTATTTTTTGATTTATTTCAGCACTTGAATTGTAATTAAATCTAGGATTTCTCCTGATAACAAAGTTTGGAATTCAATATGATTTTATTTATGAATATTGCAAAGGTGTTTTAATTCTTTGATCTTATAGATTACTTAAGGAACTTAATATACAAGACACAACTCATAGATCTTTAATGCATATAGCCTTAGGATGCCACCCTAGTTTAATAAATAATAAAGTAATAACATTAACGATGTTGGAATATATTATATTATTTGGTACATGCTAATTTACCACCTTGGGTACATCCTTAGATTAGTAAGAGTGTTCTAAATTAGAAGTTATGATTTACTTTATGCAATGTAATAAGTGCACAAGTATTATTAAAGTGTACAAAGTATTTTTAGTATTGTAAATGTGCATAGTTTTCTATGTGCATATGTATCCATATAATAGGAAGTGGAAGAGTCTCTAGAAGATTTAAGGCCAAGAGTGCTCCATATGAAGAGTCACATTACACTATATATGTATTGTATGTGTACATATAAAGTGACGTGATGTGACATGATGTGACGTGATACTTAATTTTAGAGCTATTGTAACATTTTTATAAGCATTTGTTAATTGTAAGTTGATGAGTGATTGTTGAAGTTATTTTTAAGTATTATACTTCTAGTATATTGTAACTTTATTATTGATATTTTTGTGATTTTTATATTATGTATTAAGCTTCAAAAGCTAGCAGTAGTGTCAAAGCCACAATAATATTTTGACTTGTACAAGTTTTAAAGTTGCAAAGGAGATTTTGACTAGTAAAGGAGAAACCAATGAAGTTAAGGATATTACCTCTGGAAATAAAAAATAGACAAGTTTGAATATTTACCTATTTAAAGAAAACAATTATAATAGAAGGATATTACAGGTCTTGAAGATAAACCTTGACATTGAGGAGATTGAGAGATCCAAGAAGGAAATTCTATTGGAGAAATTGGTATATTGAAGAAGAATGTAGATTGCATATTGGCTAGAGTCTTTCCACAGGATTAAGGGAGAACTTGTGAATACTAAAACTCAATACAAAATTCTTTCCATTAGTTTTTAGAATAACTAGTGAAGTTTATTCATTTTAAAATTTCAAAGTTTTTTGAGTATTTGGTTATTATTGTCAAAGTTATTGTTGTAGAAAATTAAATCTCATAATATGAAAAGATTCCTACAATAGATAGAGAATAATATTACCTTCGTTTCTTGAAATTCTATGTGTTTTACTTGTGCAAGGATCAACTTTTTTGTTGCCAAAAAGTAGACTTTAAAGATTGAGGAGGTCTAAGAAAAATGCCCCATTAGAGATTGGAGATTGAGGAGACTCAAGAAGGAAGTTCCCATAGAATATTGAATATTGGAGATAGAAAGTTACAAATTGAAGAAGTTGAAGAGACCTAAAAGAGGTTAGATTGAAGAACTTCCAGATTTGGAAGATTGAATATTGAATATTGCATAATTGAGGAGTAGTAGATTTAGGAGATCCAAGAAAGTGATATAATTGTAGAATTACTATAGTTGGAAGATTGAAGAGACCAAGAAAAGGTATTATTGAATTTTAAGAAGAGGATTTTAACAGTTTTAGAATTGGAAGACCCGAGATAAGTGGTCTCAAGAGAATTAAAAGAAGGGGAAGAAGGATAGAAAAATCCTTACTGTGAAAGTGATTGTTGAAGGAGATTTGAAGAAGGTTTATGATAGAATATTGCAAAAAAGGAGTAACTTTGCAATGTTGAAGAACCATTAGATATTGGAGATTGAAGAAACTCAAGAAGGAAATTCCCATATAAGATTGAATATTGGAGATTGAAAGTTGCATATTGAAGAAGTTGAAGAGACATAAAAGATGTTATATTGAAGAACTTCTAGATTTGGAATATTGAATATTGAAAATAGAGAATTGAGGAGTAGTATATTTAGGAGATCAAATAAAGTGGTCTAATTGTAGAATTTCTATAGTTGTAATATTTAAGAGACCAAGAAAATGTATTATTGAATTTTTAAGAAGACGATTTGAAGAGTTGTACAATTAGAAGACCCAAGAGAAGTGGTCTCAAGAGAATTCAAATAATAGGAAGAAGGCTAGAAAAAAAACTTACTATGTAAGTGATCGTTGAAGGATATTTGGATAAGGTTTATGATAGGAGATTGCAAACAAGAAGTAACTTTGTAGAGTTGAAGTAACCATTGAACGAGATTTGGAGAAGGTTCATGATAGTAAATTGAAAGTAAGGAGAAGTTTTTGATAAGAAGAATTTGGGACAATTATCACCATATGACAACAATCCCAAGAGAAAGAAACTTTTGGAAAGAAGTTTACCAAATTTTGGAGAAGATTTTTTGAAGACCTCAAGAAATTCAAATTATTTAGGAAGAATATAGTGAAGGAGATTGATTTTAAAGTCAGAATTCGACTAGAATATTGAGGGAGCAGAGAAGATTGAATAGCCCATAATTTTAGGAAATTTAAGTACAACCATAATATTTTTGAAGGCTGATTTGATAGGAGAATTTTGCAGATTTTTGAAGGAGAAATTGAAGGGTTGAGGAATATTAAATCGAAGAAGATTTTGAGCTATAGATTTGGAATGTTTTGGGTAGATCTTGGAGTGCTCTTGAACAGGATATTGAAGAATATTAATACAATGAAATAAGATAGCATTCTGAAGTTATTCATTGTAGGTTTTGGATAATGAAATATAGGATGATTTGATTGAAGAGTTGTAATTTTTTTTATAGCATTTGGGTAGCATTAATACATGCAAGTTATAGAGTTCGAAGGAGCAGTTTTAGAGGAGATTTGGAGCCATAGAATCAGGATGTGTGGACATAATTAGAAGAAGATAAAGATTTGTGATTTTGGAGAACTTTGGGGTAGATTTGTAAAGAGATATTAGTCAAAAAACTAGTAAAAAATTGAGCAAAAATTAGATCTACAAATTTGTAAGTTTTCTAAAGGAGAACAAAGGCGCAAAACTTACAAAATTGAGATTACGTTAAGGGGTGAATTAAACCATCAAAGAAACCAGTAAAAAGGAGACCAAAAAGGTATGTGATATCGGTGCAACATAAGTGTATTATTAGATCTTTCAAATTTATTTTACATTAATTAATTGAGAGCATCATATTAGCCTTATTGAAATCTTAAGGATAAAGTTAAAAAGGAGTATTCAAGAAAAAGGTGTTAATATCATTTACATCTTAAATTTGCAATATTGAAACAACCATAACCTAAGTAAGAGTTATTTGAAAAGGAGAAATATGTAGAGCATTATTAAAGTTATTTTATAGTTGATAAGAATGCAGATTTATTAAAGTGAAAGGAAATAAAATAAAATCATTTGCTTGAGTAAGTTAAATATTGAACAAGGGTTAAAAACAAGGTAAAAAATTATAGTATATAAATACACTAGATATCCATAATTTAAAGGAGGAGTAAGAGCATTTGGTTGGTGTAGACAAGCACCAATAAAAGGTACCACTATTAAAATGTGAGCAACTACTACACAAAGAACCACCACCATAGAAGAAATACCATCACTCAAAGAAGAGTCACCACTAAGGAGAGGCATTGTAGTCCTAGGAAGGAGAAGCACCATCATACAAAGAAGCACCACAAATAAGAAGCACCACCATTATTATAATAAAGCTCCATGATCCTATAAAGGAGAGCCACCATAAAATATGTTGAGCAAGGCATATATTTTTTTTCTATGAAGTGCAAGTGAATCATTTTCTATTTAAGAATGCAAGAGAATACATAGAAGATATAAGGATTAGGATTCATGGAAATTAAAAAGTGTTGGTGGATACATTTCATGCAAAATACACATGTAAGAAGAGATAAGGAAAATATTCAAATGTCTAATAGGCACCAAGCTAAAAGGAGGTATTGATATTTTTATGAAGTAACACCTAGCTAGCCATAATACCATTCACCTTGGCAAAGAAACATTTCAAGATAACAAGAAATACACTTCAAAAGCAATGAAAATATTACGTGTCATGTGGTACGCATAATGTGGAAGTTCAAGACTTTATAGCACCCGTTCCAAGGAGGGAATATTTAAAAGAGGTTAAATATAGAGGATTCGATGAAATAGTTTGTACTATGTGTAAGAAATAGAATAATATATAAGCATAGCCATTAATTGAAGGTTCAGTGTGAGTAAGAAGTGAAGCACCATTTGGCATTGGAAGAAAAATATTCAATCCACGTAGGGATTCAAATATTCATAGGTTGATTACTTTACAGAGTAGCTATGAGATATTTGAATGCACTCAGCCAATTATAAGGAAAAGGTAAAATATTTTCCAAGGAAACCCAAAATATAGAAAAGGTTTCATAAAAAGGGGAGCATCTATCAAGTGACAATCAACCATTGTTTACCAAATATAACTACCACGAATAAAGTTAACGTAATTCATTTTATTCAAATTTTATTTATGCATAGGAGATATAAAGAATATATACATTTATTATTTTCTAAGGATAGAAGTAAAATTATATACTTTGGAGGGATAAGAATTAAAATTTGAAACCTTAGATATAATATTAGTGTTTTTTTTTTTTTAAGCGAAAAACCCCTTTTGGGGCCGCCTTGTTCTGAGATACCATGAACAGGGGGTTCTACATCGTCAAAGTAACCCAGCAGTCACACCCAGCCCTGCCCGCACCAACATTATCAATTGGATTTTGGGTACCCAATTCAGCTTTTTGGTAGGGTGGATATTCGAACCTGGGACCTCCCTTGGAGGATTGCCCTCTCCTCTCCAACTCACCTACAACACCTGGGTGATATAATATTAGTGTTATTTAAAGGTTTTGTGAAGAATTGAAAATTAGTTTAAAGGAATTGAAGGACTAAACCTAAATTTTTGTAATTTGATTATTTAAATTTATAAAACAATTAGAAATATTTGCAATGTTTTTTTGGTAAATAAAAGTCTTCATTAATTACCGGGTTTTTTAGGTTAACCCAAAACCTATTACAATATCCAGCCTTCTGCTGAGATTGTAGATCCTAGTCATCCTTGAAACTTTCTTACCAGAAATTGTGTTGAATCCCCTACAACACCTTACTAACAAAGCACGCCCATACTTAAACATAACTGTAAACATTACTTACATTGATAGGAATTGAAGTTTGGAACTTTGCACTTGTGAAACCTATTGCTTGCCCATTTCCTATTCTCTGTCAAAATATTCCAAGGCTTACACCATGTTACCTTCATTTCCAATTTGGTATGATTTAGAGGGAAACCCCATAGTTATTACCAGCTCCGTGGGGAAAGAACACCCATTCATATTTATCCTTAACAGGTAGGTTTCTTTTCATGACTAATAATGATTTCCACTTCATGTGGCACACATTGTGTCCATGTCACCAAAATACCAACATCAACACCTATGTTGGCTAATTTTTTAGCTGACTTGTTGGCCTCACAGTACACATGACGATCCCTCCTGTTCTGTCTTGCCGCAAAAATGATCCTCACTTCATGGATGACTCCCTCGATTATCCATGGAGGTTTTTTGTCATTCGTTAACAGGTTGATAATTTTCATAGAATCACCTTCAATCATCAAGTTACCTTGAGTTGCTTGGGCTACTTGCAACCCTCTCCAAAGTGGTCTAGCTTTTGCTTCGTTATTAGTTCTGATTCCCAATGGTTCAGCAAAGGCCTTGACCAGATTTCCTTGATGATCCCTGATTATTCCTCTAGCTCTAGCTATTCCTGGGTTCTCCTTGGCTACACCATCAAAATTTAGTTTAAACCAACCTTGGGGGGTGGCTCCCAAGAAATACCATTTCTGGTATTGGGCAAAGGAATGGAATTTTTGTCCTCAATACCTAAGGCCTGACCTAATTTTGTTTCTTGGGGAAGAATTGAGTGGTTCTCATCCACTAAGGTGCTAAGGTTTTCTTTCGCAAAGACAATAATCCTATTGAGGATGTTTTTTGGGTTTTGAATGGTATCCTTAAAGGCTCTATGGTTCCTTTCTAGCAAAATTTGCCAGAGAAAATGATGCCAACAAATTTTCCATAGGTACTTAAGTTTTAGGCTAACAAAGGGTTGAGGCCATTGATGGAACACTTTGGATATAAGAGCAGGCTTAACCCATGAGATCCTAAAGGCTTGGAAAAGTTCATCCAGGATGAACTCCACTACCAGACACTCCAGAAACAAGTGTTGGGTTGTCTCCCATCCTGCCATGCACATGTAGCAATGGTTAGCAATAACCATACCTTCGGATAACATATTGTCCATAGTGAGGATTTTTCCTTGAATCACCAGCCATGAAAAAAAATATATTTTAGGAATTAAGCCTTTTATCCAAACCAAAATCGGTTCAAATTGTTGACCTTCCACATTGAGAATCAAATTATAGGCAGACTTAACTGTGAAGTTACCACTTTCAGTCTCAGCGCAAAAAATGTGATCTTCATCCTCTCTAGAGGGAATAATTTGTTGAGTTAAAATGTTATAAAGCTCTTCAGACTCTACTTCAAAACCATGTACTCTGATGTGTTTCCACCTATTGATATTTATATCCTACCACATAAAATTTGCAACCTTCTTCCCAATATGCTACTCTGTAAATAGAATGGATTAATAAGGTTTTTGACATCAAATATAGTTTATAAAATTTGCAAATATTCTTTTATAGAATTTCTAAATTTCTAAGTTTGGAGTTATAAGGTATTCAACACCAACATTGGATTAAGAAATTTAGAAGATATTATATTCTTGATATTAGGAAGTCATAAGGTAGTCAATATCAAAGGGTATTTTAAAAGGAACTATGGAAAATTTTTATGCAAGATTCAAGGATTTAAGGTGTTTCAACAACTTACTCGGATATAAGAGTGTTAAGAAGGAAAATAAAAGAGAAGAATCAATATGGTCTAGAAGTATTTCTAAAAATTCACAAACTAATGGTTTAGATTCTATAGAATTATTTTCTAATGACATGATAAAGGGAGTTGATAATGTATATATTAATGAAGATATTGATTAGAAAATATCCTACAAATTCGTGCAAGGAACAAAGATAGAATAGTCTCAGTTGTAAGCAACTGGTTTAATTATCTTATTAGGTAAATGGATAAACTTGATTCTTCTAAGACAAGTGATAAAGAAATTGGGACATTTTTACAATGTACTTACTGTAGTAAATCTGGTCATGAAAATGCAAACTGCCAGAATTTCTATCCATGTAAATATTATGGAGGAAAAACTCATTCATATTTCACCTGTTACTATAAAGAAAAATTCTATAAAATATTTGAAGAGAAATTGATATTCATATTATATTTTCTATTATGAGAAGCATCCACTAACAATAAATTCAAGCTGGACATTTTTGAAGATCATGGAGATATGCCATTTGAAAATCCGAAGGAAAGAAAAAATATCCATTCTGATCCACCTTGGACTTGCAAGATTATGAAATCTCTTGTTCACCAAAGACATGTGGAAGATTTCAAAAACAAGAGTTTTATCAATCACCTTGAAATACAAAGGATAAGAAAATACAATGTGAATATTAAACCAGAAGAAGAAGAAGAAGAAGAAGAATATGGTGGGACCAAAGAAGAAGATCCATTTTAAATACTAAAATCTTCAATAACCAAATAATGTAATACATGGGGTGTTGGAATATATTACTTTATTTGGTACATGATAATGTACAATCTTGGATACATCCTTAGATTAGGAAGAGTGTTCTATATTAGAAGTTATGATTTAATTTATGCAATGTAATAAGTGTACAAGTAATATTAAAGTGTGCAAAGTGTTTTTAGTATTTTAAATGTGCATAGTTATCCATGTGCACAGGTGTCCATAGAATAGGAAGTGAAAGAGTCTCTAGAAGAGTGAAGGCCAAGAGTGCTCCGTATGAAGAGTCAAATTACATTATATATGTAGTGTATGTATATATGTAAAGTGACGCGGTGTGATATGACATGACATGATACTTATTTTTAGAGCTATCATACCATTTTCATTAGCATTTATTAATGGTAAGTTTATGAGTGATTGTTGAATTTTTTTCTAAGTTTTATACTTCGAGCATATTGCCATTATCATATATATCATACTAAAACTTTATTATTTATCTTTTGGTGAATTTTATCTTAAGTGTTAAGCTTTAAAATCCAACAAATGACAGTAGTCACTTTTTGGCATCATTTTCACGGAACATATTGGCATTGTTATAGAACAAATAAGTCATTTAATGTTAATTGTTTTATTGTAAAGTTATGGATAATAAATCCTCATGATATTTTTTACACACATACACACACACACATACATAACTTTGCATAAATATAGTTGCATTGTCAAAAATTGTGTTTAAGACATTGGTACATTAGAATATAATTTTTCAATAAATATGATATATAAATAGAATTAGAGATAGAAGAGGTAGATTTATTAGATCAAATTTACCACTAGCCATAGGAATAAGACATCCATGATGATAGGTTGAACATATACCCATTTTTTAGTTATCTAAAGAAGTTATTAATGAAGAAGCTAAAATTTTGAAAGAATCACAATCATCTGCTTTAGGAAGTATATGATTCCTTAGGGTATAATCACCAAAAGAATAAAATAGTAGTTCAACACCGTCTACTCCTAACAAACATTTACCATCTAGATAATTTAAAAGGGTATATAATTTTTGTTTGGAACATATAATGGAGAAAATATAGGATAATACAAAAAGGGCTAGTAATGTGCTCCATTTTAGTGGAACTAGTAATCCTACCTATATTTTCCAATGTCCTATCTAATTAGATCCTAACATAGATGCTCCCATGAAGGTTATACAACCTTATATATTACCACATTTTATGGTAGTTGCATTTGAAGATCTTGATGAATTTTTATTCGATTTTAAGGTCTTATGTCACAATTATGATTATATAAATAATAACAAAAACTTAAACTATTTCCTTCCATATTGAAGGACTTTACAATACGATGGTTCATGGGTTTAGCATCTAATTAAATTCAAACCTAGGAATAAATAGAAAGAATGTTCTTGGATAAATACAAAGAGTATTGAAAGGTCAAAAAATCAAAATTATGAGTTATTTAGAATGAAATAGAAAGAATATGAAACTATGGAAGACTATTTGAGTAGATTTACCTTTGTTCGTAATATGTGGAGGTGTAGATGCAAAATTAAGTAAAACAATATTATTGGGATGGTTGTAGGAAGTATCAAGAGAAGTATTATATGTTATGGAAAAAGGAGATGTAAATGAACTTAAATTTCAAGATATTATGGAACTTTATAAAATTGTTCTCGTATTATAAATCAGAGACATAAAATTGGTAACAATATACATGACATGAAAGAGTTTATGGAATAATTTTCCAACTAGAAAAATGACATTCTAGTGCATCTTAATACAACATTAGATGAAATTAATTCAAATAATAGGTCTATTGAACCTTTAGCCATCTATTGTCCAAGATGTAAAAATAAGAATGCCCTTCATGAATGTCCTTTGAAGAAAACTACCATATGCAGTATTTTTTAAAGGAACATTCCATTGATTAGTGTCACTTGTTACCTAGAATAAAAAATTACATGGATAAAAAAATTCCACCTATTGAAGAACATAATTTTTTAGGAAAAAGACAAGGAGGTAAGTTTCCCCAAAATCCATATCAAAATACTCTTTGAATACCTATGAATTGGGGAACAAATCCTTAGTCTATACCATGGCCTATTCTAGTACATCCTCAACCTTGGGATCAACAATTGTGGGTATCATATCAATAATGGTCCCAAACTAGATGGATGAATCAACATTAGAATAAAAAAAATACACCATTTTTGCCTTCAAAAATGCAAGGTCACCAATGTGTACAACTGCATCAACTGTAATAAGGGCAACATGGCTATTAAAATCAACAAGAATATTTGTTATCTAGACCTGCCCATATTCCTCCTCAGGAACAACAACAACAACAAGTTAAAAAAACTCTACTTTTGGATCAACTTATGGCCAACCCTAATAACACTATACATATAGTACCTATCAATATAGTTGAATCAAAAGATACAACCATGCTTAATGTCATTGACTATGATAACATTTAGAAAAAATTCTTCCTAATCCCACTCCACTTATCATCATATAGATGTAATTTAATGATAATATTCAAGAAGAATCACCTATACCCAAAAAAAATAAGAAGAAAAAATAGATCTGCCATAAAAACAAATCCCTCTCTTCATCTAAGAAAGTACCCTATCCTAAAAAAAATAGAAATAAGAGAAACATCTTATAGAGGGGGAAAAATGCCCTATCGCGTACAATTCTTGGCTAGATCTGCAAGAGAGAGAGCCAAGGTGACCGCAGGGGTATGTTGTTCTCTACACTCGATGCTAGGATAAAGAGTTCACCAGGAATAGTTTAAGGACTTGCTCCGAGTCCTTAGGATATTCATGATAGTTTGATATATTTTTTTTAAGAAAAAACTTAAGTTTGGCCTTGCTAGATCTAAACTAGAAAAGGTAAAGGACAATGCATAAAATAGAATAGGACATCTGAAAATAGAATGCAAGCATACAAGAGCTAACCTAAAAATGATTATTTATTTTGGATTCTTACTAACTTAGGGTTTTATTTCAGAAAACCTTTAAAGTAGAAATATGCAAAATAGATGCACATAATTTATCCCTAGATGTAAACTAAATACCTTTCACTTTCATATGCCTAGGAAACAATAATTAAACTAGCTTATATATATATATATAATATATATATCTATAAACATCAAAAGTTATAAATCTCGAGGCACCTATCTATATTTTTTAGTTTAAATATTTTAAATCCACCGTAACCCTTAATGTCGACGGATAATTTTCTTAATGTCAATTTTTTTAATAAAATATTAATATTGTTTACGGTATGGCTGACCTTCTTGGTTGCCATTGTAGGATGCCTATCGACGTAATAAGATCTCCAACCAATAGAATTATTAGAGAACTTATCTAGACTGGTGGTTGATTTAGCTTTTTCTGCCTCTTGTCCAATGATATCAAGAATAACTGTTTCTGCAAGATCACTCATGAAACACTAAAAAATAGAATTAGTATTAGGGGGCTTGCTTAGGCCATTGTGTAAAAGATCTTGGAGGTGCATCAGTCAAGCCCCCTAGGTCATTTTAGATGACCTTTTAATACAAAAGCAAAAATTAACCTTTGGAGAATTAATCATAAAATAGAAATATAGTAACAGAGAACATAAAATAGAATGCATCAGTATGACCTAGATGCATAATGGAATGCAAAAGTGAAAATAGAATCTTGAAATTGCTCCTAGTGTGCCCTAGGTAAAAATAACACCTTACCTAGAGAGGGTGCGATAACGCAGTTGCAAAGTAACGCCCTACATGGATGGGGCGTTATTTCACTTCTGTAGACTGGTTTACCCTAATTAGGGCAAGCGAATTTGCGCCTCGCTAATGCATGGTACAATATCATTGTAGACTAATGAAAAATAAAAAGCAAGTGTAGAAGACAAAATAAATACCAAAAACAAAGTGATCAAACCCTAATGGACATCGCAAAAGCAAGCAAAGAAGATTGAATTGTCTGAGCAGACACTCTATATCTCTGAACTACACCATGGATCTACCAAGTCACACAAAAAATAAATCCAATCCATGCAATAGAAGATCAAATCCGAAATTCACACTTCGGGGTTATCTTGTAGTAGATAAAATAAAGAAAGAATATCAAACTATCAATAATCAAAATTTCACATTACTTACATATCGTATTGCACTTAAAAACTTTGCATCTATTAATTTAGCAAGAACATTCTTCCTTTTATAGATGAAATCGAATGGAAAAATATGGGCAGAATAAACCCAAAGCTGACACCAAAACATGCTGGAGGGTTTAAACTTGAGTCTAAATAGGCCCAAAAGAATAAATTAAAATTAAATTAAAAGTTAAGCTAAAAACAACGAAGTCGTACCCCATCCTGATGCGGTACGATATCGCTTGTGCAAAGTTGCACCTCATAAATATGGGGTACGATTTTGCTAAAAGATAAAATAAACTAAAAAGGATAGGCAAAGAGGTCTTCCATTGCTCTTGGCAGGGGTTGAGGGCCTCTTAGGGGTTACAAGGAAGATTTCCCACTAAAAGTGGATCAAATTTTCATGCCTACATTTTATCCCTCTTTGATGCATTTAAGGCCTGTTAAATGCATCAAAGAAAGGATCACCAGGAGGAGAGAAATAGATATCTGGGAGAAAAATACAATGGCACTTCTGGTTCACTGAGTGGTGACTTCGAGGGGTGATATCGAGGCTCAATAATAGGTAAGGATTTCTTGTGACCCTCCTTTCACTTTATTTTACCTCATTTTTCATGATTCAATTAGTTTCAAATAGATTTTTAGAAGAAATCACTATAAAAATTGATGGATTTCATACCACGACCCTGGTGTAACTTTACACCCTAGTTGTGATTTCACTTTGGGTAAATCCCGATGAAATTTTTCCTGGAAGAAACTAGGCACGACTTCATGAAGTCATGCCCAAAAAACAAGAACTGCAATTTCATGAAAGAAAAGTTGCGCACCCTAAAAAGGGGATGTGATTTCATGAAAACTGAGGAAAAAGAAGAAAATAAAAAAGGAAAAAGATAATAAGGAAGAAAAGAAATCAAATAAGTAACACTAAAAGTGTAAATTTTAAATTATAATTTCCATTAAATGATTTTGAATTAATTTCAATTTCTTTAACTTTATTATGGAACTGGTTAGATTTTATTTTGTTTGGTGAATGCAACTAGGTATTCTTGAGAGTCCATAGTGGCTAGTAGGGGCTTTGGTAGAGATATATGCTTTGGGGAAGGTAGATAGGGCTATACTATAGGTGGTGGTACTGGATCACATGGTGAGGATGCCATGCATAGAGACAGATAGGGCTATGTTGATTGCCCTAGCAGAGCGGTGGTATCCGAAGACTTCTACTTTTTGGCTACCGATAGGGGAGATGATCATCACACTAGAGGATGTGTGGTAGATCTTGGGTATTCCCATCATGGGTAAAAATATCTACAGGACCAATAAGAATTTAGCCACTCTACATCAATTTTCCACAAGTTTTACCTGCTAGGTGCAAGAGGGCACCATAGCAATCGATGACCTGGTCAACCGCTACGGAGCGAAACCTCTGACTGTGGTACTATCAGGGACTGTGGTTGGTCTCTTGACCTACCACACTAGTAGATGATACTTACCATGGGAACTAGTAGGAGTAGTAATGGACAAGTGACATCAATCGATTTGATTCACATGGGGCCCTTATGTTTTGGCCTGCCTATACAGGACATTGTACAACATCATGTATAAGAGGCGTACAGGACTGATGTGTACGACTTTGATCTAGGTGTGGTGTAAGAAGCACATCATGGTGTAGATACTATTAGCACTACTGGGACCATCACACAATCCAAAGCGAATAATAGCATATAGATGGTTGAGATCCCTAGAAATGATCATGAATACCTATGTAGGGAACCTACCACTAGCGAGGTGGGTGATCGATGAGTTGTAGGATACATAGCTCATCTAGAAACCATGGAGGCTTCACCCTGGATGGGCATACGATAGGATAGAGCTAGTGAGGTTGAATAGGATCATATGGCTAAGGTCAGATATGTGAGAGCCATAGGTACTTAGGTTTAACTGAGTCCTACGGTGGTTCAGGATCTTATAGGGAATTTTTAACCTAGTCAACTACTGGTATTGGAGGGTGACCCAAGATCCAACAGGGGTTGGAGGTGATCCAAAACTCACCATATGTGCTGAGGAGGACACATATGATACTCCTTACATTGACCCATGGGTAGGCGATGCAGGGGTGGCCATCGAGTATAAGTGATAGTACAGAGGAGTCATGCCCTATAGGATATCCCCACTTGTACCAGTATAGAGGCACCGTGTTATGGACTTGGGCATGTAGTGGGTATTTCGAGAGGTAGCTTGTAGGGACATAGATAGGGCACAATTGGTTTCCTATCACACCAAGATAAATACTGACATGGGTTTAGATCTGGGTGGTAAAGGAGGTCATCCTAGGAGCAGGTACTATGGAGGGAGTGGTGAGAGATGCCTGCACACTAGCAAAGGGGTCACAGGTTAAATACCCTAGGGAGGCATCCACATCAAAAGTGGTGAGAGTCCAGATCTAGGGGATAGAGGAGTTGTAGGTACATATAGCTTCTCTATAGACACAGATGGTCCAGTTGTAGGTTGAGAGAGACACTACACTCATGGAGGTTACCCAACTATAGGAAGATGTGGGATGAATGGATGGAGAGTGCTAGTGGACCAGGGTTGAGGATATGGCTACCTTTGGGAGTAGCTAGATAGGGGACACGATGTTGCTCCTTTAGGTGGAGTTGTGATGTACCAATGATAGGTTAGAGACATCCATTCGGAGAGCCATGCTTTTTTATATGGCTTACTGCATAGCTATCCCTCCAGAGTGGAGGATAGAGCCTCCTCCATCCCTTTAGTCAATGAGAAAGTTGTAATCTTGATCATGGGTATATATGACATCTCAGCAGTTGGTGGCACAGCTAAGATTGCCTCCACCCCAGGGAGGGCCAGAGTGAGTTGGCTCTTAGTTGGTGTGCATCCTTAAGTTGAGTGTACCGATTTTGTATCGTGGTAGAACAACCTCACACGATGTCCTCTTTTTCCTACAAGTAATACATAGCTATGGATATTATGTGTTCTATGTGTAATGTTTTAATGCATGTTTTTGTATGTTTTGCTTGTTTATAATAAGGGTTTTTATGTATGCAAACTATCCTAATGCACACTATATGAGGATGAATTAATGCAAAAATAATAAGAACAAGGAGAATAAAGAAGGAGAAACGAGATCAAGTAAGAGAAAACAAGATAAAGAAATGAGAGAAAAATAGAAAGAGAGAAGGAAGCGGGAAGAAAATAAAGAGAAATAAAAAAAAAAAGAGAAGAAAGAGAAGAAGAAGAGAAGGAAGAGAAGAAGAAGAGAAAATAGGGAGGTGCAAAGGTCAACCATCATAAAAGGAGAAGAATGAACAAACCTAAGTATAAGGCTTGCATAGGTTGTAGTGAACCAGTGTAGCTAGACACTAGGGATCATATAAATGAGGTAGCTAGACCCACTATGGTGTAGCACTTGCATCAAAGTGAAAAAATCTATGCGGGTTTGATCGAATATGGGTGTTTGCTCCCTTAATTACTATTGTGAGGTGATTACCCACTAGGATGTATGTCGAGGTCTACTAAAAATGACCAAGGAGCTTATCCTGTAATGGGGTGAGCCTGTTGAGTCAAAAGAGAGTATGACCCGATAGGAGATCGTGAATAGTACAATACCTGCTATGATGTATAAGTATCCCATATGGGGTGTAATATGTGTAAAAATAGTATGCAAGTGCTATCCCAGATTGGGACTTTGAGAAATATTTTTAAAGCAATAAGAATTGTCAACATTATGAATAAATAAAGAAAAAAATGAAGAAACGATCATAAGGAACAAAGGAATAAGGAAGGAAAGAATACCTATTGGGTATTTCTAGGCATTAGAGTCCTAGTGAGAAGTGTAATTCATGTGATCTATGACCTAACTAGGTATCATCATATGCCATTATCGCAAGATCCCCAAAATCTATATCAACAAGAAGTCATGAACAATCAATCATGCATTTGTGACAAGAAGACATGCAAAGTGTTTAGTTAAAATATCAAGAAATCATGAAAGGATGACAAGAAATAATGCAATATGAGCAAGCAAGAGAAAAATGCAATGGATAATTAAGATGTAATTATATGAAAGTTTTTGGTTGTTTATATATATATATATATATCATTTATGGAGAGTTAAAATCAATGCAAAGCCAAAATGCACCATACATATTATCAAAATAAATGGGTGTGCCATGAGATGTTGGATCAAATACATCCTCAAAATTATGGAGAAGCTCTTTTAAAGCTCTTCGTTCAACACTCATGGCACAATAATCACAACATTTTCTAATAGCACCATTCCTTTTAGCATAAAATACATCATACAAAAATTCATCATTCTGTAGCACAAAAGTAAAGTTATCTTTAGAACAGACAAAGCCAACCATATTACAAGACATTATATTTAAAGGAAAAGAAAAATTAACACTTTTATTATCATATATTGACAACATTTGATATTCCATGTATTCTGCATAAGTCATAAGATGGTCATCCTCCTCAAAAGGTAAAGGTTCATTCTTATTAGGTATGAAACCTATACCACATCTCCCAGGCCAAATAGCGATATCCAAGGCTCTTGAATACCCTTTTTTTGTGGTCACAATCCTTTATTTGCATATCCCATACCGAACATGATATGCTTAGGAATGGGATAATCATTAGTGAGATAACATTGAGTAAAAGAGCGCTTATTGAGATATGGGTTGCTACCATGGAGATTTTCTTTGAAATCCATGCCTCCAAATATGAAAGCACACATGCCAATGTGCATAACATAACCCTTCTTATGAGGCAAGTCCATAGTTTGGGGTGAAGGTGGTAACTTTGCTAGATCCATAAGATGCTCCTGAAAAAACTGATTATCATGGTCCAAGGAGAGAGAATGGGTCTTATGTAAGGTTATGCATAAGTACAAAATATCATAAATTGGCTCTATTTATAATTTTTAAAACCTTGAACAGGCTAATTTTGGATCATTTCATCGGGGCCCATTCACCCAAAAATTACGAGGTGAAATTTTTTTGGGGTAAATTTGCCTATCGTTGAAAATAATTAAAATATTTTTATTTTAATTTGCTGACCTCAAATTATAAATGAAATTGATTTTCCCACTCAATTCACCTTCAAATTATAAATGATTTTATTTTTCCCGCCCAAATCACCTCATATACTACCCGTATATATACTGTAGTGGGTACCGATAAACATACATCGCTTTGAAACAACGAAAAACTTGCCAAGGTTGAAGAGGAATGCCAATCGACATAATTCAATCAATTACAAAGGTGTGTCGATCAGTTGCAGAGGTTTCGATCGGTTATAGAGGTGTGTCAATCGGTTGCATAGGCATCAATTGGTTGTAGAGGTGTCAATCGGTTGCAGATGTATCAATCAGTTGTAGAGGTGTCGATCGGTTGTAGATGTGTCGATTGGTTGCAAAGATGTCGATCAGTCGTAGAGCCATGTATGTCGGTATAATCCAATCAGTTGCAGAGTTGTGTCTATCGATATAAACTGATTGGTTTTAGATCTGTGTCTATCAGCATAAGTCGAATGATTTAGCTATAACTTATCAGCATGTTTGCAGTCGATCAAAATGGCTACAACCAATCGACATGGCTATAATTGATTGACATAGATGCAATTGATCAGTATGGATGTAATTGATCAACATGTCTGCAATCGATTGCTATGGCTACAATTGATCGACATATCTACAGCTAATCAGCATGCTTATATCCGATCGAATTTTATGTCTCAAATCGGTTGTCATTAATCGTAAAGGCTAAAAGCCTTTCTTCTCGGCCTAAATCCTTTAATTTTACCGTACATTTTTAGATTTTACAAAACCGATATTTATGGCCCCAAACATAGAAAAAATCACCACAGTCTAAAATTTTTTGGAAAAAAATAATTGCAATTCACCATGGTTTGAAAATTTTTAGAGAAAAATAATTGGAATTTGCCATGTATACTTCTCCATATTTCACCCGGATTCCAAGACAATTTACCTTCAATTTATAAATATATTTTAGGGCTGACCTCTTATGCATAACCCTGGTCTTATGTTCCTCACTTACTTTTAAACTTTGAAAATACTCAAAAATTCTGAGATGAGGAACATGGGGAAATTGTTGAAGAAATAGAAGGACAAGAATAGGAATTTATTTGAGCTAACTCTATATTTGAATAGAATTAAAATGGTCTAGGGTCACCTGAAATGGTGATAACTTGATTCTTGAATTCAAACTTTAGACACTGATGAAAAGCAGAAGGGATGACTTTCATTGCATGAATCCAAGGTCACCCAAGAAGAAGATTAAAAGAGGAAGGACAATGTACCACATAAAAAAAAGTATCCAATATTCTTGGTCCCACTTTTAATGGGAGAGATATGACACCACAGGCCTCTTGGGACTCATTATTGAAAGCTTAAATGATGATATCAGTTTTTGTTAAATCTTCCTTTTTTAATCCAAATTTTTGAAAGAATTGATATGTACACAAATTGAGGGAGGAACCATTATCAATCAAAACTATCTTGATAATGGTATCCCCAATATGTGTTGTGATGTGAAGTGATGAATCTCCATGTAAGTTTGAGGAACGTTTATCATCATCTGAGAATGAGACATGATGTATCCCAAAATAACCTACAATGTCGACTATGGCATCAGGAGGGATGTCTAGAAAAAGAGATTGTTGTTTAAAATTTTTTATTAAATCATTTATGTGATCAAGATATGTCTACAAAAGTTCTAACATTGATATATTTTTTGGCATACTAGTTAACTACTTCTGAATATCAAATGAAACCTGTGATTGTGGCCTCAAAATTATGGGTGGAATCCTTGTAGCTGAATCTCTTCTTTGATTCTCCTTTAAAACTGTATTGGGCTGCAATACTAAACTTTTCACTTGCTAATGTTACTTATTCTAATCCTTTTTCCTTGTAGTCACCCCAACCATACCAACCACATTGCTATGGCATAGGGAATCATCTTGATGAGCCATCTGGTTGGCTGCTTGTTGCTCATGCTTAGGTAGGGGATCCTAAAATATCTCGTGTCTTGATTCATTGTAGGAACTTGTTGAGTAGGAGTTTGATTATTTGTTGATTGAAGATTCCCTAAATAAATGTGTATTGCATAAATCAAATCTTGCACAAGATGCTTCAGTTTCTTACAAGTGTTTGTCAAATGTCCTTCTACCCTATGATAAGTGCAATATTTACATTACCTTATACCAATGAGCTGTAGTGTCTAGCTATCTTATTGGAGGTAATTCTATTTCTTTAGCATCCAATAGTTGCTTTAAAACTACTTCCATAGGGATATTAAGTCTTGTGAAGTTTCTTTGAGGAGGCTTCTAAAGTACAATCTTTTGTAGGTTGTTATTGATATTATTAACAAGCCTATTATCACTATTACCTCCTATATGCTTATTCTTAGGTTGAGACTTAATTGGATTATCTTATTTAACCTTGAGTTGACCTCTTCTTATGAGATCTTGTTCCACCTTTCTTACTAACTCAATTGCTTGATCTAAATATGTGATAGTAGTAGTTTCTAGAGCATAAGATAATTGTTCTTGTAAATTACCAATGAATATATAAAGCATATATTTCTGAGACACATGTTGTCTTAATCGGCCAAATAAACTCCTCCAAAGAGCTAAGAATTCTGAAAAAACTTTCTTCTTTACTTTTATTTAAATCATATAAATCTCTCATAGTCACTTCCTTTTCAATATAAGCACTAAACTGATGAACAAACATCTCTGTGGTCTTCTCAAAACTCTTCAAATAATAGTTGGGAAACCGATAATACCATTCTAATGCCACTCCAACAAGACTCTTTGGAATTTTTTTCAATAATATCATATCATCATAAACAATATCATGACAAACTATCCTGAATCCTCTCAAATTCTCTATTGGATCTTCAATCCCTTTATATATTGGCAACACTAGCATAGGAAAATACCTAGGATAAGGTCTAGCAACAACAATAGGATCCAATGGATGACTACACATTTTGTTATAGTTGTATGTAAACCCTGAAGGTTGAATCGTATCCATCCTTGAAACCAATTGATTCACAACATTTGTCAAATTCTGCATTTCTCAATTATTATGTGTGTTCCTCAGACTTCCCAAAAGAGGAAAGTATGTATGTTGAAACCTTGATATTGGATTCAAAATTTGGATACCTTGGTTGTATGTGGTATTTTGAGGATAACTAAAATTTGGTGGGATAGAAGCAATAGTATTGACATTAAAGGATGAAGGAGGAAATTGAGAATAATTTTTTGTGCCACTACTAGTTAGAGGGACTTCCAGATTCTCTCCAACATTGGTGGTATTAGTAATGGCACAAGTCACTTGGTTCTTAAAATTGTTTTTATGCAAGGATTGGTATGTAGGAATGCCATGATGAAGCCAAGGAGACATATTGGGAGGAGAAGGATTAGCATCCTATTTTTCAAGATGAGCTTATCATTCCACATATTCCAATAGTTTTTTCCTTTTGAGCTTTCATGAATTCCCAAATGTGATAAAATGATGAAAAGATATTTTCATTAGGTCCAACAAAAGGATCATGATTAGTTTTAGTTTCCATGTCTACCTCTTTGTGCTCTTCTAGATCTAAATTAGGGTCTTATTTATCAATATGATCATCTTCCAAAGGAACATAATCATAATCTAGTTGTTTCCTCTGACTTCTAAGGAAAGAAGCCATTAGAAGTAGTGAAAAATAAATATGGAAAAACACTAATAAACAAATTTTAATTACTTAAAGATTTTCCAAATAGAATTAATGATCTAGAGATGTAGAGGGGGAAACTGCCCTACCACATACAATTCTTAGCTAGATCCGTAAGAGAGAGATCCAAGGTGATAGCGGGGGTATTTTTTTCTCTACGCTCGGTGCTAGGGGGAAGGTTTCACCAGGAATGGTTTAAGGACTTGCTCCAAGTCCTAAGTATATTCGAGATAATTTGATATATTCAGTTTAACAAAATACCTAAGTTTGGCCTTAATAGATCTAAACTAGAAAATATAAAGGACAATGCAAAAAATGGAATGGGACAACTAAAAATAGAATGCAAGCATACAAGATCTAACCTAAAAATGATTCTTTATTTTGGATGCTTACTAACCTAGGGTTTTATTTCAAAAAACATTTAAAGCATAAATATGCAAAATAGATGCACAAAAATTACCCCTAGATGTAAACTAAATGCCTTTCACTTTCACTAGGAATCAATAATTAAATTATATCTCCAACCAATAGAATGATTAAAGCACTTATATAGACCTATGGTTGATTTAGCTTTTTCTGCGTCTTATCCAATGATATCAAGAATACCTATTTTTGCAATATCACTCATGAAACACTAAAAAATAGAATTAGCATTAGGGGACCTACTTAGGCCACTGTGTAATAGATATTGGAGGTGCAGTAGTAAATCCCCTTAGGTACATTTATATGATATTTTAATATAAAAGAAAAAATTAACCTTTGGAGAAATAATCATAAAATAGAAATACAGTAATAGGGAATAGAAAATAGAATGCAGCAGTATGATCTAGATGAAGAATGGAATGCAATAGTGAAAATAGAATCTTGAAAATAGTGAAAATAAAATCTTGAAATTGCCCTCGATGTGCACTAGGGAAAAATAACCTCTTGCCTAGATCAAGCGTGATAACACAGCAAAAAAGTTGCACCCTACCTATATAGGGCACAATTTCATTTTTACATACTGGTTTGTCCTAATTAGGGCAAGTGAAGTTGTGCCTCGTTAATGTAGGGTGCGATATAACTACAAACTAATGAAAATTAAAAAGAGAGTGCAAAAGATGAAATAAATACCAAAAACAAAGTGATCAAACCCTAATGGACATCGTAAAAGCAGACAGAGAAGTTTGAAGTATCTGAGCAGGTACTCTATCTCTCTGAACTATACCACAGATCCACCAAGTCACACAACAAATCAATCAAATCCATGCAACAGAAGATAAAATCCAAAATTTGCACTTTAGGGTTAGCTTGCAGTAGTGAAAACAAAGGAAGAAGAACAAACTATAAATAACTAGAATTTTGCATTACTCGCATATCGCATTGCACTTAAAAAATTCACATATTTTGATTTGGCAAGAACATTCTTCCTTTTATAGATGAATTCAAAGGTAAAAATATGGGTAAAATAAACCCAAATATAACATCAAAACACGCTGGAGGATTTAAACCTTGGTCTAAGTGGGCCCAATAGGATAAAATTAAATTAAATTAAAAGCTAAATTAAAAACAATGAAGTCGTGCCCCATCCTGACAGGGCATGATATCACTTACACGAAGTTGCACCTCATAATGACAGGGCACGATTTTGATAAAATATAAAACAAAATAAAAAGGAGAGGCAAAGAGTGTTAGTCTTACAATGACACTGAGAGGGGGGGGGGTGAATCAGTGTAGCTCTATAAACTTAAATTTACAGCACTTAATACCGCAACAATTAAAACTTATTACTAGATACAACAAGTATAACAAACGAGCATCACACAACACAAGTTTTAATGAGGTTCACCAATGTGGCTACTCCTAAAAAATTGACTGCTTATACTATCGTCCAAATCTAGCATTTGCAAAGCATCAACTTTACAATCAATTTACCAGCACCCACTGTGAGGAGCACCAACCCCTTATTTATCTACACCAATAGAAAGGAGCACCAACCCCTTATTTATCTACACCAACAGAAAGGAGCACCAACCCCTGATGCCAAGCTACAACCTGGACTTCAATTTGAATCTATAAGTTTGACATTAAGATACCTTTGCTTTTGCAAGACCCTGACTAGCCTTCTTCACCTTTGTGTTCTCTGTGCACTCTACTCTCTCTGCGCAATCACTTTGCACACTCTGCTTTGTTACAGTCGAACTTCACGATTGTCTTCTCCCTTTTGTGCACTCTGCTCTCTTTGCAAATTTTGCACTTAGCATGATTCGACATGACTTTCTATCTGTGCACAATGACCGTATTTCACACACCTTCAACACCTTTCTCAATTCTCCAAAAAACCCTCCTTTTATAACAATATTTTTTATAATGAAAACCTTAATCTTAGTTAGCTATAAATCCTAATCTTAGTCGGATTTCATAACAACTGTAAACCCTAATTTTAGTCGGTCTGTCACTGGTCTTCATCGGCTTCAACTCAAGAAGATGTTCGGTTTATCCATCGCTTGATGATTTCATTCTGGACAGACCTTGTAACCGCCATATTGACTTTTGATCACTCTTTGTATTTTAGCAGTATGAAATCACTCTGTAACTGCCCCTGTAAATGTCGTAGTGATGTCGATCCACTGTCATACTTCTCATTTCATTTGGGTTCTCCTTCTTGACTTGCACATTTACGACCAATCACGAAATCATGACATTTCTACCTCTGTAGCTTCTTTTGTTATTGTTTCCACGAAAATACATGTCGCAATATCGTGACACTTTCGCCTCCGTACGATTTCTCTATTCTTTTGTCATGATATTGCAACATTTCTACCTCCGTAGAATTCGTATTTTCTTTTGTTGTAATATCACGACATTTTTGCCTACGTATACTTCGTCTTTTCTTTTATCGTGATATTGCGACACTTATGCTTCCATAGACTTCGACTTTGCTTTTGTCACAATATAGCGACACTTCTACCTCCGTAATCTTCAACTTAGCTTTTGTCGTGAAATCGCGACACTTCTGCTTCCATACTTAGCTTCTTTACTTTTTTCACAAAATCACGACACTTCTACCTTCGATGTCTTCTTCTCTGTTTTTGTCACGAAATCACGACACTTCTGCTTTCATACTTTAATTCTTTGCTTTTGTCATGAAATAGTGACACTTCTACTTCCAAAGTCTTGCTTTCTGCTTTTGTCATGAAATCGCAACAGTTCTACTTCCGTACGCTTCCTCTCTTTCTTTTGTCATGAAAATATGACATGTCGCGATATCATGACACTTTTCAAACTTACTTTCTCTCTTCTATTTTAGTCACAAAAATGCGACATATCACGAAATCACGACACTTTTTTTACTTGTTCTCTTTCTTCGAACTTGTCACGAAATCGCGACACTTTTTCCTGCTTTCTCTTTCTCTTCCAACATGTCGCAAAATCATGACAGTTTTTTCTCTTGCCTATTTCTCTTCCAACATGTCACGAAATCGTGACAGTTTTTCCTGCTTTTTCTCTCTCTTCCAACATGTCACGAAATCGTGACAGTTTTTCCTACTTTTTCTCTCTTCCAACATGTCACAAAATTGACAGTTTTTCCTGCTTTTTCTCTCTCTTCCAACATGTTGCAAAATCATGACAGTTTTTCTTGTTTTTTCTCTCTTCCAACATGTCGCGAAATTATGACATTTTTTCTTGCCTGTTGTATATGTCACGATATCGTGACACTTTTATTACTTTTATTTTCTTTGATCTTTTGCATATGGGCCACTTTGGTCTTCTTGGAAAATCACTGTACATACTCTGAATAACCTTTGAACTCCTGTCTTCTACATCTGAATAGCTTTTGAACTTCCTGTCCACTGCATCAACAGATCTATCTGACTGTGTTGACAACAATGACAATACTGTTGCTACACCTTGCTCAACAAAGAGGTCTTCCCTTGCTCTTGGCATGGGTTGAGGGCCTCTTAGGGGTTACAAGAAATATTACCCACTGAAAGTGGGTCAATTTTTTTTGTCTACACATCTACAAATTTTGATTTGGTGGAGTTAAAATATTTAAATATCACAATCCCTTTACTACAAGCCATTAACGATGTACCTATGCTTACTAAGACCATTAAATAATTATGCATAAAAAAAAGAAGGAAAAATAAAGCATATCCTACAACCATATAGGTGGATGGAAATTTAGCAATCCTTCTTGTAGGGATACTTATTCCACCTAAGTATGGAGATCCAACTAACTGGTCTATTAGGGATTTGGTTGTTTAGTTGTGTGATCCTTGTTCTTGCTTATGTATTGATTTTTCTTAATCTACACCACTATATGTTCTAGCTTTAGCCTCTTTTATCTCTTTCAACACCCTTTTCTCCCCGAATTTAGGCATAGTTAGCTAGGACTTCAAGGAACCAACCTCCTCCAAAGATTGGTCATTGTAGTTCTCATAAGCTTCTTGATCATTCAATGTTGGTCAAGGTCTATGGAAGCACAAACATTTCCATTAGACACATTCTTCGACCAACATATCTTTATTGTGAATTACAATGAAATTATTTTTGAGGTGTCTTAACTTGGTCCTAACATCTAGACAATTTGTGGCCTCTTGATATTCATGATGGAGTACAACTATATTAAATCAAGACCCTAAAATTGGCCTATGTGCAACCCTTGATCCTATTCTCTCGATGTTGTATTTTCCTACAATAAGCCCCATTTTAGCTTTGTCTTGATTGATCTCTTCAAATTTGTATTTTTTTGGTTGACCCATTTCAAACAAATCAACCATTTGTACCCAGGCCTCATCATAAAATAAGATACAAATATAATTGTATCCATTGTCTGTTTTGCTTTATTTCCAAAGTCTTTTGTTATGAATTTGTTCTCTTGAGAAAATATAATTATAGGCTCAATAATTTCAGATAATTTAGTGAGTTGTTGAGGTATATTATCCTCATATTTCTAATCACATTCAAAATACTATATTCTTCCAGATATCAATTCATTAGGATTATTACCAGTAAAGAGTTATTCAAGCAATATTTTAGTCTATTTAATCTTATTATCCATTTCCTTTCACCAAGCATCCATGTCTTCAGCAAGACCTTTCATGAACGTATGTGATATACTTTAATAAATTTAACTTTACATTCATAAATGTTCCCTTCAAAATTAGTCACTTACTTTGTTCTTATTTGATCATATTATTATTCACAATTTTAGAAAATGTGGTATATGGATGCTACCTTCCGAACTGCCTCTTTCAACAATATTTTTATGCTCTAGATTGTGACTATTATATCATCCAAATATTTTATAATTTTAGTCAATATATATATTCAAGCTCTTGACTTAACAATAACCTTTTCTTTGTATCTTTGAGTAAAAGTAGCACTATCAAATTGTTTAGTTCATCCTTTATGTGGTACCTATACTTTGATATTGTCAACTTCAACATGTGATTGCTTAACCTTTGTCTTTAACTCTTGATTCTCTTTTTGAATGTTCTTTTTTATTTATATTTGGATTTGACTTCTTTTTTGGGTTTGATATAGCTATTATATTTCTTGAGAATCAAGGTAGACTATTGATCTTAGTTTTTTTGATTAATTGTGAACCATTCATATTTGATTTTTAATTCTTGTTTAGTTTTTAACCTTTTCTTAGGGTCCAAACTCTATATTTTTTACCTGCAATGTTGTCCATTGATCTTGGTACTGATTAATGTAAGCCCTTAATTTCAATTAAGGCATAAATAATTATTGTGCACTCTATTATTAATGTCCATGGTCCAAATTGGTTGTCTTATTCTACTTTTTATCTGATTCATCTATTATTTTTCATCGTGGATTGTCCATTTTCATCCATGTATACCTTAACATTTTCTTCTAGGTAGTTTGACGAGGTACAAATCATTTGGCCTTATTCTCTGTGCCCTAATATTTTTACCACATTTTTTCATGTGATGTGGTTTGTTGATCTTGCTAGGAGAAATGTGGGCCATTCATTTGATTTTGACTTTTATTTGCCTCTCTTGCTATTGATAAAGTTATGTCATCCATTTTAATCATGAGGAACTATGTGGACCATCAATTATATGACAATTCTAGTACAATATATTTTATTTTTATAGACTATAAAATGTGGACCATCGATCCTTATAGGTGAAGTCATGCAGACCTTTTATCTATGTGGATTTAATAAGCATTTTTTGGTGATTCAATGTGGACCGCACAATCTTCAAGTAGTGGAATGATATGGGCCATTAATTATAGTAGATTTGAGGTCTTTAGATATAGGGAAATAAATATTGAAAGCTTTTGTGTATTTTGATTATCACATGGGGTTGACTCAACTCTCTACTACTATCTCAAGGTGATTGTACCATTACTCTTTTATCGTGTTTCTTCTAGGATGCATGGCCTTGCTGATATGACAAACATGGCCTCCCTGACTAGTTTTGGTGGATAGGGAAGGCTCACACATATGGTGGTGAGTGGTCATGACTAATGCATGAATGGATCTAATAGGCTTTATTATGAAAGTTAATATTTATGTCCACTAGTGGATGTCCTCGTTAATTCTCCTTTGCTTGTATTCCTTATCATGCATACAACTATCATGTATCCTTGTATAATGTGAACCTTATTTATCCAATGATAGGACTTCTCCATTAGAATTTGGTGATTTTGTTTCTTGATATCCCAACTGGTTTCCATGTCTCCTACTTTGGATTCTGTTAGAGCCTTCCCTTCTCATTTGTGCTTTCGTTCATCAAAAGGACCATGTGGACTGTCTGGTTGAAATTCCATGATCTAGAAGCCTTGGTGCCCTTGATGTGACTAGATATGAGAAGTTTTGGATATATTACATTATTTGGCCCCCTTGCAATATTAGTTTTGTAGATGATTTATATTTTATATAATATACATGGCAATATGGGAAAGAGTGCAAAGTGTCAAGAGAGTATGAAGAGTCACATTATATGTTGCAAGTTGAGATATTTTTCTTTAATAGAGGAATATGAAAGGTTGCATCTCCTAGATGAAATAGGAGAGCAATAAGTAGAGAACTATAAAGTCATGAAAAATGATATATTGGAGGTAAAGCTCCATGCATTGTAATCAATCTATATCATTAATATAATCTCTGTAGATTGTGTTCATTTGAGTTATATTATATGAGATATTATTTTTCATTTTTATGAGATATTGTTGATAGTTTTAGTTGCATTGATTTTTTTAATTGTTGATCCAGGAATAAGTTTATTGTGATTTAATCCATTAGGAAAGCTAACAATGGTATCAAATCTACAAAGATTATGAGTGAAGATATTTGGAAAATCATCGCCATATGATGATAAGCCCAAATTTAAAAATAAATAAATAGTGTTTTATACATGATAGAAAATTGAAGAAAATAATAGCACATTTGGATAGCATTTAGAGAAGTAAAGCTGCAATTTTTAACATATCCGGATAGTGAATAAATACAATAAATCAAAAAGTGAATAAGAAAATAAGGAAGGAGAAAAAGGACTACAAATTTATGTTTAAAGTGTATCTTATTTAAGCATTCAAAAATATTATTTATAGCAAGATTTGGAAGTGCCATATTCAGTGTTAAAGGTAGCAAGAAGGAGGCATTGAAGTTTCAAGTTTTCAAGGTTGAAATCAAGACATATTTGTCACCATTAAACATGCAATAAATTGTAGAAAATTATAGTGCATTATAAAGGAAAGAAAAAATTATCTACATGCAAGATAAGAGAGCTAAATAGAAAATATATTCAAAAAATTTAAGAAATACCAAGTGCCAAGGAATAGTGTTATCCAATCTAGGAGGAAACAATGTTAAAGAAGGGAGCTGAAGCATCAAGAGAGCTCTCCAAACGTAGGTCAAATTCCATTAAGAATATGAAGTTATAGCATCAAGAAGGGCACCATTCAAAAGGAAGTTGAAGGGCCACTAAAAGGAACATAGAAAAAACCTGCATATTACACTGAAAAGCAGTTAAACTAAAGTCAAGGAAGAGAATAATTAAAGCATAAAGAAACTACATCTAGAGCCAAAGATTGAATATTGAGTTAAGAAACATACAATAGAAGATACAAGCACCAAGT
This sequence comes from Wollemia nobilis, assembly GCA_028583015.1. Lineage (NCBI taxonomy): Eukaryota > Viridiplantae > Streptophyta > Pinopsida > Araucariales > Araucariaceae > Wollemia > Wollemia nobilis. The sequence goes on from JAQPPZ010014509.1 coordinate 313,037, forward strand.
AATGTAGAAGAATAAGTGTTAAGGGTAAACCAAAATGTCAACTATAGCATAAAAAACTGAGCCAAGGTTGAAAGTAGGAGTCGTAGTAATAGTTTACATCACTAGATTCAAAAGGCATCTCTTCCATGTAAATTTCATACTCTATGTGCTCAATAAAAAGTGCCATAAAGACTACTTGTTCAATGAAAGAATGTTAAATAAATAAAAATTGTGTGGGTAAAGCAATGGTATATATTAGCACTAACGGTCAAAGTTGGCATATTTTAGAGTTTAGAGTAGCTAGTCATTTTTAGAACATGGATGTGTGATGAGCGGTAGATGTAACAATCAGAGTATTAACAATAAAATAATATTTTTAAATGTGTCATTTTACACACTATGGAAGAATAGTCACCTATGGTGCGAGTGATGTAGCAAAGAAACATGGTAGATGATGATTGGAGGTAGACCTTGATATATGTTGTAGTCATCGATAAAGCAAAACCATTGTAGTTGCAAGTGCTTATTGTTAGTGAGGTTAAGAGCCCTTACCTACCAAAGAAACATGTTATTAGTAGATTGTAACCTCCTTATTTACTTGGGGGTGTTAAAACACATATAAATAGTCATATATAATCGCCCAAAGTTGAAACATGTACTAATAATGTTAGTTTAATGCCTTCCTTCAAATCTATAGCTGTAACACCTTAAGGTGAAAGTGTAACATGGTAAGAATGTTAATAAAATAGACCTGTAATGGTTAAAAGGAGCATCAAAGTGATCAAAGCAAGCAGAGAATAATTTTGATGAAGCAAGGGAATATTGCTTTTCAAATAAGCCTGAAGTACATCGTAGGAGGTCAAAGTCTTGGAGACTAAAAATAGCACATGCCATACACAAAGGTGGTAAAGAAATTTGAATTTAATTTGATTTTTGCAAAGGTTAAAGAGACATAAGGGGTAAATTTAATTAGTATAACGTTTGATATTAGTTTACTATTCTAAGGATTAATTGAATTAATGGAGGGATAAGGAAGTTAATTAGAGAATTACAACCTTAGTTGATTTTGATAACAATTTTGATATTTGGAGAAATAAGTAGATATTTAATTTGAAGTTTTATAAGGTTATTTATTTTATTGCCTTATTATTATTTGAAATTCAAGTTATAAATAATTTTTGTAAATTATCTATTTATGGAGAGATAAGAAATTCTACATCAAATTTAGATTATTATTTTTTGCAAAATTCTAAATTTATAGTTTCTAATTAAATAGGGAGTTATAAGGAATTCAACATCAAAAGGTTTTTGAAACTTAGAAATTTGAAAAATAATTATTATTTAAAAACTAGGGAGATATACAGTAGTCAACTTCAAAGGAACATGGCAAAGAAAAAAAAAATGAAAAATAAAACAAATGATCAAAAAATAGAAACAAAAATACATGAGTTGAAAACAATTGAAACAAGAAACCCATGTTTTTAAGAGGAACCAATATAAATTGAAGATGATCCACTATAATAGACTATGAAAATGTTGGAAAAATTAAAATTCCATACTCAAAATATGATAAAAATTTTGAAATTCAAGAGAACACATAAATGAAGAAAAAGAGGGTTTTGTAATCAATCATGAGAGAAGCCAAAAATGAAAGTTTTACAATGCTAGAAAATTATCTAAATTCAAAACTCGAGGAAGCAAAAATAAAATTCAAATATGTTTTCACAATACCTAATGATATAGGAAAGGTAATGCATATGGCATTACTTTATAATAAAGTTATAAAAGGTAAGAATAGAAAGCAAGAAGAAATGACTACATATTTGGAAAATGAACTTGTTGATATCATTTTTTTATTATATGGATGAAGGGGTTTTGAAAGTGTCCCCAAAACATTAACAAAGGGTTTTGGAAGTGACCCAAAACCTTTACAAAGTCAAAGAGTATTCAATAAGCTCTAAAGAAGTACATCAATAGGACTAAATCCAACATATGACAAGAGGATTTGACATCAAATAATTCAAGGATCCTGCAATCCTTCCATGTCTCCACTTTTAAAAATAAATAAAAAATAAAAATTGAAATTGAGTGTCAAAAGAGAACATCACCATGAGTTTCATGGCACTCCAGAAAGGCTGGGGTAAACTCAAATATTTCCTACCCAACGAGAATATTGATGACCCTGATATTTGTGATTAGCCAATAACATACTACAACCAAGGTACAAGGTGAAACTGTTGGATAATAAGGATTTGGTGCTAACATATATTGAAAAAATACTCTAAACATAAATTTTTGCTTAGAATTTTAAATCCCATGATTCATTCGACGAAAAGAATAGCAAAATAATCTAAAAAAAATTCTCCCACTTACTATGAAGTCCCTCGAATCTCACCTAGTGGGGAGGCTAGAAACAACCTTCTTGCAGCAAAGTAGAGATGATTTGGAACTAAAAACACTCGCAAAAGAGCCCTCCTACTCAAGATATGAAAAATAATACCAAAATAGGTACACGCAAAGAAGATAAAAAAAGGGTTTTAATAGGATCCCCTAAAATTTTAAATAGTTTGTTGCCATAGAGAAATTATGCATTTTCAATTTTCTCGTAGGGCCACAATTTTTTGAGAGGAACCCAAAACCTTTGTAGGGTTTTGAAAGGAACCCATAACCTTTTTACAACTGGTCCAAAAAACAACATTCAATAATTTTTCAATGAGGACCATAGGTGTTGGGCATTGAATTGTCATCAATTTTTACTCGATACTGCAATTGTCTATCTTTCATTTTTCTATCCAAGCTTGTACCCAATAGTCATAGCTTAGCATTCAACATTGGATGGACTTAAGGCTAATTAAATCCAACCTCCAAAGTAGGTTGGTTCCTTGTCAAATTAGTAAGAGGTTGACTCAATTAGGCTCAATAAGGGTTTGAGGAATAGGGTTATAAAAATATTTAGGGTTAAATAAATATGTATTAACAGTGGCCAAATAGGGTTAACAACATAGGCATCCATAGGAAAACCTCCAACAAACTACTTCTAGTGTCCTACACTCAGGATTAGCAGCACCCAAAACCATGAAATATTCATATAATAAAATAGAAAATAGAGATATGTCCCAAGAAGAAATTCCAATATCCAATATATTAACAATCCAATTTAGCAGAATATATCAATAATCAAACTTTGAAAAAATAAAATTCCTACCAACACAGATATAACTATGAATATATTTCAACTACCTTAACAACTTGTAATACAATGCAAATGGAATGAAATAAACATTACAACATTTATATAAATTCAATTCATAGCTTCGAACCTCTTAAATGAAAGATATCAAATATAACAAGTCTCAAGTAAAAAATCTGAGTAATGCTCCTTCAATTAGTTTGCAGAAAATATTTACATAGTAGGGTAAGCAAATCCAATAGCCGACCTTAAAATCAAGGGTTCGACCTCTATTTATAGTTTAAAATGAAAATAATTCAAGGATACATTACAACAATTTATAATTTGATAGATCAACATAGATCTATGCGGGAATTATCTCATTTTTTCATTGAGTCTAGAAAATCTGCTAGAAGTGATCCGCCATGGCAGATCACCTCTACAAATTTTAGGTTCAATGATGGTAGTTGAGCCTCCAAATGTTATAAATCATATCTGGACCATTCATTGTTCTTTAAAACTCCATTCCACCATAGATTTGCAACCACTCTGGTTCTTGGTTCTTGAAAATTTCATCTTCCCACCTTGAATCGACTGTTATTCAATACACCAAGAATCCACCTTTATATACTATAAAAGTGTCAAAAAAATATTTGTCGTTGATGCTCTTAGTGAACTACTGTGATTAAATATCAGTAATTCTCTACAAACCATTGGAGAAGAAACAAAATGCCAATCTGCTCAAAATTAATTTTGACGTTATCTTGGATAACTTTGGCCACCAAAATCAAGTTCTAGTGAGAAATATACTAAGTGTTGAAAAAAATATAATTCATCATTAATCCGCTCACTTAGCCTTTTAAAAAATTTAAGTCCTTCTACCATCCATGGTCTTGAAATCCAATTGCAATATGCTCCCCAAAATTTTCTCTATCAACTTTGACTTGGTTTGACTGTGAAATCGCCAATCTGATTTGAAAGCAATGCAAAATGACCCTTGTGCTATTTCACAACATTTACTTCCTTTCAAGCAAATCTGACCTTATTACCAAACTATGGGGAACTTGTCACCATTTTGCTCACAATTAGTCTTGGAACTCAATGGAATGCACATTCTCAGCACTTAGTCACTGGAGCGCACGAAATAGAGAAGAATCGCTAATCCACTATTTCATGTGTTGACATCATCAAGACTCATAAGAATTATGGATTGGGAACCTTGCATGAAGTTGCTGCCAAATACACTAGGCATCGAGTAGAATGGAACAATTTGTCAATGTTGGCGAAAAGCACTAAGTGTTGAGAATATTGGAGCACTCTTGGGTAGATCCACTCCAAAATACTCTATATCCTCAATGGATTGGAGATTTTCCATGCCTTAGAATAATTTTTAAAAGTTTTCTAAGAATATGGCCATTTTGGACCTACATTCTGGTGCATCTTGGGTGTATTTGCTCGTTAAACTATAAAACTTAGAGTCTTATCAATTAGGAATTAGAAGTCAAAAAATGCAATCTTAAAAAATGCTTCAAAGAAAAATTTCCATATGATCAATTACCCTCTAAAAAATTTATGAAACATCCTGGAGGATAAACATTCATATCAATATCATACTGGAAACACAAATATCGCCATAACTCCTCCAAAATTGCTCAAAGTATAAGAAAAACATAATTGTGTTCTCCCTTTTATGCCCTTTCCAAAATGATGTGTATGCCTTCACAAATATTTTGTTTTCTGCATCTCTTTCCTCATGCTTTTATTACAGTATTCTAACGGTGTCAGAGTCAAAACAGAACAACCAAAAATGCAATACTTCTATATGACTACAAAAATGTGCAAAACAAAAAGGTTCCAAGCTTGTGTCTCTTGCAGGTCCATAGAAAATCTATTTGATTCTTCACCCTCTTGCTAAGTTCTTCTTCCTTAGGTGATTCTTGCTCTTTTTCATTTTCCTCTTCAGCATCATTTCCAAACAACTGCACCATCATATTAAAAGTGTATAAAGCTTGTTTCTAGGCTACTTTAGAGGGATTAAAAGTCTCTTTAAGCTACTTATGAATGTACTCCAACTTATCAGTGTCCTCATAATTTGTAGCACTTCCTTTGTTTACCAAGTCCTCTATAATATCTCGAAGCTTGGTTAGATAAATAATCATTTGTGAAACCTACTCCTGATCAATTGGCTCTTCTAGAGCATCAATCGTAGATTCATCCTGGAGGTTTTTAGCTACACTCTTCTTAATATCTTCCTCTAATAATCGAGTGTTATTCTCCATCCATAACCCTCTAAAGCCATTTTTAACCATATATTTATTAATGTCCACTACACCCTGGATCATATTCTCAACCTTATAAAATAATAACCAAGCCTTTTGGAGAAATTTGTTCTTCTTCACTATGACCCTGATAGCCAGTCTGGCAGGATTTTGTTATTTATTAGGAATAGGTTTAGTAGTCTCACTGAGCCTGCTATCTACCAAATTATAAATTTTCTCAGTCGAAATCATCATGGGTTGTAATTCTTCAGTGAATGTATCCAGATCTTCCTAAACATTCTAAAGAAAGTTGTTGGCATCATTCATGTAATCAATAATAGGCTATAACTTTGAGCATTTTTCTAGAACTTCATATAACAGTTCTTTCCTTAATTTTTTTAGCCCTGCCTTAAAGAATCCTGAAGACTTAGCCTTTTCAATTTGAAGTTATTGCTTCAAGCTCTGTATTTCTTTTGTTTGTTCTTAATTTTTCTTCTTTTGCTCCTCTACTTGCTCCTTGAGCTTATTGGCATCTTGAAATTTGTCCTACCAATTATTTGCTTCCTTTCTGACATATTTCTCTATCTATTTTTGGTTGGTGACTATCTTTTCTAGATTTTCTATTGTTCACTCCAATTTTTCCACTTTTTCTTTGTATATATCAATCTTGACATAAAAAGTGTCCAAGTGAGCTCTCGCTATTACCAGCTCATATTCAATAGGTAACTGCTCAGTGTCTTTTGTATACTCTTACAGATGGTAATATTGAGTAGTCATTTCAATTTTAGGATTGCTTACCAAAGGAATAATGGATTTGGATGCTCTTTACCTTGAAACAAGGTCAAAAAATATAGTGCTTATCTTGGTAGCCATCCTCTTTGAAGGTTTGGACAACTTCTCTACCCAAAAATCTTGATTTTTTTAAGAAGTTTCCTTCTCCTTCTGAAAAGTTGATAGGGTAGGATAACTTCCAAGAGGAGGATAGAATATAATATAAGGGAGGGCAAACTCAACAGATGGCTGTGAAAGGGTGGTAGTTATTATAGTGAAATATGTAACTAATGCTACTGTTATAATGGGAATAATCATGGAAACTGAAGCAAAACTAGAAGAAGGGTGAGTGGGTGTGCTTAAAACAACTTGTGTTTTAGATGATATGGGTGGTTGAGATGGTAAATATGGAATTACAAGATATGATGAATGAGGAATTTTAGGGGACTTTGGAGGAGATGTATTGGCATGGCCCTCAGTATTTACTGGTGAAACAGGTGGTGAACTATGAGGAGGAGAGGGAACTTTTGTTACAATATTATGATTATAATGGGATGGAATTTTATTTGGGGAAGGAGGATAAGTAGAAGAGGGGATAGAGACCATACCTTAACCTATAGATATAGTTTGTTCTAGATATACATTTATACCCTGTTTTTGCATTGGTTGTACTTATTTTGTAGTTGAAATAGGGGTTTTCGCAACAATTTTATCCTTATCCATCTTCTACTTCTTACAGACTTCCTTTTGATATCTTTTTGGTGCTTTTTTGGCCTTTATTTTAAGAAATTGCAAGGTTGTCGATTTATCATTCTCTGTGTCATCCCTAAAAATATCTTTCTATAATGGTTCCTATTATAATGTCTCCTTAGCAATAGGATTGAGCTTCACTATCACTGTAGTGGTGAAACTTATCGATGTGAACGCAAAATTCTCATCCTTTTCATTTCAGTCTATATTTGTATCACGAGGCTCTCCACGTAGGGCTAGGTGTTTGGGACTAATTTATATCTAAATTAATTATGTGCTAATGGCTATTTTATTAGAATAATACATCTTACTCATTAATTGTGCCCCCTTTTGGAAAATTCTCTAATTATTCAATTGAGGACAAAATCTTTTTTAGGACTTCAACAACAGTTAATGGAGTACCAGCTCCTTCTTGAGATTCTTCCTACGAAGGTGGGGATGGAGAATCTAACCTCGATTGTGAATTGTTATAGATTAGCACTATATTCTTTTGGTCCTTCACTTTCTAAGTTATGATATTCTTATCATATCTATTAGAAAAATCATTGTCGATTACTAGTCCAAACATGGATTTCTCTTTACCAATTTCCACTCTCATCCTCCACCAGTCTACTGTCTTGGATTCATTCCATTTATTTTTTATCTCAACTTATCTTATTGTAGACTCTTGCAACTGATGTCTTTTATTCTTATCTAAATCAAAATCAACAACCTACTCATAAAAATCTAACCATGGAGGGCTAATAATCTATCTGTAACAAAATGAGGTAGTAAAAAAGGCTTACCAATGAAGTCATATAGTCTAATGACTGTGCCTTCTGTAAGGATGTACCAATATCCTTATTTGGCACCCTCTATTCTTAACAATTTTTTGGACAACGGTGGTTACCTAGGGTATTTCCAATACATTATCTTCAATTTAATCTATACACGACTCGATGATTCTCAGATGATAAGTCCAATAGTAAAAAAGAATGGGGTCTTCCTAATAATTATTTTCCTTTACTAGAATCCAGTGCCTCATTTTCCTTATAGCAGCAAATAACGTCCAAACAAAACTTGAGCAATACCAAAAATAGGGTGTGTCAAAATACCTTTTCATTCTCACTAATTACTCATGTATTATTTTAGCTAGGAAAGTCATCTAGTAAAAGTAAATGTCCTTAATGTCCTTCTTTTCTACATATGGTTCATACATACTCTCATTGGAAATACAGTATGTAGTGGCTATTTTCCAATCGATCACGAGTTAATCAAAATCCAAACCCTCCAAAAAAGCTAGCATGGAGTAGATCTCTGAGTGGACAAACTGATCAATGGGAATTGGGGTTTTGGGAAATCCTCTACCATATTTAATGGTTTTGAATTGATTATAAACCCATTTTTTGAAAGGTTCTCCCTCATGAGCATGCTTCTACAAAGAGTAATACCCAGCTTGCTCGGATGTGTTAAACTCTTTTGGCCTTATGGGTGGCTCTACCCCTAGGGAAAAAAGGTTGTGATAAGCTTTGGTAGTGATACTAAACAAGGTTTTACCTTCTATCATATTTATTGCTTTTGCTCTTGCGTTATAAAATTTTACAATGGCTACTATCAAATCCATCCAAGGATGAACTAAATCATAGATATAAAAAGACAAGAAGGAATAAACATCACATTTACCTTGGGATGACAAAACTACACCTTTCTTGTATCTATCATTGATTTTTTTCTGAGCTTCATTCTCTCTATGAGGATCAGCTCGATATCCGCCACGGCTTTTGCTTTGTCAATGTAAGTGCCCACTTATTTGTTTACCAAAATTTTAGCTTCTTGAGTGTCTTCGAAGGCCATGTCTGCAAGAAATTTTTTATAAAGTTCTCTCCGGTGTTTGTAGATAATGCTTAGCTATTCTTCAAATATTTCTACTTGGTAGGCACTGCTTTTTTTGAATGAATGCATTATGCATTTTTGAGCACTTTTAATTGCCCATGCATGTGCACCTTTCACCATTAATGTGGCTACTATGAGAACTATTCATTTGCATGCTTTTAAAATTGAAATTATGCATCTCGACGGCTTGGAGACGTTATGCTGCTTTATGATTGGATAAAATGTAAGACACCTTCCTGCACTCACAATGTTGCTCATCTTTTTCTTTTCCTTTGGAGCAGTGTGGGAAGCTTACACATTAATTTGTGAATATTTGCCTTTTTAGAAGTTACACAGTGCAGGAATTGGTCTATGCTAAAAAATGGTCATGAAATTTGGTGGATTGGAACTCTCACCATGATATGCTATCATTTAGTATCTTTTAAGAGTGGATTGAAACTCAAGCATCATTCCACTTCTTCTTTAGTGTATTTGAGGGCAGAATGAAAACTTGCTACTTTTTTGTTGATACTTAGCTTATTTTTGCAACCTTTTCACTTTATATATATATATATATATATTAGCATTTTATCAAAATTAAAACTTGAAATAAAATGGAAAGGATATGGTACAAAATATGTACATATATTACAATGAGCTCAACTTAATCAAAATAGAGTTTAAGGTGAAAACCATTGAACAGAGTCGGCTGTATGTTTCCCTCAAGATATTCAATCTAGAAAATAGTGGTCTCTTTAAATTCTACTATCTTGAAAGGGCCATCTTAGAAGGAGTAAAATTTTGATGATGTTCTAGTTTAGCTCTTTCAACATTCCACCTGAGTACATAATCTCCAACTTGGAATTTCTTTAAACTTACCTTCTTGCCAAACCATTCATTGATATCAATTGAATGCTTTTGAAAATCCTCATATGCCTAAGTCCTCTTCTATTCTAACTATAGCAAGTATTTCAACCTTACTTACACTAGATTTTGCTCAGATTCCTCTTCTGTGTTTATCATCTTGAGTGTTGTAATCTCCAAATGAATAGGTAACACTACCTCTTTACTATATACTAAGGCATAAGGGGAGGTCTTGATGGAATTTTTAATAGTTATTTTTTCTACCCATAGAGCTTGCTCCAGAAATAGGTGCCAATTTCTCTTATTAACCTCTAATGATCTTCTGAAAATCCTCAATAGATTCTTGTTAGTTGATTCTGCAAGTCCATTTCCTTAGGGGTAGTAGTTTGAAGTATTCTTTATGGTAATATCATATTTTCTAGTAAAATAAATATATTTGAATCTTATAAATTTTGGTCCATTGTCGCTTACCAAATCTTCTAAAAAACCAAACCTTGTAATTAAGATTTCCATGAAATTTATCACCACTTCTTGGTCTGATTTCTTTGTAGGAATAACTTCTACCCATCTGGTGAGGTATTCTATAGTAGTTAGAATGTACTTTTGGTTATTTGAGGAATTTGGATTGATAACTCCTATGAAGTCCAAACCCCATTGCTAAAAGGGTTCTTCCACTTGAATTGGCTTAAGGGGAAATGATGCATTCCTTGTTCTTCCTAGATATCACTAGCATTTATCACAAGCTCCAATGACTTTGAACTCAAAAAATATAGTAGGAAAATAATAGCCTACCCTGATAATATTTAATGTTGTAACTCTTCCTAATAAGTTTCCTCCGGATAGTCCTACATGGAACTCCTCTATGACCTTTTGTTGTTGATCATATTTTAAGCATCTAAGGAGAAATCCATCAAGGTTTCTTTTGTACAAACCTTCTAGCAATAAGACATACTTAAAATTCTAAAGTCTATGTCTCCTCTTCTATGATGAGTTAATATTAAGAGGACATACCCCAGTATAAAAGTACTTAGTCATATTTTCTACCCAGTTTGATTCATCTACATCTAATTCTCTAGTCTGATCATCTATTGTTGATTGACAAGCTGTCACTTCTACTAAAATTTCTACTTTTGTCAGACCTTGAAATAGGGCTTTACCTCTTACCAGCTTGGTAGGATGTATTTCCACACCATATTATTGTATCTTAATAATCCAAATAGCTCTCTTATCTCCCAGTTTGTATTGTAAAATAAAGCCTCTTACATTTGGATGAACCACATAGACCAAGGTCTTGCTTTGAACCAACTATTACCTAATTTTTTTCAATGATTTCATTACAACAAATACTTGTTTCTCAATGAAATTATACTTAACTTGATATTCATGAAAATTTTGTATCCAAAATAATATGGGGTGATCCTCTCCTTCATTATTCTTTTGGGTGAGCATCGAGGCATAGCTTTCGTAATCTCCATAAGCATAAAGAATGAAGTCTTTGCTAAAGTCTGGATTGACTAGCATTGGAGTTGTAGAAATTAATTGTTTGATGATTTCAAAGTTTTTATTTCTTTCCTCAGTTCATTTGAAATATGCATTCTTCTTTAGCATTTTAGATATAGGCTTCACCTTTTGAGCAAAGTCAGAGATGAATTTCCTGACAAAGTTTATCTAGAAAAAGAAATATTGTAAGGTTTTCTTGTTCACAAGGAGTGGAAAAGCAAGAATGGATTTGATTCTATCGAGATAAATGACCATACCTTATTTGGAGACCACATGTCCTAGAAACTTTCCCTCATGAACTACAAAAAATGACTTCTTAGGATTGAGGGAGATGCCAAATTCTCTGCACTTTTGGAAGACTTATTCTAGGTGTGTCAAGTGGTCTTGCTTTTTGTGGGAAAACACAGTCATGTCATCCAAATATATTAGAATGACATTTTTAATTACTTCCACAAAAGTATAGTCCATTGCTCTCTGGAACATGGATCCTACATTAGATAGCCCAAAAGGTATTCTTTGATATGCAAAGGTCCCCATTTTGTGGTGAATGTTGTTTTAAACTGATCTTCATTCTTCACCCAAATTTGGTTATATCCAGAGAAACTATCTAGTAGTGAGAACCTTTCTTCTCCTACCACAATATGTGATATTTTATCAATTTTCAATAGGGGTAGTGGTCCTTTAGTGATGCTTTATTGAGATTTCTAAAATCTACACATAGGCAAATGCCACCATTCTTCTTCATGACATGTACCAAGTTGGCTACCCAGGTTGAATGCTTCATTGGATAAATGATCTTAGAATTTAGTAACTTCAATATTTCTCTCATTATGGGCTTCAATCATAGGATTCAAAATCCTATGTTTCTGCCTAAATGGTTTTGCATTAGGCTCTATATCAATTGTGTGTTGGATGACCTTCTTTTCATTGTTGGCAATTTTGGGTACCTTGGGTACATTGCCTTTGCTCTAAGTGTAGATGTTGTCATTGATGTCAAGAAGGTCTTGAAGCAATTTGGTTTGATGTCAAAGAATGTGTTTTGATGAAGGTTTCAGTTTGGAAAGTGAGTTTCCAAGAAGATCAGAGTAGCCCAGTTGCAAAAGATCAAGAAAAAGACAAGTAAGAAAAAGTATGCAGGCGGCTAGAAAAACTGTCACGATTTCGCGACATGTTTTAGGAGAGAGAAAGTGCTGGCAAAACTGTCATGATTTCGTGACATGTTTTAGGAGAGAGAAAGTGTTGGCAAAACTGTCGCGATTTCGTGACATGTTTGAGGAGAGAGAAAGTTCTGGCAAAACTGTCATGATTTCGTGACATGCTGGAAGAAAGAGAAGAAGCTGGCAAAACTATCACGATTTCGTGACATGTTGGCAAAGAAGGAGAGCAAGTTGGAAAGTGTCACGATTTCGTGACATGTCGCATTTTCGCGACTCAAAAAGTGTAGGAAGGCAGAGAAGGAAAAGTGTCGCGATTTCGTGACACATTGCCAGGAAAGTTGTACAGACAAAAAGGTGTCGCGATTTCGTGACATATTGCAGAAGAGAGAGTCCGCAGTGTGAACTATCACGATTTCACGACAAGATCGAAGAGAGAGAAAGTTATTCAGGAACTATCATGATTTTGTGACATGATGCAAAGTTCCAAGTGAGGACTGTCGCGTTTTCACGACATGCTATAGAGGTCAAGTTGAGGACTATCATGATTTCGTGACATGCTGAAAAGCTCGAAGTGAGAACTATCACGATTTCATGACATGTAGCAAAGGGAAGAGTATGAAAGGAGAAGCATCACGATTTCATGACAAGTTGCAAGGAAAGCTTTCGGAAGCTGAAAGCATCACGATTTCATGACAGGATGAAAGAAAAATGTATTGATGCAGAAAGCGTCACGATTTTGCGATAGGCTGAAAGAAAAGCGTACGGATGGTGAAAGAGTCACGATTTCATGACAAAAACTGGAAGCAAGTCTTCTATAGGAGAAGTGTCATGATTTCATGACAGAAGCAGAGAGGAAGGCTATGAAGACAAAAGCGTCATGATTTCGTGACATGTTTCAGTTTCATGGGTGTAAGGTAGAAAGAAGCGCAAGGCAACAAAAGTGTCATGATTTCATGACAAAAGCAGAGAAGAAGGCCATGAAGTCTAAAGTGTCATGATTTCACGACAGGAGTGAAGATGACATCAGCAAAATTTGAAAGTGTTACGATTTTGCAACAAGGACTAATCAAGGCAGACAAAGGCAAAAAGTGTCACGATTTCATGACAACAGGCAAAAGAAGGTGTACGATAGGCAAAGGTGTCGTGATATCGTGACATGTTGTAGTTTCATGGCAGAAGCTCTAAAGCATAGAGGTGGTTGAAGCTGACAGAATTAAATCTGAGTCGACGAAGATTAGGGTTGTGCATCCAACAGATTCTAGGGTTACAGCTAACTAAGATTGAGTGTTTTGATCTTAGAATTTATGCTATAAAAGGAGGGCTGTTTCGAGATTGTAAGTATTGAATGCGTGTATCAAATTTGCGCAAGTGAAGTCTGTTGTGCGCAAGAGAGTGAGTCGAGTCGAATCGATCGGAGTGTGCGTTCGAAGTGCGATATTCACAGATAGAGTACGGGGGAGAAGTTCGATCATCGAGAAGCAGAGTGTGTGAATACTGTGTTGTTGTGATTGCACAGAGTATATGAATTGTTGTGTTTGCACAGAGGTGCATAAGTTGATGTTCGATCGAGTGTTGTTGTGTTTGCACGTCTAGTGCAAAAGTTGGTTTCGACAAAGTGTGGTTGTAACAGAACAAAAAGAGATAAGAGGATAGATTTATGCCAGACCAAAGGACTGTGTTTGGTGCAGACCAGAGATACAGGACATATGTGCTAGATCGAAGGACTATGTTTAGTGCATATTCGAGGACCAACTTTGCAGTGATAGAGTTGAGGATAGAGATCTCCAGCCAGAGCAGGGAAGACATGTGTCTTCTGTGGATAGAGTTCCACTTGCTAAGGGCAGAGGAGGTAGAGGTCTTCTAGAGGATCACCAATCAGAGTAGAGCTAGGGGAAGGTATCTCCTTTGGGTTGGTGCCCATAAACATTGTAATAGGGAAAGGTTTTCCCAGAGGTTGAGTTGATAAAATTTAGAGAGAAATTTTATCCGTGGAGTAGCCCGCTTTGGGTGAACCACGTAAATTGTTGTGTCTCTTTTGTGGATGGTGTTTTGTGCATTGCTTTGATTATTGCTATTGATACTTCTATCTTTACACTGCATAATATTGATTTGAAAATTATTTTGAAGAAAAATTGAAAAAGTGGTCTTATACTTGTTCACCCCCCTCTCAGTATAAGCTTGTGTTCTTCAATTGGTATCAGAGCGGGTTCCTTCGAAAAGGTTTAACGACTTGAAGGAAGAACTGATTAAGAACACAATGGATTATTCAAGTGGCAATGCAACACCTATCCTTGATGGATCAGATTTTGGTCTGTGGAGTGCTAGAATGAAGGTTTATCTAATGGCACTTGGTAATGAGGTATGGGAAGTAATTGAAGATGGGTACACTATCCCTATAAATGGTCCATACACTAAAGAAGATAGGCTCCTACATCACAGCAATTCAAAAGCTATGAATGCAATTCTGAAAGGCTTACAAAAAGCAGATCTTACCAAGGTGATTCACTGCAAGACAGCTAGTGAAATGTGGAAACAACTACAAGTGGTTCATATAGGTGATGCAAATGTTCGAAAGGCCAAATTGAGACACTTTAAAGGTATGTTTGAACAACTCAAAATGAATGATGATGAAAATATCAGTGACTACATGCTTCGTATGGATGAGATTGTTAACTCCATGAAAGACTTAGGTCTTGAACTTGCTGAAAATGATGTGTGTGATAATATTTTAAGATCTCTTCCTAATAGATTTAGTGAAAATATTTTTGCCATTGAGGAAGCTAAAGATCTAGATAAATTGAAAAAGGATGAGCTCCATAGTATACTTGCAACATTTGAGCTGAGAACTCAAGTGAAAGTTGATGTCAAGAAAGAGGCAGCCTTCAAAGCTACCAAGAAATCAAAGAGCAAACAGATTCAAGAGAGTGATGAGTCCTCTAGTGATGAAGATGCATATTACAACAAGAAAGGCAAGTTTTCCAGAAAGCACAAGAGCATGAAAAACATAAGATGTTTCAACTGTGGGAAGTTTGGTCATTATGCTACTAACTGTATTGTTTCAAAGAATGAAAGTGATGAAGATATACAGGATTCTAAGAGCAAGGATTCTGAAAAGCACAAGCATCACAGGAAGAGCAAAGATGAGTACAACAATCACGAAAAGAGGCATTCTCACAAACACAAGAAGAGCTTCTACCTAGACAAAGCAAGTAAGTGTTCTAGCAGTGATAGTGAAAGCTCTTCTAGTGATAATGAAAATGAGATGTTCATTTCAGAAAAGGAGGAAGAACCGAAACATAAATTCATTGTCATGAAATGTTTTAGATGTGGAAATTTTGGGCACCTTGAGGATAATTGCAAAAATAATGATTTGGTTGCTAGTATGTATGAGGATGCTTCAAAAAACTACAATGAAGATGCATGTATGGTTTTTGAAAAGGGTAGCACCTCTAGTGATAAGAAATCTGAAAAAGGCCTTGATAATTCAAAATGCAATCAAATAGAGGATCTTGAATGTGAACTTACTAATGCTCTTAGTGTTTTGAAAAAGGAAAGAAAGAAGAATGCTAGACTCAAGGATAAGTTAGATGAATGTTGTATGGAGAGAGATGAGCTTATAGAAAGTCTTGACATCTCTATGGCTAAGACACAAGAACTCAAGAATGAGTTAGATTCTAAGATTCTGGAGTATAGTGAGTTAGAACAGGAAATGGCTTCTTTGGAAGAGGAAACTAAAAAATACAAGGATAAACTGTACAGGTTTCAAGAAAGCTCCAAAAAGGTTAAGTCTCTCATCAAAGGTCAAAGAAAACCAACAGATAAAACAGGTCTCGATTTTGTTGAGCCGCACAAGGAACAGGTTGGGGAATCTAGCAAGAGATTTCAAAAGGAAGAGAGTTCTGATGAAGAAAGTACTTCAGATCATGAGTCCGTAAGTGATAAATGCGCAGAAATAGAAAATAGAATTTTGAATGCCAAGAAGAAGGTTTCGGGACCCAAGAGGTCGAATAAAAGAAAATTTCATGGCAGATGTTTTGCATGTCACAGGTTTGGTCACATGGTTGTACATTGCATGACTCAAGTGAAGAGAGTAAATGACAGTTTCAGGGGCCGTAATTTCTTTCAAGGGTATTGCTACTCTTGTCAACAGTTCGGGCACAAGGCAATTTTTTGCAAGGCAAATAACAGGAACTGGGTTAGTCAGAACAGGCGGATTCAAAGAACAACTATGCTCGAAAGAAATAATATTGTTACTTGTTATAAGTGCAACAATGCAGGTCACACAGCCAGACAGTGCAAAGATGATCTTCCAAGGTACAAGGAATAGGAACAGTGGTATAAACAGGTCCAAGGATCAAGGTGTGGACAAGAAAAGAGATGAGAACAAGAACAAGAAAAGTGACAAGAACAGAAACATTGACAAAGAGTTCAAGAGAAGGCCCGACAAAGAAATTGTAGACACTGATGATGATGAGTGCCTAATGGGAGTTTCACTCCCACCCTTGTTTTAAATCACCTCATCAAGAGGTGGGGGAGGGACTAAGCTAAGAAGCTCATTCTTAGTCCCAAGCCCCAAAGGTGACCCTTTGCCATTGATGACAAAGGGGGAGAGATATGAGTAAGGGGGAGAGCTTCATAGTGAAGAAGAGAGCTTCAAGTCAGGGGGAGCAAAAACTTCAAAGGTAGATTCTCAGTTGTTGGATCAGTTGGTTTCAGTTTTGGCTCTTGACTAGTGTTTTCAGTTAAGGTTTGCCATCAATGACAAAGGGGGAGATTGTTGGCAATTTTGGGTACCTTGGGTACATTGCCTTTGCTCTAAGTGTAGATGTTGTCATTGATGTCAAGAAGGTCTTGAAGCAATTTGGTTTGATGTCAAAGAATGTGTTTTGATGAAGGTTTCAGTTTGGACAGTGAGTTTCCAAGAAGATCAGAGTAGCCCAGTTGCAAAAGATCAAGAAAAAGACAAGTAAGAAAAAGTATGCAGGTGACTGGAAAAACTGTCGCGATTTCGCGACATGTTTTAGGAGAGAGAAAGTGCTAGCAAAACTATCACGATTTCGTGACATGTTTGAGGAGAGAGAAAGTGTTGGCAAAACTATCATGATTTCGCGACATGTTTGAGGAGAGAGAAAGTTCTAGGCAAAACTGTCACGATTTCGTGACATGCTGGAAGAAAGAGAAGAAGCTGGCAAAACTATCACGATTTCGTGACATGTTGGCAGAGAAAGAGAGCAAGTTGGAAAGTGTCACGATTTCGTGACATGTCACATTTTCGCGACTCAAAAAGTGCAGGAAGGCAGAGAAGGAAAAGTGTCACGATTTCGCGACACATTGCCAGGAAAGTTGTACGGACAAAAAGGTGTCACGATTTCGTGACATATTGCAGAAAAGAGAGTCCGCAATGTGAACTGTCATGATTTCGTGACAAGATCGAAGAGAGAGAAAGTTATTCAGGAACTGTCATGATTTTGTGACATGATGCAAAGTTCCAAGTGAGGACTGTCACATTTTCGTGACATGCTACAGAGGTCAAGTTGAGGACTGTCGCGATTTCGTGACATGCTGAAAAGCTCGAAGTGAGAAGCATCATGATTTCGCGACATGCAACAAAGGGAAGAGTCTGAAAGGAGAAGCGTCACGATTTCATGACAGGTTGCAAGGAAAGATTTCGGAAGCTGAAAGCGTCATGATTTCACGACAAGATGAAAGAAAAATATAGGAATGCAGAAAG
Organism: Wollemia nobilis; assembly: GCA_028583015.1. Taxonomy (NCBI): domain Eukaryota; kingdom Viridiplantae; phylum Streptophyta; class Pinopsida; order Araucariales; family Araucariaceae; genus Wollemia; species Wollemia nobilis. Next base: position 331,067 of record JAQPPZ010014509.1, read on the forward strand.
TGTCACGATTTCATGACAGGCTGAAAGAAAAGCATACGGATGGTGAAAGAAACTAGAAGCAGGTCTTCTATAGGAGAAGTGTCATGATTTCATGATAGAAGCAGAGAGGAAGGCAATGAAGACAAAAGCGTCATGATTTTGCGACATGTTTCAGTTTCGCAGGTGTAAGGCAGAAAGAAGCGCAAGGCAGCAAAAGTGTTGCGATTTCACAAAAAAAGCATAGAAGAAGGACATGAAGTCTAAAGTGTCACGATTTCACGATGGGAGTGAAGATGACGTCAGAAAAAGTTGAAAGTGTCATGATTTCGTGACAAGGACGTAGCCAAGGTAGATAAAGGCAAAAAGTGTCACGATTTCACGACAACAGGCAAAAGAAGGTGTTCAACAGGCAAAGGTGTCGCGATATCATGACATGTTGTGGTTTCATGATAGAAGCTCTGAAGCACAGAGGCGGTTGAAGCCGACAGAGTTAAATTTGAGCCGAAGAATATTAGGGTTGTGTAGCCGATGGATTCTAGGGTTATAGCCGACTAAGATTGAGTGTTTTGATCTTAGAATTTATGCTATAAAAGGAGGGCTGTTTTGAGATTGTAAGTATTGAATGCGTGTATCAAATTTGTGCAAGTGAAGTCTACTATGCGCAAGAGAGCGAGTCGAGTAGAATCGATCGGTGTGTACGTTCGAAGTGCAATATTCACAGATAGAGTACGGGGGAGAAGTTCGATCGTCGAGAAGCAGAGTGTGCAAAGACTGTGTTGTTGTGATTGTGTAGAGTGTGCAAAGACTGTGTTGTTGTTTTTGTGCACAAGTGCATAAGTTGATATTCGATCGAGTGCTTCTGTGTTTGCACGTCCAGTGCAAAAGTTGGTTTCGACCAAGTGCGGCTATAATAGAACAGAAAGAGATAAGAGGACAGACTTATGCCAGACCGAAGGACTATGTTTGGTGTAGACCAGAGATAGAGGACATATGTGCTAGACCGAAGGACTATGTTTAGTGCATATTCAAGGACCAGCTTTGCGGTGATAGAGTTGAGGACAGAGATCTCCAACCAAAGTAGGGAAGACAGGTGTCTTCTATGGATAGAGTTCCACTTGCTAAGGGCAAAGGAGGTAGAGGTCTTCTAGAGGATCACCAGTCAGAGTAGAGCTAGGGGAAGGTATCTCCTTTGGGTTGGTGCCCATAAACATTGTAACAGGGAAAGGTTTTCCCGAGAGGTTGAGTTGATAAAATTTAGAGAGAAATTTTATCCGTGGAGTAGCCCGCTTTGGGTGAACCATGTAAATTGTTGTGTCTCTTTTGTGGATGGTGTTTTGTGCATTGCTTTGATTACTGCTATTAATACTGCTATCTTTACTCTGCATATACTGATTTGAAAAACTGTTTTGAAGCAAATTGAAAAAGTGGTCTTATACTGTTCACCCCCCCTCTCAGTATAAGCTTGTGTTCTTCATTCATATACTTTGAGGTCCTCATATGACCAAGCCACAATGTCTTGGTACTTTAGGCATAAAGCTTTGATATCCTCCTATTATTCTAAATAACATCAGAATCCAACCTTGAGTTTATTTTCTTTTTTAATTTCAATTTCTTTATAATTTTCTTATTGACTTCCATGGATCTGATCTTTTTTTGTCTTCATTTGCAAAACAGGATCTTTGGAGTAACCATACCTCTAGGTATATGATTGTTATTGAGTTGAATAACATCTTGTTGATCAATCTCTTCTACATTTTCTTCTTGAAAAATGGATAAATAGACTTCTCTTATCATACAATCAATGATTTGTTCATCACTTTCAAAGATATACCAGAAAATTTGCCTATTTGGCACAACAGGCCTAAAAATCATTTTGATCCCTTTGTCCTTTTTAACTCCTATGTCTACATAAGGTTTGAAGTTAGTTGCCCTTACTGCTAAGGAATCTACCAAGGTATTCTTTCCTCTAGGAAAAAAAATAATGTTTAGGGTATGAATGTATTCCATAAAATCCCATACCCTATTTCTATATGCTTTTAGGTAATGATGCTTACTGCTACACCTTTCCCTTACCTGATTTACAATCAATTCAGAGTCACCGTATATGCTTAATATATTAATTCCCATGCTTTCAGCTTGCATTAGCCCAAGGTATAGAGCCTCGTATTCAAAAACATTATTAGTGCATGACCATGTTAGCCTATAGGCAAAACTCTTTGTCCATTATTATTGGGATTATAATACTACACCAGCACCAACACTATTTCTTCATCTAGAACCATCAAAGTGCATGGTCCATACTTTTGTTTCTCTGAAGGATTGGTTATATATAGTAGGAAATATTTTCTCATGGATTGGTTAGATACTGTATGTGCCCATACCTATCCTGAATTAACTATAATCCTCCCTGAAATGCAGTTCATCTTTGATTTCCAACTCTTTGAAGTTATCCACAAATTCAAATTCTTCTAGAGGGGTGAGATTGCACATGTCCTATTCAATTTTTTCAATGTGGTAAGACACATGATTCTTAGGTATTATTCTTATCCTTTTTCCTTTGAAAGAAATTACTATGTTGGAATAGTCCATATACATGCATCTGCCCAACTTTGCTATGAATTTTATTAAATGCATAAGCCAAAATAGGGCTCTAGATCCACCACTACTAATTATTATACTATAGTTACCTCAAGTTATCTATGTAGCCTCATCAAGATATCTTTTATCACTCCCACTGTCTTCGCAGGTGTCCCATATAACTACAAAACTCTATGACAGGATCTGGTATACTCCATATCCATTTCATCACAAATAGCCTTAGGCATGACTATAGTAGATGCCCCTAAGTCAATCATACAATTGCGGATCATCCAACCTTGCATACTTAAAGAGATATAAAAAAGAGAGGGTTTGATATTTAAATTGGTAAGGGAAATTTCTTTCTTTGTAGAGGGTATGCTGAGGATTGCGATGGCTTGCTTATCCTATGAATATTTATTCAGAGACATTTTTAGTAGGCCTATTTGGCCATGAATGAAGAGAGTATCATATAGACTGGATTTACATGGTGTCTTCTTCATTATTCCACAATATTATTTTCATACTTGGCATAGGTAGGTCTTTCAGGTCTTCCTTCTGGCTCACCATATTTTCTCTTATATTTTTGAGTGTCTTCAATTCTTTATCTTTTGGTAATGGAAGGGAACCTATGCCTCTTTTGAGCTTCATTATTGGACCTCATTCTATCCCCTTCGGTTTATTTCTCAAATATCTTGGGAATATTGACTTCTTTTTCTTTGGCTTGGGGAATAGGGAAAGTATCACTACTTTGGGAAGGTGGATCCTTATTCTTTAGAGAGGGGACCTAAAATTGACCCATTTTCTATGGATAAACTTGTAGTATTTTCTTGCATGACCTTGTCATGACAACAATAGATCCATCCTCATCAAGATATTTTTCAACCATGATCTACTTTGGATTCCAGGGCATATTCGCTCTTCCTTTATGATTCCTTTCCTCTTTCTCCATAGCCTACTATACATTGTGTTGGTACATAACACAATATTGTGAGTCATGAGTATCATTGTACACTAAACACCATATATTCACTAGACTTATTTCTGAAGAACACTCAGGCTCTTCATATACTGCATTTAATCTGATCCTAGTACTATTGCTAGGACCAGGTCTTTGATTTTTATTCACATAAGGAAATATCCTTTGTTGAGACCTCTCCATATCTGTATTCTCCATTGAATTCATCTTGTTGCTAAAAATTTTCAAAGCATTTTGTATATCAAGGATGACAAAATATTCTTATGGACTCTGAGAAGGAAGTGGAGGAAAAGGAGTTGCAGCAGATGGTGCTTTTTACTAAGGAATGAGAGTCATCTATAGAAATAGATATTTCAAATGAGGAGGATCTATATAAGATGAAGCAGTTTTTTGACTTTAGATGTTAGCATTTCCTCCAAATAGATCCCATCGAGCGTGACAAAAATAGTGTTTGTGGATCAACTTATAGTATTTTCTTGCATGACCTTGTCATGATAGCAATAGATCCATCCTCATCAAGATCTTTTCCAACCATGATCTGATTTCGATTCTAGAGCATATTCACTCTTCCTTTCTGATTCCTTTCTTATTTCTCCATAGCTTGCTATACATGGTGTTGGTACATAACATAATATTGTGAGTCATGAGGATCATTGAACACTAAACACCATACATTCACCAGACTTATTTTGGAAGAATATTTAGGCTCTTCATATAATGCATTTACTCTAACCCCAGTACTATTGCTAGGAGTCTTTGATTTGTATTCACATAAGGAAATCTCCTTTGTTGAGACCTCTCCATCTATATCTTCTCCATTGAATTCATCTTGTTGCTAATATTTTTCAAAGTATTTTGTATATCAAGGATGACAGAAGATTATTATGGAATATGAGAAGGAAGTGGAGGGAAGAGAGCTGTAGCAGATGGTTCTTTTGATTGCAGAATGGAAGTCATCTATAGAAATAGAGATGACAAAGGAGGAGGATCCTTATAATATGAAGCAGTTGTTTGACTTTGGATATTAGTGGTTTCCAAATTGTAGGGAAACACAAATTTTAGAGGTAATATTACCACATTAATAAGGACATTCTCTGTATGAACAATTGCATTATAGACTTGTGGAAAGTTCTCCACCCCAAATTGTTAGGTTTGCGGGCCTAAATTTAATGCAAGATATTTGATATAATACATGCAAGAAAGGCTTGCGGTTAGTCTAGCTATAGGGGGAATTATCTTCTAGGTCTTGTTGAACCTCAAATTGAAATCTAAAATAGTTTCTTGATGATGTTTTTGCATAGATGTGAACTGATTAAGGAGGGAAAAAGATCAACAGACTCATTAAATTCCTCCACAAAGGGCTCAGCCAATGCTACCCATGAGGTAATAGTATTGTCTTCAAAGGTTCTAAACCAAAGTAGAATATTTCCTCTAAAATATAGGGCTAGGATTATGATAATAACATCTTCATTTTTTATGTTGTGTATTATTGTCAGATTCAAAATATCTTGGCAATGCTCATATGTAGTTTTACTAGATCCATCATATGTGGGAATGGTATTAGACACAACATGAGGAATATCATGCATTTGGGCTAGTCTAAGGGGGCCAACTATGTTCTAAATGGGGTACTTCTGCAAGGGTTTATTTGGAACTACATTTTGTGCCATGTTTCTAGGTGTAGCTCTTGCTGGAGGTGTTGTTGTATTAACTATAGGATTCTCCTTAGGAGGATTTTCTTCTGAATGAAAATATTGATTTAAATTCCTTATAACAATAGACCCTCTATAAGGTAACTCACAGTAGAAAAAGGAGTTTGGGTTATTCCTCTTGAATGACCTGGTATACATGAAAAATTATGATCTAAAGGGATAACATTTTATGGATTTATAGACCAGGGAGTCACCAGGTGAATTTATTGATCACCACTTAGCAAGGTCAAGATAATTCACCAAATCTTGATTCCTTCGGGTAAAGATAAAATAATAAAGCATATGATGGATTTTAGTATTTCTTGCAAATAGGTCCCATCGGGCATGCCAAAAATTGTTGGGCATTGAATTGTCATCAAGTTTTACTCAATACTGCAACTATCTATCTTCTATTTTTATAGCTAGGCTTGCACCCAATAGTCACATTTCAACACTCAAAATTGGATGGACCAAAGGCTACATCAATCCAACCTCCAAAGTAAGCTAGTTCCTTGTCAACATAGTAAGAGGTTGAATCAATTAGGCTCAATAAGGGTTTGAGGAATAGGGTTAGAAAAAGGTTTAGGGTTAAAGAAATATGCATTAACATCGGTCGAATAGGGCTAACAACATAGGCATCCACAAGAAAACCTCCAAAAAAATATTTTTAGTGTCCCACACTCAAGATTAGTAGCACCCAAAACCATGAAATATTCATATAATAAAACAAAAAATAGAGATATGTCCCAAGAAGCAATTCCAATATCCAATATATTGATAATCCAATTTAGCAGAATAGATCAATAATCAGAATTTGTAGAAATAAAATTCCTACCAACACAGATCTAACTATGAATAGATTTCACCTTAACAACTAGTAATCCAATGCAAATGGAATGAACTAACCGTTACAACATTGACAAAAATACAATTCACATCTTCGAACCTCTTAAATGAAATATATCAAATATAACAAGTCTCAAGTCAAAAATCTGAGTGATGCTCCTTCCATTAGTTTGCAAAAAATATTTACATAGTAGGGCAAGCAAATGCACTAAAGCCAACCCTAAAAAATGAGGGATCAACCTCTATTCATAGTTTATAATGAAAAGAATTCAAGAAGACATTACAAGAATTTAGAATTTGACAGATCAACAAAGAGCAACATTGGCATTATCTCATTTACTTGTTGAGTCAAGGAAATCCACTAGAAGTCATCCGCCATGGTAGATCAACTCTGCAACTTGCTGGTCCAATGATGGCAGTTGAGCCTCCAATAATTATAAATCATATCTAGACCATTCATTGTTCTTTAAAAATCCATTCTATAATAGATCTACAACCACTCTAGTTCTTATTTCTTGAAAACACTTGGATGTTTCATCTTCCCACCTTGAATCAATTGTTCTTCAATCCACCAAGAATATGCTTTTATATGCTATAAAAGTGTCAACAAAATCTTTGTCGTTGATGCTCTCAGTGAATGGTTGTGATTAAATCTTAGTAATGCTCTACAAACTAGTGGGGCAGAAACAAAATGCAAATCTGCTAAAAATTAACGTTGACATCATCTTGGATAGCTTCGGCTAGCGAAATCAAGTTTTTGTGAGAAATATACCGAGTGTTGAGTGGAATCTAGTTCATCGTTAATATACTCACTTAGACTTTTAAAAAATTTAAGTCCTTCTAGTGTCAGCGACCTTGAAGGACAATTGCAATCTACTCCCAAAAATTTGCTCTGCCATCTTTGACTTGGTTTGACTATGAAATCACCAACCCATTCTGAAAGCAATGCTAAATGACCCTTGTGCTATTCCACTACATTTACTTCTTTTCAAGCACTTTCAACCTTCTTACCAAACGATGGGGAACTTGTCACCATTATTCTCACAATTAGTCTTGGAACTCAGTGGAATGCAGATTCTCAGCACTTAGTCATTAGAGCATGTTGAATAGAGAATAATCACAAATCCACACTTTCAAACATGCTTATGTCATCAATACTTAAAAGAATTGCAGATTAGGAACATCGCACAAAGCCACTACAAAATATACTAGGCATAGAATAGAATGAAACACTTTGCTAATGTTGGTAAAAAGAACTAAGTGTTAAGCCAATAAGGATGTGGATATTTTGGGCCTACAATAGGGTTTTGAAATAAACCCAAAACCTTCAATAGGGTTTTTATAGGGACCCAGAACCTATGCAAGGTTTTGAAAGGAACCCAAAACCTTCAACAAGGTTTATAAATGGATCGAGAACCATAAAATTGGTCTAGTCATCCATCTGACAACAAGCACATCTACTTTAGCTCCTTTAGCTGATCCAACCATCCACATAACCCCCAACTATGGTTTCGTTAGTAGAACCAACCTTCCATAAAACACACTAACCTGTTACTATAGTTCCTTCAGCTAAACTAGAGAAATTTGCAGCCTAGAATGAATAAAACTGACAAACCTCATAACATCACAGTCAGTCGATATAGAGCCATCAGCTGACCCAACCATTCCCTCAGCCCCCCAACTATGGTTCCATCTGGCCCAACATTCCTTCAGGTTATAGACTAACATGTAAATGTAGGGCCATTTTCCAAAGTTATTCTCTACCCAAAAAGGCATCTACTAGGCTACAAAGCCATTGTTTCCAAAAATCCATGTTGCACAGGGTCACCATACCCAAATATTCAATAACTTGTTGATATTATTAGTGAAGCAGATCAAGAGGATTTATAATACTTCAAAAATACATGCATTATGTTCTTAATGATGCTAATAATTACTATGAAAATAGTATTACTATACCTATTAGTATACAAATGATCACTCTTAATATTTCTAAGATGATAAAACAAAAAAAATTGAATAAATAAGAAACAAATCAGTGATGAAACATGCTTCTTGTGATACAAATAACTTAAGGCCCATAATGACATATTCATGTTTTGGTACTATAGAATTAAAACCATTGATGATAGATGCATGTTGTGATACTAGTGATCTTCTTAAAAAATAAAAAGCTGTAAATTTTGATTCTTGTCAAAATAAAAGGAAATACTATGATGTAAGCAATGACACTAGTGATTTAGAATTCATGACAAATATAGAAGAACCTATTACAAAGATAGATGTTATATGTGATACAAGTAATTTGAATATAGTTTGTAATTGCTCAAAAAATGTTAATGCTATCATAATTGATGTTGATATGGATTCTAATGATGATAGAGGAAGTGATTCTCTAATTTGTGATGATATTGATATAGATCGGTCTAACGATATATTTGGTTGTTTTGAAAAGCATACTAAAGGATTTGGTTCAAAATTGATGAAGAAAATGGGATATAAAGATACAGTTTTAGGAAAACATGAACATGGATTAAAAGAACCAATTGCACTAGAAATAAGACCAAAATATGAAGGTCTTGGATATACAAGTCAGACTAGAAGTAATGAGCAAGGAACTAAATATATAATAGGAAACAATAACATCAAATCTATGACAGAGACTAATAGGATCACTTGCAATAAAGGACAAAATAGTGAAAGGAATTTTGTAATAGAAAATAGGTGTAGTCATTATGGTAGATATGGACATAAGATAGAGAGATGTTGGAATCTCCATAGTTGTAAAATTTGTGGAGCACATAATCATTCACAAATATTTTATCTACAAAAGGAAAATAAATACTATGGAGTAAAAGTGGATTATGGATGGATAAGAATAGATGAAATGAAAAATATGAAAGGAATATTGTATGGTTTCTACATAAGGAAATCAAGTATAGTCAATTTTCACTTGCATAAAACTTGAAAGTTGTAAAAGATAAGTATTACCACTAGATTGAAGAAAAACTAGTGAAGATAAGGATTAATACCACTAGGTTGAAGAACAACCAGTGAAGAATAAGTTTATAATTTTTTGAGAAAGAATAAATTCAAGAAAAAGTATAAGATAGATTGAGTTTAGTTATTCCAAGAATAGAAGGTAGTATGTAAGAAATTAGAAAGTAGATTAAGGATACCCATGGAAAGAGGTCCCATAGTAGACAAATAGAAAGAAGATCCAAGCATACCTTGGAATATGGTTCATAGAGAAAGCATATGTAGTGATGATCCTATAGATATGATGGATTTATAGTGGATGACAAGAGATAATTATAATCTAGAGGTAACCTGGAGGTAGATTTCTAGAGGCAATGACCTGGAGGTAGTGATCCAGTGGAAGTGACCAAGTGGCAATGACCCAAAGGCATAACTAGTGGTAGTGACCCAAAGGTAGTGACCTAGGAATAGAGATCCAAAGGTGAATCAGATACACTGATATAGCTAGAGGTAGACATAGATTATCTATCCATACACAATAGAGTCGGATTTGAATATTGAAGAGAAAGAATAATCAAATATTAAAGAAAAAAACCTTCCTACCAAATAATGTAATACGAGGGTATGTTGGAGATATTACATTACTTGACCCCCTTGCAATATAACTTTTGTAGATGATTTATATTTTAGTATGTGGTAGTATGAGAAAGAGTGCAAAGTGTCAAGAGAGTATGAAGAGTCACATCATATGTGGCAATTTGAGAGCTTTGTCTTTATTAGATGAATATGAAAGGTTTCATATCCTATGTGAAATATAATAGCAATAGTTAGAGAACTAGAAAGTCATGAAAATGGATATATTGGAGGTAAATATCCATGTATTGTAATCAATATGTATAATTAATGTAATCTATGTATATTGTGTTAATTTGAGTTATATTCTATGATATATTGTTGTTCATTATTATGAAATATTGTTTATATTTTTGGTAGTATTGATTTATTTCATTCTTGATCTTAGAATAATTTTGATGTGAATTAATCCATTAGGAAAGCTAACAAGAAGAAGTGAGGCATTGGTCTTAGATGGAATATCCAATGGTTGGCATGATCTATAAGCTTGTCCACTTTTCTTTGGAGCTATATTCCTTCTAATGGAAGGCAAGAAGTGCCTTTCAATTGCATTGCCTTAGCCTATCCTACTTTTGATTGGTATTACTTGGAGTGAAGTGGGATTGTAGGGAAAATTTCCCTATAATACCACTATTGGATTTTTAGCAAAATTAAATCATAGGTCCCAATATCTAGGATCTTAATTAATCATAATATTTAAGCATACAAATCACTGACCACTATGAATCAATTACAATCATGAGATAATAACAATGTTGAAGAATATCCAATCCATACTTTTGGTATGAAATGGTGATGCTAGAATTTGTATAATCAATTTGAATCCCAAAAAATTAATGTAAAATTACCAAATGTGTCATCTCAAAAGTTGAACAAAGTCACGGTTTCATATCTTGGATCAAATTACAAGAGCTACTAGTGATCTATGTTAGATTCAAACATCATGTTTAGTATTGCATCATTAAAATACATAAATGAGAAAAAAAGGAATAAATATTCTCATCCCAAGTGCAAGAAACCTACTTAAGTCTATACAAGGACCTAATCATATGATAAAGCAAAGGAGTAGGACCCTTAAGATCAAAGCTAGGTGGATGCTACATGTATATCTCCTATTGAAGTGCCCCATGTAGAAAGGTACTATTCACATCCATCTAGTATAGATTCCATCCATATGAGTCAATGATAGAGAGAATCATCCTAATTCATCCCATCCTAAGTATTGGTACAAATATATCATAATAGTCTACTCCCTCTTGTTGATAGCCCTTAGCAAAAAGGCATACCTTATTCTTATCCACTTGATTATCCAAAGCATACATGGTCATGTAGACCTATTTGTAATTACTACATTCTTCCCTTTTATAAGGGGAACCAATATCTCAAAATAAATAGTTGAATCTAATATGGTCAAAGGATTAGAAGATTCATTTTCCAAAAGCTTAAGTGGTAGGGGGGAAATAGCACTTGGAAGGACCTCATCAAAATAACATCTTTCTATATTAAAACCTTGAGACTATAAGTGAAAAAAAGCAATATACCTTTGAGGTATTTGGCACCTACCTCTTTCGAACATCCTTGGGTATATGAGCCCATGTTGAAGATCAAAATATATAGAATTAGGACACATCAAGATTATATGTTGTCAATATCTCAAGAGGTGTCATACATTGAAATACCCTAATGGGAACTCCATTGATAATGTATGTTGTACAAGTGATGGTATCACCCTAGAATTTATGATCTATCCCCTCGATATCAATCATACATTATCCATCTCCGTGATCACCCTATTTTTTATTTAGCCACAATATTTTGCTTAGAAGTATAGTGAAAATCCCGCAAATATGTAATCTGATGAGAAATCAAAAAATCATGAAGGTTATGACAAATGTATTCACCTCCTCCATCTATCCTTATACATTTAATTTTTCTATCCAAATTATTATCAACAAGAGCCTTAAAGCTCTTAAATCTCTTAAAGGCCTCAACCTTAGATTCACTTGGTTTGTTTATAATTCTAATTAAATTATATATATATATATATATATATATATATATATATATATATATATATATATATATATATTAATAAATATTGTAGATTAACTTATCGCCCACTCACTAGTTATAGCGGGTTGTAGCTTCTTTCATGAAATTTGAAATTTAATATTTTCAAAGGTCACCGAATTTTTATTTTATATATGTGAAAATATTTTATAAAGGCATAAAATATATGTTTAACTTATTTTTTATGTTAATAAAAATATTAACTTAGGTTAGTGTGGAGTAAAACATTTACACATTAAGAAAGGTTATTTCCTCTTGTTTTGATATTTGTTAAATATAATTTCAATGTTCCTCGATATGTTTTTAGTATTTATTTTATACTAGGACATGATTAGTTAAGAAGACGATTATCTAATATAGTTATGTAATGTTAATTAGCACTAGATCCATTCAAATATTGAAAAATATTATTGGTTAATCAAATTATTTTTTTATATAAATGTTTTTATTCGGGTGAATTTAGGGCTTTTGAAAGGGCTTTAACCCTTTTACAATTCTTCATATACACTCTTATAGCAACATCCCACGTCTATTATTCTTTTCATTCTAGGTACATCAAAACTCCTAAAACTTTAGTACATTAATTGCATTAGTTCTTCAGTTATTCTTGGTGCATAAACATGCATCATACTCCAATATCATTACACTCATAATATCTAGAAAATGGAACCCTCGGTAGACAAGTCCATAGATCTTTATGAAATGGATCTCTACACACATAAATTCATAGATACATAGAAAATCAAACCCTTCTCTATTGGGACCTCAGTATGTTGAACCTTTAATAGGCTATCTTATAGATATCTAAAATATGGAGTTTGTAGAACAGTAGAAATTGGGTCCATCGATATACATAGATCTTTAAAAAAGAACCCTTATTAGACAAATCTCTCAAAATTATTATAGCTAAAATCTAAAAAATCATGAAAACCTCCAAAGGGAATGGCCCCGCAACATGCAATTCCACAAATCCTCAAAAAGCATTTACTATGAATATTTTGAACATAGAAAATTATACCCCTTGGCTTGACATTTTAAGTATCCTCCGTCCTTTACCATTAAATGGAGGGAATTTTGATGTATACCATATCATGGTATCAATATTTTATGTTCCTCTCTAAGAGCTCCCTAGTTGGCTCACCAGTCAACCATCCCATTTTCTTCTCTATAGACATGTACCACTTGAAATTTATCTAATGCATTTTTGTATCTTAGTGTGTCTATCACTATGTATTTTTATCTCCAACTCTCCATTGATATTTTATTGAAGCAATTAACAATATGCAATGAGTATCCCTTGATTATTAATCTCTTAGCCCTCAATTGAACCTCCATATTTAATCCTGATAATGCTCTAGCTTTAGCTTGATGACTAGGCATTATTTCCAAGTACTCAATCATAGCTTTGATCACCAATCCCTAGATATTTCTTAGCATTGATCCTCCTCTAGTCTTCCCAATTTTCTCTAGAATCCCCATAAAAATTTAGATTCATCCATCCTTGTAGTGGTGGTAATTAAGAATAAAATTGATATTTAATGTTATAATAAAAATACTTTGAGTTTAATAATAACATTTCAATTTACTCTCTATTGGGACACTGAATTGATATGTCTTTGGGTTCTAATAAAAGAAACCAAAGTTCAAACCACAAGGTGGGTGTAAGTGACCTTGATTCCATTTAAAAATAAATAAATAAATAACATTCCAATTTAATGACCTTACAAATAAAGTCTTCAAATATTTTATTCAATAATAAATAAATAAAAACCAAATTTTTAATATAAGTTTGTAAAAAAACCTTTTAATTTGGTTAAAATAATTATACCTCTTGTAGTTCTTTCTTATACAATAATTAATAATAATAAAAAAAATAAAATATTAATTTTAATAACATAACAATACTATAAAAAAAAAAAATTATTAACTCATGCTATGGTTATATAATAATTTGTTGGCAATTTTGGGTACTTTGGGTACATTGCCTTTGCTCAAGTGTATAAGTTGTCATTGATGTCAAGAAGTTCTTGAAGGAATTTGATTTGATGTCAAATAACTTGTTTTGATGAAGGTTACGACATGACAGTTTCAAAGGTCTTTTGTAAACCCCGAGTTGGCAGGTTTAAAGATTACAGGTGGATGCATTAGTTTAATGCATTTGGGACCAGGAGGAAGTATTTATTTAAATAATTAACTTTTTAAGGTTCCTTTTAATTATTTTTAAATAAATATTAATTTATTTGTTTGCATTGGGTTCTCCTAACCCATGGTGCAAATGTCTTAACTATGATGGCGCTATGTTCTAAGATTGTGGGCGCTAGCCAAGACCTCTACCGACGTGTTAAACTCCTCCGTCAACGTGTTAAAATCCTTGTTGATGTCAAGAGTTTATGGGAAATATGCATATAAATAACCCACAATGAAGTTCAAAGATCATCCCATCTGCATTTTCGAAAAGTGTTGCTCATTGTAATTTTATGATCTGATGTTCGTTTTCTTCCTCGCTGTGATTTCGTGATCCGCTATTCGGATATCCGCAGTTCATTTTTGTGTATCCGCCGTAAGGTTTCATCATCGTCGTTCGCGTCAGAATACAGGGAGTCATGTTGTTTATTTTAGCCCTAGCGTAGAAGGTACAAGGGAAACAGAGTGAGGTTTAAACCTCATCGGACGCCTTTGGTGCACCGGTAGCGGCTAGGCTATTGGCATGCTACCCAAACGGGAGGTTCCGCATTCAAATAACGCAAAAGGGTTTTTCTTCGTTGAAGTAGACGCAGCGGGTGGTGTTAGATTTCGTGTGCAAATTTCTCCATAGCGAGATTTTTGGTGTTGGCCAAGGTATTTTCGAAATTAATTTTTGCTAGTGTATTTTGCGGATGGAGGAAGTTTATTAGAGAGAAAAACAGCTTAGGAGTTATAAGGAGTTTGAAGCTTGCTTTATTTTGATAAAATATTCTTTTGAAAGTGTTGTTTGCGTTATATTATTGCATTCTTATGAGAGATAAAATTTATTGTTGATAAGACTATAAGGAAGAAATAAGGTGTATAAGGGATAAATATTTCTTGTAATATTGAGAGTGCTTTTGGTTGATTATGGAAATGAAAGCATGATGTTTTAAGGTTAGAATTGCTTCTTGTGTGAAGTTGTGAAACCTTAAGTGGGCAGCTTTGAGATTGACATTAGATTTCATTAAATTGGTTATAATCAAGCTATTCTTTACTTGGTTAAAGTGTTGGGCTTACTTCTTTGTTGATGATTTGAAAAGTTGTTTTGTGCTATTGAGATTTGAGTTGGTGGATGCTTTTTGTTCAAACTATGTTGGAGAGAAAAGGAGTTCTACTTGTTTCCTTTTTTTGATGTTGATTTTGAAATGCTTCAAGGTTGTGTTTTGAGTTGAATGGTGTTGATTGAACTTTGTTTGATGAGCATTATTGTTGAAGCCCTAATTGATGGTGAAAAGAACATGAGTATCATTGTTATGTGATTCTTTGCATAGTTGGCAATTGTTGGGGTTTCATGTTCTTGAAAGAAAACATTCTATCCTATTCATTTTAGATATTGAGTTGAGTTTTTAGATTTGAGATTGAGATTGAGTTGAGTAGATAGTGAGTTGTTTTCAAATTTGAGATTGAGATTGAGCTGAGTTGATTTGAGTTGAGTTTTGAGATTGGGATTTGACAATTCTCTTTATGCTTCTATGAGGTTGACAAATCACATTGGGTCTCTAACAATTCACTTTGTGATTTCCTACTAAGAAAGTTTTCTTGGTGAGCTTGCTGAGTTTTTGGACAGGTTCCGGTGGGGTCTTGTGAGCAGTTTTTGGACAGGTTCCGGTGGGGACTTGTGAGCAGTTTTTGGACAGGTTTCGGTGGGGACTTGTGAGAAGTTTTTGGACAGGTTCCGGTGGGGACTTGTGAGCAGTTTTGGACAGGTTTCGGTGGGGACTTGTGAGAATATTTGTACAGGTCCTAGCAGAGGACTTGTGAGCTAATTTTGATAGTTCTATCAGATAACTTGAGGATAGAGGTGCACTGGTTCTATGAGAATAACCTGAGGACAGATTTGGCAAGTCTTTGAGAAGTCTTGTATGCAGAGGATTGATTTGTTCAAGAGTTGGACAGATTTGACAGACAGAGGAAGACTTGTACTAGACCGAATTATTGTGTTTGGTATAGGTTGTTGAGCTGCTATGGACGTGATCATAGAAGGCAGAGGTCTCTTAGGCTAAGCATTGAGGACATGAGGTCTTTAGTGGAAAGGACTTCCATGTGCTGGCAAGAGGTAGAGGTAGTTGATCTTCTGAGGGATCATTTCCAGAGTAGAGGGAAAGGTATCTCCTTTGAGCAGAGGCTCATAAATTCTGATTGGGGGAAGGTATCTCCTTTGAGCAGAGGCTCATAAATTCTGATTGGTCATAACCATTGTAATTGGGAAGGATTATCAAAGAACTTTGAGTTAAATTTTAGATAAAAGTTTTGTGGACATAGCCCAGCCATTTTGGGTGAACCACGTTAAA
Source organism: Wollemia nobilis (assembly GCA_028583015.1). Taxonomy (NCBI): domain Eukaryota; kingdom Viridiplantae; phylum Streptophyta; class Pinopsida; order Araucariales; family Araucariaceae; genus Wollemia; species Wollemia nobilis. The sequence continues at coordinate 347,338 of JAQPPZ010014509.1, forward strand.
ATTGGTGTCACTTTGTGGATGATATTATGCATTGCTTTGATATTGCTTTGGGTATATTACTTTACTATTTTGAAGTATAATAGAAAAAATAAAAAGAGGTCTTATACTGTTCACCCCCCCTATCAGTATAAGCTTGTGTTCTTCAATTGGTATCAGAGCAGGTGCCTTCAAAAAGTTTAACTTGAAGGAAAATCTAGTAAAGAACACAATGATAATTCAAGTGGCAATGCAGTACCTATTCTTGATGGGTTAGATTTTGGTCTTTGGAGTGCAAGGATGAAGGTTCATCTAATGGCACTTGGGAATGAGGTTTGGGAAGTGATTGAATATGAGTACACTATTCCTGAACATGGTCCTAATACTAAATAAGAAAGGTTCCTACATCACAACAATTCAAAAGCAATGAATGCAATCCTGAAAGGCTTACAGAAAGCAAATCTCACCAAAGTGATTCACTGCAAGACAGACTAGTGAAATGTGGAAACAAGTTGAAGGTGGTTCATACAAGTGATACAAATGTCAAAAAGGCCAAGTTGAGACACTTCAAAGGTATGTTTGAACAACTCAAGATGAATGATGATGAAAATATTAGTGACTACATGCTTCGTATGGATGAGGTTGTTAACTCCATGAAAGACTTAGGTCTTGAGCTTGCTGAAAATGATGTTTGTGATAAGATTTTAAGATCTCTTCCTAATAGATTTAGTGAAAATATTTTTTCTATTGAGGAAGCTAAATATTTGGATAAGTTGAAAAAGGATGAGATCCATAGTATACTTGCAACATTTGAGTTGAGAACTCAAGTGAAGGTTGATGTCAAGAAAGAGGCAGCTTTCAAGGCTACCAAGAAATCCAAGGGTAAAAAACTTCAAGATAGTGATGAGTCTTCTAGTGATGAAGAGGCATATTACAGCAAGAAAGGCAAGTTCTCTAGAAAGAACAAAAGTATGAAAAATGTAAGATGTTTCAATTGTGGAAAGTTTTGTCATTATGCTACTGACTGTACTGTTCCCAAGAATGAAAGTGATGAAGATAAATAGGATTATAAGAGCAAGGATTCTGAAAAGCACAAGCATCACAGGAAGAACAAATATGAGCACATCAATCAAGGAAAGAGGTATTCTCACAAGCACAAGAAGAGTTTATACCTAGAAAAAGCAAGTAAGTTTTCTAGTAGTGATAGTGAAAATTCTTCAAGTGATGATGAAAATGAGATGTTGTTAATATCAAAAAAAGAGGAAGAACCGAAACATAGATTCATTATCATGAAATGTCTTAGATGTGGAAACTTTGGTCACCTTGAGGATGATTGCACAAATAATGATTTGGTTTCTAGTATGTATGAGGATGCTTCATAAATCTACAAGGAAGATGCATGTATGGTTTTTGAAAAGGGTAGCACCTCTAGTAATAAGAAATCTGAAAAAGGCTCTGATGATTCAAAAAGCAAACAAATAGAGGAAGATATAGAGAAAGGTGAAGTAGATCTTAAAGGTGACCTTATTAGTGCTCTTAGTGCTTTGAAAAATGAAAGAAATAAGAATTCTAGACTCAAGGATAAGTTAGATGAATGTTGTATGGAGAGAGATGATCTTATAGAAAGTCTTGACTTCTCTATAGCTAAGACACAGGAACTCAAGGATGAGTTAGATTCTAAGGTTCTTGAGTATAGTGAGTATAGTGAGTTCCAGGTTCCAAGATAGCTCCAAAAAGGTTAAGTCACTCATCAAAGGTCAAAGAAAGACAACAGATAAAATAGGCCTTGGTTTTGTTAAGCCACACAAGGAACAAGTTGGAGAGTCTAGTAAGAGACTCCAAAAGGAAGAGAGTTCTGATGAGGAAATTATTTCAGAAAAGGAGTCCTTGAATGATAGATGCACATAAATAGAAAACATAATTCAAAATGAGAAGAAGAAGTTTTTAGAACCTAAGAGGTCAAATAAAGGAAAGATTCAAGGCAGATGTTTTGCTTGTCACATGTTTGGTCACATGGCTTCACATTGCATGGCTCAAGTGAAGAAGGTAAATGATAGTTTCAGAAGTGCTAGTTACTTTGAAGGGTATTGCTACTCTTGTCAACAGTTTGGGCACAAGGCGGTTTATTGCAAGGCAAATAACGAGAACAGGTTTGGTCGGAACAAGTTTGGTCGGGACGAGGTTTGGCCGGAACAGGTTTGGTCGGAATAGGTTTGGTCGAAGCTGGTGGATTCAAAGATCAGGTTTACCTCAAAGAAACAACATCGTCAAGTGTTTCAAGTGCAACAATGAAGGTCACATAATCATACAGTGTAGAGCTGAAATTCTAGAATATAGGAACAGGAACAGTGGCATGATCAGGTCCAAGGATCAAGGCATTGACAAGAACAGGGATGTGAACAAGAACAAGAACAGGAATATGGGCAAATAATTCAAGAGAAGGACCAACAAGGAAGTTATAGATGCTAATGATGATCAGTGCCTAATGGGAGTTTTAATCCCACCCCAGAATTAATCACCTCATTAGGAGGTGGGGGAGGGACTAAGCTAAGAGGCTCATTCTTAGTCCCGAGCCCCAAAGGTGACCCTTTGCCATTGATGACAAAGGGGGAGAGATATGAGTAAGGGGGAGAGCTTCAAAGTGAAGAGAAGAGCTTCAAGTCAGGGGGAGCAAAACTTCAAAGGAAGATTCTCAGTTATGGGCATAGTTGGTCAGTTGTTAGCATAGTTGGTTTCATTTTTGGCTCTTGAGAAGTGTTTTCAGTAAAGGTTTGCCATCAATGACAAAGAGGGAGATTGTTGGCAATTTTGGGTACTTTGGGTACATTGCCTTTGCTCAAGTGTATAAGTTGTCATTGATGTCAAGAAGTTTTTGAAGGAATTTTATTTGATGTCAAATAACTTGTTTTGATGAAGGTTACGACATGATAGTTTCAAAGGTCTTTTGTAAACCCCAAGTTGGCAGGTTTAAATATTACAGGTGGATGCATTAGTTTAATGCATTTGGGACCAGGAGAAAGTATTTATTTAAATAATTAAAAACCTTTTTAATGTTCCTTTTAATTATTTTTAAATAAATATTAATTTATTTGTTTGCATTGGGTTCTCCTAACCCATGGTGCAAATGTCTTAACTATGATGGCACTATGTTCTAAGATTGTGGGCGCTAGCCAAGACCTTCGCCGACGTGTTAAACTCCTCCGTCGACGTGTTAAACTCCTCGTCGACGTCAAGAGTTTATGGGAAATATGCATATAAATCTCCCACGATGAAGTTCAAATATCATCCCATCCGCATTTTTGAAAAGTGTTGCTCGCTGTAATTTCACGATCTGATGTTCGTTTTCTTCCTTGCTGTGATTTCGTGATCCACTGTTCGGATATTCATCGTTCATTTTTGTGTATCCGCCATAAGGTTTCATCGTCATCGTTCATGTCAAAATATATGGAGGCCTGTTGTTTATTTTAGCCCTGGCACAGAAGGTACAAGGGAAACAGAGTGAGGTTTAAACCTCATCGGATGCCTTTGGCGCACCGGTAGCGGCTAGGCTATTGGCGCGCTACCCGAATGGGAGGTTTCGTGTTTGAATAACGTGAAAGGGTTTTTCTTCGTTGAAGTGGATGCAGCGGGTGGTGTTAGAGTTTGTGCACAAATTTCTCCATAGCACGATTTTTGGTGTTGGCCAAGGTATTTTCGAAATTAATTTTTTCTAGTGTATTTTGCGGATGGAGGAAGTTTATTAGAGAGAAAAACAGCTTAGGAGTTATAAGGAGTTTGAAGCTTGCTTTATTTTGATAAAATATTCTTTTGAAAGTGTTTTTTGCGTTATCTTATTGCATTCTTATGAGAGATAAAATTTATTGTTGATAAGACTATAAGGAAGAAATAAGGTGTATAAGGGATAAATATTTATTGTAATATTGAGAGTGCTTTTGGTTGATTATGGAAATGAAAGCATGATGTTTTAAGGTTAGAATTTCTTCTTGTGTGAAGTTGTGAAACCTTAAGTGGGCAAATTTGAGATTGACATTAGCTTTCATTAAATTGGTTATAATCAAGCTATTCTTTACTTGGTTAAAGTGTTGGGCTTACTTCTTTGTTGATGATTTGAAAATTTGTTTTGTGCTATTGAGATTTGAGTTGGTGGATGCTTTTTGTTCAAACTATGTTGGAGATAAAATGAGTTCTACTTGTTTTCATTTTTGATGTTGATTCTGAAATGCTTCAAGGTTGTGTTTTGAGTTGAATGGTGTTGATTGAACCTTGTTTGATGAGCATTGTTGTTGAAGCCCTAGTTGATGGTGAAAAGAACATGAGTATCATTGTTATGTTATTATTTGCATAGTTGGAAATTTTTGGGGTTTCATGTTCTTGAAATAAAGCATTCTATCCTATCCATTTCAGATATTGAGTTGAGTTTTCAGATTTGAGATTGAGATTGAGCTGAGTAGATATTGAGTTGAGTTTTCAGATTTGAGATTGAGATTGAGCTGAGTTGATTTGAGTTGAGTTTTGAGATTGGGATTTGAGTATAGAACATATTGAGTCTCTAACAATTCTCTTTATTCTTCTATGAGGTTGAAAAATCACATTGGGTCTCTGACAATTCACTTTGTGATTTCCTACTAAGAAAGTTTTCTTGGTGAGGTTGCTGAGTTTTTGGACAGGTTTCGGTGGGGACTTGTGAGCAGTTTTGGACAGGTTGCGGTGGGGACTTGTGAGAAGTTTTTGGACAGGTTCGGTGGGGACTTGTGAGCGGTTTTGGACAGGTTTCGGTGGGGACTTGTGAGCCGATTTGGATAGGTCCTAGCAGAGGACTTGTGAGCTGAGTTTGATAGTTCTATCAGAGAACTTGAGGACAGAGGTGCATTGGTTCTATGAGAAGAACCTGAGGATAGATTTGGCAAGTCTTTGAGAAGGCTTGTATGTAGAGGATTGATTTTTTCAAGAGTTGGACAGATCTAACAGACAGAGGAAGACTTGTACTAGACCAACTGACTGTGTTTGGTACAGGTTGTTGAGCTGCTATGGACGTGATCATAGAAGGCAGAGGTCTCTTAGGCTAAGCATTGAGGATAGGAGGTCTTCGATGGAAAGGAGTTCCACGTGCTGGCAAGAGGTAGAGGCAGTTGATATTTTGAGGGATAATTTCCAGAGTAGAGGGGAAGGTATCTCCTTTGAGCAGAGGCTCATAAATTTTGATTGGGGGAAGGTATATCCTTTGAGCAGAGGCTCATAAATTCTGATTGGGGAAAGGTATCTCCTTTGGGCCGAGGCTCATAAAAATTGTAATTGGGAAGGATTCTCAAAGAACTTTGAGATAACTTTTAGAGAAAAGTTTTGTGGACGTAGCCCAGCCATTCTGGGTGAACCACATTAAAATTGGTGTCACTTTGTGGATGATATTGTGCATTGCTTTGATATTTCTTTGGGTATATTACTTTACTGTTTTGAAGTATAATGAAAAAAGTAAAAATAGGTCTTATACTGTTCACCCTGCCCTCTCAGTATAAGCTTGTGTTCTTCATAATTTACTTATACTTTATATTTAGATTAAGTAATGCAACTTTAAAATTAAAGATAATTAAATAAATATATCATATTTTGTAATAATAAAATATTTTTGGACTTTCATAGTGGTATGTCTTTGGATTTTCATCCAAAGACCCAAGTTCCAACCTCAGTACAAAGAACCAATGCCCCTTTAAAAAAATCATGCTTTACCTTAAAAATTTTATAGTCTTGTGAGGGATACTGTAATGGTATGTGTTGGATTTTCATCTAGGAGACCCAAGTTCAAACCCCACTATAAAGGATTGGGACCTTTTAAAAAAACCCATGCTTTATCCTAAAATTTACTTGAAATGGATAGGTCAATTGATAGTAGTCGAGTGCTTGTGATAAGGCTACCCTAGTCTAGGAGACATAAGTTAAAACCTTGATACAAAGTAAATAAGAAACTTTCACAAAATATGTGCTTTACCCTAAAATTTACCCAAAAGGGATAGTTCATTTGGTAGCAACCGAGTACTTACTAGTACGGTAGGTTGGTTGGTAGTAGTTAAGTGCTTGTTGGTGAAATGCCCTAGTTTAATTTTTTATATGGTAGAATTTGTGTGGTTGTTGGTGGACTATCCCAATCCAGGATACCCAAGTTCAAACCTGATACAAAGGGATTGAGACCCTTTCAAAAAACTTGTGCTACACCCTAAAATTTAGCTAAAAGAGATAAGTTTGTTGGTAGTGATTGAGTGCTTACTAATGGGGTACGTAGGTTGGTTGTATTTGAATGCCTATTGGTGCTCCATTTTGATTTTTTTGACTATCATAGTGTCATTGACTTTGTCTTTATCCAAAAAAATAGGGTTTATAGAGGTCCCTACAAAAACTAAATAAATAAATTAAAATAAAATAAATTATATTAACTTTATCCTCAAAGAGGACCATACCTACATTATTATTTTTGATTACTTATAGAACATTATTATGGGTTTCACTTACATCATTCCATATTATTATCACTTTTGTCTATCTACAATGATTTTACCATTAATAGCCTATGTTTTAACCATGTGATTATATAAAATTATATAATTTATATATCTAATAAATAAAATTATTATTTATAAAATTAATATTTCAAAATTAATAATCAAATGAAAAGCATTTATCTAGTTAGATATAAGAGTTTATGATAAACTCTAAAGTTTAAATTGTTACTTGTAATTATTATGTTACATATATTTTCTATTAGTTTGTAAAGGAGTTTTTGAAAGGACATCAATCCTTTTACATCCAAAAATATATATCAAGAGACCACCAACCAGGACCAACACAAAGGGACATACTCAGATTTATTTACAAAATAAAACATGCAACCCTTCAAAGGATACAACTTAAACAATGACTATAAGCAAGCTAGAACATCAAACCAAAGATCATAACAAGAGAACAAAAAATGGGAGTCATGCCAATGAAAGAATGTACATCCTCTTCTCTCTCTCCATCACCTCTTTGGAGCTCAGTGCAATGATTATCCTTCTACTATAGAGGGAGTGTCATCCCACATACACAAAAGCCCTCATGTGGCATCCTTGATTGCATTGGCAACAAAACTAGCTTATTTCCAAATACTTCTTATAATTATTTCTAGCTTTTGACTATCCAACTTGGTTTATTATAACAACAATATTTGAGGCATCAATTCCATCCTTAATGACAATACGAACCAGTGTTTGGAAGGGGTATTGAGGTCCTTAACATTCCAGGATATAACTCTCATTTTTAAATTTTGGTTGGGTGTTTCTTGTCACCCAATTTGAGGGTCATATGTGTTATGTTTGTAACCTCTTTCATATTTTATCCTTTACTAAATTTTTACTTAGAAGGTCTTCCCTGATTTACCTCATGCCCAACATGTACTCCTATTTTTCTAGAGCTCCAGGTGATTCAATTAGGACTCCCTTATTTCTTCCCAAGTTCTTGAGACCTATGTGATCTATCATAACCTATCAATTTGAGGGTCATCTATGTTTTGTTTTCAACCTATTTTGCAATTTCATTTTTCCTAATTCTTGATTGAGGTCTTCCATATTTCACCTCATGCCCAACATCTACCCTAGTTTTTCTAGAGATCTTGGTGACTTGATTAGGGCTATCCTATTCTTTTATAGGTTTGTGAGCCCTAGGTGGTCTATCCTAAATATTAATGTTCTCCTCTAGCATAAGAGAGAAATCATTTTTTATTTGGATATCAGCTTCAAGTTGTTTTTACTCTTGTTCATGATAAAAAATTAAAGAATTCTAATCTAAGTTTTCTAAGATGAGTTGGAGGCATCCAAAAGTATTGTGAATAGAAAAATTAATTGAAGCAATAGGAATAATATTAAAGGTTTATGTGTATGGAAAAAACCCTTTTCAAGGTGCCACTTTTGGGTAAGACCCAAGGAGGCAAGGGTATCACTTTCACCAAAATTTCCTAGGGCCATGGTTATGCGTAAGGGATCGACCCCAAAATATATTTATAAAAATCTAGCGAATCGGTTTGAAAATCAACAATCCTAATACAAAGAGAAGCTAATAAAGTAAAAAGGAACTAGGTAACTCTAGTAGTGCAGCCATACAAAGAAGTATTTAACAAATTAATCAAAGAGAAGCTAATACAAAGTAAAAAGGAACTAGGTAACTCTAGTAGTGGAGACATACAAAGAAAAAATATATAGAAGAGCATCCCTGATTTGCAAAGCCCAAAATCTTGGAGGGTGGTCGTAGCAAGTAATATCACCTTTGCCCAATGCCCAATTAGCTAAAGCATCAACAATCCTATTTTATTCTTTGAACACATGATTGTATTCAACTTTCAAAAAGCCCATTTGAATAAAATGAATCTTCTCAAAAATTCTTTTTATTCTCCAACCAGTCTTACAATTCTTAAAAGAAGTCTTTAACAAATTAATCATGACTTGCGAGTCAAATTCAACCAAAACCTTTTTTCATCCAACCTTAGCAACCTCATGAAGTTATTTGAGGATACCATACCCCTCAACAAGGTTATTGGAAAGGATACCCAAATTTTTAGCAAAAGTGAAAACCACAAAACCATATAAAAGTATGCCAATTCCTCCCGCACTGGCTTTTCCTGGGTTTCCCCTAGAGGCTCCTTCTGTATTGACTTTTACAAAATCTTTAAGATGAGGATTTCAATTCCCTGTTGTATCCATATTTTTATTACTCACATTTCCTTTAAGTCAATTTCCAATAGTAGAGTGAATCTTCAATATTTGCATAACTTAATCCCATCATTGGTGAGAGTCTTGGGGGTGATTAAGGAGTTATTAGACTGATTTAGCTAAGTTGGCAATGGTATTTTTCCAAATATAGTGATTATCCTTCCTTTCCTATTTTAAAATATAATTTTTTTTTCCTTCTAAATATTCCAAGGTAGGATGGTTGTTCCCATCCAAACTAATTGTATAATACAATGATCAATAACCTTTTGTTTAGGCCAATCACTCCATAGTTGTTTAAGAGTAGAAAAATTGGACCACTATAAACCAAGTAAGATAGCCATTATTCTCCACAACTTAGAGGCTAAGGGACACTCAATAAATATATGGCTAAGGGTTTCCACATTCTTTACACACATTTCATATCTAAATGGGTCATGAAAACCATGTTTCATAAGTTACTCATTAGTGAGAATCCTTCGATGCAATAAAAAAATTCATCTTAGGACAAATATTTTAAGCCCATAAATGTGTAAAAATATCATAATACCAGTTGGGATTATTTTGGCATAAGGCCAAATAACCTTGAGCAACAATATACTCATCCTTACTAGTGTTTTTCCATCCAAAACAATTCTTATCATGGGACCAAAAGAGAGATCTCATATGAAGGGTGTGTTGGATATATTTCATTTGCCTTTCTAGAATTTGAATAGGCTAGACCTCAATAGGGATTCAATATCTACCAACCTCTAAATTACCAATCGGGTATCGACAATAATTAGTTATCTTTATCCAATTAGCTTGGTGTAGCTTCTCCATACAAGGCCTCTAATCAAGGAATTGAGTAATCAAAGGTTGGCGATCATCCCAATAATATATCCAAAAAATTTCTTGTTGACCATTATGAATGATCCAAAATAACTTCTTCTTTATAAAATATTCACCAATCATACGAATCATCAAAATAGGAGAACCTTTGGTAGGCAATTCATAGTGAAAAGATATTTAGGACTTTTGTTTTCAGCATATTTAGCACAAAGATTATTGGCCCATAGGGTATTTGGGTTATTCAAAATCTTCTAATAAAAATTTGCAGCTAAAGCATATTATTTTTTATAGTAGATTGAAATCCTAACCCCCTTCATGCTTGGGAAGGCATAAAGTATCCCATTTCACCAAGGCCTATTTTCTTTTCTCCTTAGTACCACTATAGAGGAACCATTGATTTATTTGATTCACTTATCAAAGAAATACCTTTGGGATATTCAACACAACAAAAACATAAATAGGTATAGCTTGAAGGACTGATTTTACCAAAGTTATTCTACCCCTAGATGAAAGCCACCTATTGGTCCACTTTCTAATTTTCTCCTTTACTCTATCCAACAACCAATTCCAATATTTTTTTTGTCTCTAGATGTTGATAGGAATACCTGAATAAGTGATCGAAAGGGAGGTATTCTTATATATTAATTTATCTAAAACCATGGATTCCTTTCTAGGAGAGCAATGAAAGAAATTGACTTTTAATTTATCTTCATTGATCAATTTCCCAATAGCATTAGAGAAACACTAATGATGTGTTTAATTGTATAGGTTTCCTTAACTGTAGCTTTACCTAACAAAGTAGAGTCATAAACAAACTAAAGATGATATATAGGCCTAGCTTCGTGAGCAATAGTAACCCCCTCAAGGATTCTATTATCTATATTTTTGGTCATAGTCCTACCCAAGAATTCATCAATAATGATGAATAAATAATGGAAAAAGGGGTTGCTCTGCCTAATACCTCTATAAGCCAGGAACATCTGTTAAGGGTAGCTATTGATAAGAACTAAGTAGGACACCAAAGAGATACATCCCATAATCTAATTTTTCTAATATTGAGAGTTGCCAAATTGCCTCATAAAGATTTGGAAAGGTCTAAATGGATGAACATTTAAGGTGATTTTTGCACTTCCATGGAATGGATGGCTTCCTAAGCAAGAACTATTTCATCCACATTTTTTTGTCCTTACACATAACCTCCTTGTTTAGGGAAAATATTCTTATGCAAAAAAAGGTTTCAACATCTCTACCATGATTTTGGTAATTATTTTGAGAAGAACATTAGATAAATTTGATCTAGAAGTTGAGATATGTTTTACATCTTGAGCCTTTGGGACCAAATCCATATAAGATTTATTGATTATATTCAAAATATCTTTGGCCTTCTTGGATTTTTCCACCACCTCTAATAAATCAACATGAAACATATCCTAAGAATCTTTTGTAAAATTTGATGGTAAAACCATCAAGTCCCGAGGTCTTCCCTTTTTGCATATACATATATTTTTTTAAGCAAGAAACCCCTTGCGGGGCCGCCTTGGTCTGAGAGACCATGAACAGGATGTTTTACACCATCAAAGTCACCCGGGAGTCGCACCCGACCCTGCCTACACCAACATTATCAATTGTATTTTGGATACCCAATTCAGCTTTTTGGTAGGGTGGATATTTGAACCTGGGACCTCCATTGGAGGATTTCCCTCTCCTATCCAACTCACCTACAACACCTGGGTGCCATTTTTGCATTTTAAACACCACTTGTTGAATCTCATTAATAGTAATTGGAGCAATCAAAATAGAGTTCTCCTTAGAAGTGATAAGAGTAGGGATTGCTTGAAGGATATTCTTTTGAGAAGCCAAGTTAAGAGATGTAGTAGTGAATAGTTTGAAAAAGTAGTTGACTATGGTAGACTTCATGCCATCCCAAGTGTGGATAGAATCTCTAAAATCAGATTTCAGAGATGAAATAATATTGTGTGATCTACAAGATAGAATATATTTGTGGAAGAATTTTTTGTTTTGATCTCCTTCTTTAAGTCATTGGATCCTATATTTTTGCTTCCATAAGAGCTCTTATATTTCTTCCTATTCTTCCAACTGTGTTGTGAGTCTAATTTCATCTATACTTATACTCTTAATGAGGTCATCTAAATTTATATTATCATTAAACTCTTCAATTCGAGCAATCATTTTTTGTTTCTTTTGTCTAATGTCTCCAAACTCCTTTCAATTCCATATCTTGATTTCAAATTTGATGTATTGCAACTTTTTGGTAAAATAAAATATCTTAGTTCCATACCTTGGTTTACCTTCCTACCACCATTGGCACACTCAAGATCTGAAAGAACTATCTCTAAGCTATATTAACTAAAATTGAAAGGGAGAGAAAGTGACCTTGGTTTTCCACATTTCAACCATGACTGGCCAATGATTTGAACCAACATTGTTAAGATTTCTTACCTTAGGAATGTGTCTATGGATTAAGAAATGGTTAGAGAATAAGAACATATCTAAAATTTCCATGATACAAGCTAAGCCTTACCTTATGCTAGACCAAGTCATGAGGCCATTATTTGGTTGGATGTCCACAAGGTGAAGGTTTACAATATATTCATTCATGAAGTCCAAGCTCTCATCCAAATTCTTATTTCCCCCCTTTTCTCATCCAAATAAAGGATGATATTGAAGTCTCCTTTGATCAAGACCCAAGATTTAGGAAAATGGGAGATAATATAAGTTATATCCTTCCATTATCTCTACTTTTTCTCCAAAGTAATTGGAGCATAAATAATCAAGTAGAGCATAATTTGGTTAGATTGTCTACTTTGTGCAACCATAGCCAAGAGACCCTAGCTACCAACCATATGGTGAATAATGATCTCTTTTTGGTCCCAAAGGCAAGAAATACCACTAGAAGCTCCATGGGAGCTGAGGGAATCCACTTTTCCAAATGCCCAATTTTAATTGCAATTGACCCCATTTCCCCTATAGACATATTCATTTCTTGAATGAAAACCATATATGGTTGGTATGTCTAAATTATTCTTCTAATATTATTTTGTTTTGAAAGACTCCCTTTGAGTCCTCTAATATTCCAAGTGATGATATTCATTAATAACTAAGCTAAAGATGTTGGTAAGGACGTTAATCTTACCTTCCTCTAACAAGTTTCTTTTACCATATGATTTTAATTAGTCTTGTGGCCTACCTTTTGGTTAGTGTCCATATTTTTTTTCTTGTCTTACCCCAATTGAATATAGGATAACTTCTAACCTTGAAGTATGTGTATACGCAACCAAAGCATTATTGGAAGGTTCAACAAAGTTTGTCTTGGGGTCTAAATTATTTGAATTTTTAACATTTAAAATATTGTTCTTCTTGTCTATGTTTTCTCTTTTATTTTTCTCTTGAAAACCTTTGATTTTTTTATTTTTATCCGAGTCCCTCCCTACATATTGAAATAGTGTCTATATGATTTATATCTCCATTATATCGTATTCCTCATCTAGGAGGTTATTTATGGAAAGAATTCCAAACATATTAGTTGAAAACATTTCTTGATCCTTCATAATTGGTTTTTTTGTGTGTTCATCTTCTTAGGCATTTGGAAACCTTGTATGTTTGTGTAATCATTATTTTGATATAGAATCTTATTTGGATATACACTAGCCAAGTGACCATATTCATGTCATATTCTACAATGGAAAGGAATGTTCTCATAGTACACCACCTATTACCAAGTGTCCTCCCCAATTTGTAATGAGATATTTTGTAGAATGGGTTTATCAAAATATATTAAGACACAAATTTAAGCATAAATAACATGTTCAAAGTTGTGTGTATATTCAACAATCATCATGAAATTTCCAAGGGAATTTTTTTATTATAAACAATATAGTTGAATTCTAAAATTCATCTAGCAGGCTAAAGAGTCTAACCCACATAGGTTTTGTAGAAGGCATCTCTTCTTCAAATTTACACTAAATGTGGCAAGGCCTCATGAAAAGCCCTACCCTTCAAAATAACAAAGGACCCCATTGAAATATTTTCTCTCTATCTTCATCATTAGCAAAAATAACAAGAAAATAACCATTGAGATAAATAGAGATTTGTGTCTCACCTTGTGTTTTCTAGTATTTCATAGCCCACACTTTGAAAGTAGATAGGATCGAATGAAAACCCATGAAATAAAAAATCAATCCTCTTCTACCCAGATCTTATATGCCATTCTGAATGTCATTCATTTTTAGCTTAACAATTGGGGTTCCATCAACTTGTATTAAATATCATGACTCAATTTTTTTGAGATCAATATTAGACATATTAGAGGTCTATGAGAAGCCTTAATATTAATATTAGAATTAGTCTGGCACTATCCACCATGGAGGGAATCCCTAAAATTCATTTTTGGGTCAAAATCCCCAAATTCTTACGCTTAAAATGGGTTTCCATAGTGTATCTATTTTCGGGGTATTCCTTAGAATTGAGATTGATTGAGTTTAAACCATTCCTAAGGATACTTATCTTATTTGATTTGCAACTTGAAACTTGTTTTGGGGTCTCTTTAATCCATTCCTTGGATGCCAAGGAAAGGTATGATTTTCACTTTTTACTTGGGCAATAAATTAGAATTAATTTTAAATCAAGTTCATAACATGAAAATTTGTTGAATGAGAGATTTCTAACCCATCACGGGTCTCCTGCAACATATCCAATGTTTATCTTTGGTAAAACCTTATATATATATATATATATATATATATATATATATATATATATATATATATATATATATATATATATATAGAGAGAGAGAGAGAGAGAGATAAATTGGCCACTAGGGCCCATAGGCCCCAAAAAATAACCATTGTTGCCACCTAGGCTTGACCCACATACGAAACCCTCACACAGTTGCCTTCAAAATCCTCCATCAAGAAAGTTACTTACTTGTTAGGGTTCTTCCTTTAATTTCTCCTTCCTCCCATCCTTTCTCCTCCATATTGGATGAGGGTGTTTTCTCCATACCAAAGTCCTCTACTTCTCTAGATAATTTCCCTGTCAAACCTTACTTGTTTCCACCATCCTTTTTTTGCTATCATCATGGAGCTTGATTTTTCTTCTAATAAAATCTTAGTTAAGGTGGCCCACATGATGGCAAGAGTTACCCTTGATCAAAAGGTTTTCATGCTCGATAATTTGGTTTCGTGACTCATATATGGATACCAATTCAATTGACTTAACAAATAGTTTCTCCATGTCCATATTCACACACACTCATGTGTAAAGAAGTCTTGGTCTATCTACTATTGTTGAGTCAATCACCACTAGGTGCTCCAACCGATAGGCAATCCCTACCAATATATCTTCATATCAAAAATGCAAGGGGAGGCTTGGTAATATAATCCAAACAAGGGCTTGGTTGATGCTCTGAGTGAAAGGGTCAAAGTTCATGGACCACCTCTTGAGAAATATCCCTTGATGCCCAAATAACTAAGGCTATCATTGGAGAATCCTTTTTTATTCCTCACAGTTCAGTAGAATTGCATCTATTTTTGTATGCCATTGTTACTATTTCCATTTGCTATCCACCTCTAGATTACATCGAGCTTAGGACGAATGTCCATGAATTTTCCTACCAAGCAATTGTCTCCTTGGGCAAAAACCATTCATGTTAGGTCTTCTAGCACCACAATTATATCTCCTTATAGGGAAATAACAAAATTACCTACCGGAGCCTTTTGTTTGCACATAAAAATCTGAAGCCATGAATCTCCACGATCAAATGGTTTTGTACAAATAACAAACCCCCACCATTTTTGGCTCTAGATCCCTGCTCAGTCCCTATAGCAAAAGTTCCCACTTGAACCCTAGTTTCAAAATATTTGTCGTCTTCTCCCTTTCCATAGACACCTAAGGTTTCGTTTGAAAAAGGTGGTTATTTTATCGTCATTGCCACTACCACAACACTTTTTGGTTGGTTTTCCAGCATTGTCACCTAAATACTTTGTGGTTACTCTACGACTGTCACCGCCTCAATAGTTTGTGGTTGCTCCATAGCCTTTTATGGTTGTTCAACCAAAATTACCATATTATATTATTATAATTATACAATCACAATATAATATAAGTACCATATAATCAATTATGTATAATTTTTTATATAAACTAATAAATAATATATATTAATTTAATAATTAATTAATTTTATAAATAAAAAATATCTTTTTTTAATTTTTATTAAAATATCTAAAATCAAACCACCACATAAATATGAATAACCTCATTATATTTCTATTTAATATATATATTGAAGATCTACTTTACAGATATATATATATTAATAGACCTTAAATTTTTAAATCCAGCGTTTACACAAACAAACAACAAACAGAACGAAACTCACATATTTAACCAGCATCACTATCCGTTTGCGTAAGTGCTTTCATATTCTCAGCTGTCATCATAGCTCAAAACAAAAACAGTGCACATGAAGGATGGATATCTATGTTAATTGATAATTTTAACACGAGCAATAAACAAAGCACTTGTGACACCTTGGTTGACGTGCATTCATAGAATTCAATCCTCTGGCATCTAGAAGAGGATATATGATATTATATGCAGCCACCCTTGTCCATCAAAATGAGAGCTCAATAACTCAATCCTCTGGCATTTAAAAGAGGATATATGACATTATTCGCAGCCACCCTTGTCCAACAAAATGAGAGCTCCATATTCCCTCTGCGTTTTTAATATCCTATGGTCTCCGGGGAAGCTAGCGTGGATGCGAATTCATCATATGTCCCGTTATAACTATGAGTTCTGCTATGTTTTACTCTGAAAGTCCCAAATATTTATTTGAAATTATTTTTGAGTAGTCATGTGCAGCGGATCTGATGTTGATGCTCAGTGAAAAAGGAAGACTAAACCCATGGATCAGATTTAATGCACGTAACAGAAATTATTTTCGAATATGTATTTTAAAATTTAAAGTATTTCAGAATATGATTCAATGCACTAGCTTATGTGAATGCTCTTATTTCAAAAGTAAAAGCATATGGATATATACCATGTCTGAGAAATCCAAACTCATTGATTTATTCATGAATAATTATACAGTTTATATAGCCTTGTAGTCTCAACAGAAAAATCTTCAGAATAAGGCTAAAATCCAATGCAGTTGCAAAACAAGTAAAACAGAATTACTGGTAATGCTAATTTGAGCAGATCAGTTTCTAACATTCTCCCCCTTGATGCTGAAAGGACTCATTCCATGAGTTCTGAAGCATCACAAACTGTTGAACTGATCTTCGTTTATGCTTCTTCCAGTTTTGAAGTAGAAAATTCAAGAACTCAAAAAAGTTTTGTTGGCACCCACCACACTTCCACTCTTCTTGCGGGCTATCCATTAAGTTTGCTTTCTTCAACAAAATAAAATTGGGTGCCTTTTGATGATCAGCTCCCCCTTCATCAAAAGCTCCTTCAAATGATGGCATTCCCATAATGCCACAAGTATTGGTTCTCACTAACCAATCTAGCACATTTCTTTCATCATTCATTCTATGGTCTTCAAACCATATTTCAGCTCCTAATACTCCTCCTGAGTATGTACAATGCATCATCTTATGTAGATGGTTTTTCCATATTACAATTTCACATACCTCTACACAGATCTTCAAACAAAATATAGCTATGCAATAGCTAGTTACAAATGCAACAAACAATTGTTGCTCCTCACACATATTTCCACTCCTCTCAATGGATTTGTATTCCTTCAACCAAGGAATTTTGAACACAAAATTTGCACAACACACATCTTTCACATTGAGATACCACAACCAACACATATCCATGGTTCTCATCACCATGCTATCCATGTTCTTTTCTAATGAAAGAACTTCATGTAATGATGTCTCTACAAGACAATCACCTCTCAATAATGCCTTTGGAAGACATTCTCCTTCATTCTTCAAATACCTGCTCACAAAAAACAAATTATTAATCATAAAAACATTACCTCCAAAGCTATTTTGTGGCATATCTCTTTTACTGTATGTTGCTTCAAAAGCAACCATGAACCCTTCACCAAGAGTTCTCTTCCTTTGTTCAATCCATGTTGGTGTGTTGAAACACCATTCATTTAAACAATCATACATTGTTGCCTTTTCAAGACAACTCTCTTTCTTCAATGTAGTCACTCCAAGTGAGTGATCTCCATCCACAATTGCCTCTATTACACCATGAAGTCCATCAATGACTATCTCACTATTTTCTATCTCCCCTTTGAGATAGTCTTCCTCATACAAAATAGTTTTCACTCTTGATGAGTGATCTTCAAACATGGAGCTTATAGCCTCCATATCCTCTTCATCAATTTGTTCTTGTGGATCAATCTCCTCTTCATTTTTATCATTTTCCTCCCCCTGTAGAGGAACAATTTTATCTTCTCCTTCTAGGAGATCTTCATTTGCTCTTTCAAGAGAGCACACATCCATTCCAAGTGAATGGTCTTCAAGCCAATGGTCTTCCATGAACATTGCTTCTCCAACATCATGCCAACAATCTTGGTTGAGCCCATTTTCTTCATTATTCTCCTCCTTTGGAGGAACTTCAACACTTTTATTTTCCTCTTGTAGAGGAACTTCAAGATCAGCAATGCACTCTTCAAGTGCTTCCCAAAAAAAATCTTCAACATCTTGTGCCTTTTCCATGAGACACTCTTCATTGCTTTTCCTTCTATCAGCTGCAAATCCTCTTCTTCCTCCTCTTCCTCTTGAGGAATACACACCTCTTCTTTTCTTCTCATCACAAAATTCATCAACATATGCTTTCTCCATGAGGCATTTCTCATCCATGTACATGCTTGATAAACATGTTACATTTTCACCTTCTTCTCTCTTCTCTTCAAGAAGAATTTCTCCATCATCTTCCTCCATAAGGAAGAATTCATCATGCATGCCTTCTTCATAAGACATATCTTTACACGCGTCTTCACAATAAGACTCTTCAAAAATTTCTTCAAAGAAGCAAGGCTCCTCCTTGCTTTGGAGATTGCTACACATATCTCCTCCATAAGCATCTTGCAATGCTTTCCAAGCCATTTGGGTTGTTCTACATTTTGCAATGAGAGGGAAAGCTTTCTCTTTCATGCCTCTCCTCAAATCCATGAGAGCCAAGCAATTTTGATATTGCTGCTCTTTCTTCACTCTCTTCTTTTCTCCTTCAAGCATGGTCCAAGTGGTGGGTTCTTCATATCCTTCTTCAATGATCTCCCAAAGTCCTTTTGCCTTCAACAAGTGCTCCATTTTTATGCTCCAATAAGCATAGTTTTCTCCATTGAAACTTGGAACCTCCAAGTCTTCAAATATGGTGGCCATTAAGCAAACTCAAATAAAAAAAACTTTAGATGTTGTATCTATTGCAAAAAATCAATAAAAATTGCAAACTCTTTGATGGCTGTCCAAGCTTTCTACTTCAACTCCCACTACATCAATTGATAAACTCTGCTTTCCAACAAGTTTTCAGCTCCTGCCAATTTGCATCACAAACAACACAAATTTCTCCTCTGCACATCCGCTTAAAATGACACTCTGCCTACTGCTGCCTTCATCTCATTCGAAAACTTCTCCAATTTTCATAAAATTTCTTTCTATCAAAATGTTTTCGAAAAAATAATATGCAGGCTCAAAATAGGTTTAATATCTGAACAATATAACAAAAATATCTAATCCACCATCAAATCCCTCCAAATATGGGCGGATCAATAAAAATCATACTACTTGAAAATAAAAATACCAAATAAAGGGAGTTCAAACCCCCATTGACCGGCGCTGCATTTAATAATGCCACCTTGGCATGCCAAATCTCCTTGCAGAGCAGAAAAAGTATGGAAGTGGCGAACGACTGCGCTCGTCAATATCTTTCGGACGGCGCACAATGTCTTCTGAGCTGCCGCAATGGAGAATGCATGTCTTGTCGGCTTTTGTGACCGATCTGCAAGTTTCGGACTACCACCGCGAGTGAAAAGTTGAGTGTCTCCTCAAATCCGGCTACCACCGCGAGTGGAAAAAAAATCGAAAAAACTCTCTTTGCCCACTTCTAATGACGCCTGCAACACATGAAAACTCCTCGCACTTCCCAGTCGGTGTCCTCTAACGCCGCGATGATGGGAACATGGATTTATCCCTCAACAGGTTTACGTTCGCTTCCTCACTGCCGGAAAGAAAGTCGCTACAAATTTCCGTACGTCGCCTGGTTGCTTTATTGGCTGGAGAAGTCAATCACCAGTCAATCGAGAGGGAAAGCAAACATTTCTCGATACAGTCGATTGGGAGAGTAACCTCACCAATCCATAGTTTTCAAACCCAATAGATCTCCTTAAACTCTGATACCAAATGACAAATTCAAACTCATTGATTTATTTATGAATAATTACACAGTTTATATAGCCTTGGACTAGAAGAATCTCAGCTAAAATCCAATGCAATTGCAAAATAAGTAAAACATAATTACTCGCAATGCTAATTTGAACAGATTAGTTTCTAACAATGTCTCTGCAATTCATGTCTTTGATGAAGATCAAATGGACAATCCCTTAATTGTGTTAATTTTACCCTTTTAAAATTAACAATGGTTTAAATTGATGTTTTTGGTGGCTTGTGACCATCTGCATTTGTTTGGAAGGCATTTTCAAGATCATAACATATAGAATAGACAAACAGGTTTGTATAGGTAAACTAAAATAAGGTTAAACAGCAGCTATTAGTCCCTTTTTGGGGATAGATATAATTACGTAACCACCAATAGCAGAGGTTTATTTTAAATGGCTAATTAAATCAACATTATTATTTTATTTTTATTTTTATTTTTAAAATTAAAATTAAGACCTTAAGAGTGTTTTTTAATAAGGTCTGTAGATATTGGTCAATGTTTAACAAAGTTAATTAGATATTATATTTGATCTAGTTAAATCCTGGTTAGGGTAATTCTTAACCTATTTTATTAAGAGATATTAAATGAGACCTATAGTGTTTAGTGTTTAGAAAAAATATTGGAAATGATTCAATTTTAGATTATGATCACTAATCATTGATCAAAGAACAATTTATGTGTCGTGTTTATCTACAACCTTTCGGTAGATAATTTCCAAGCCTAATGTTACATTAACTTTTTTTTTGGTAAATTGTAGTTGTATTTCAGAGGATTTTAACTAGGTCCCACTTCCAGATATACAAAATTAACTTGAAAGTACATTCATGTTGCATAATCCTCTGCCTAGGAGGGATCAATCTACAACAGTCTAACCAATCCCGTGCAAGGGATGTAGAAGCTGGTAATCAGGTGGTGCTTGCCCTCGCAGGGGGTACTGAAGCAAACCAAAAATAAACCATAGATATTCACTAGAGTCCTCACAAGGGCTGACACATAGAGACCCAACCGAGTGGTTAGCCCAGCACAAGACCAGACATCGCTAAACATTGCATCAAAAACCCCAACAAACCTCAAAAACAATACAAAAACCCATAGACCTACAACAGCTCAAGGGTCAATCTATGTGATGTCCTCTTCAGGATGGTCGACACTATGTTGGAGGGCATGCTTTAGAATGGCACTGGCGCTTTCAAATGCGATGATGAAACTTCGAAGAAACATTCGAGTGAGAGGGTTGGAGATGCCAGAAGTGGGGGCAGAGTCCCAATTGAGGTCTTCAATTTCCATAGGAGAATTTTGGCTAGATTTTGTTTTGGAATTCTTTGCCCTGGAGGATTTGCGGACAGGGGTTACCACTTCTTTGATTTTAGCTTTACGTTTTCCCACCGAAGGCTTCTTGCTGGTGGGGGTGGTTTTGGACGGGGGAAGGGCGGGTTTGGAATGGGAAGGGGTTGGCTTGGGGGAGGTAGTGGGGGCGGCGGGAGAGGGGATGGGTTTGGAAGGGGATAAAGATGGAATGGAAAGGGAAGCAATGACACCTTTCTCAGAGGCCAGGGTGCTGGGAACTCCATCGTTGGCCATAAGCTCGCTCGAGATGGAATGAGTAGGGCTTTGGGGGCTTGGGAAAAGGGGGGAAGCTTGCAAAGGGGTAGCCGCAATGGGGGGATTAGCCAAAATATGATAGAAGATAACGACGAAAACCCCCTGGTGGGTAGGGGGGTACCTTTCTTGCGAGCAGCGGCTACAGAGAGACGCATAGACCGATAAAGAAACCCTGGAATGTTCATGGATCTGTAATCGTAGATATGGTTAACAAGGGCAAGATGGAAGCTTGCCATAGGCTTGTTGGGATCATCGTAGGCTAAGTAATGAATGAGAGGAATGGCAACAATTGGGAATGAGGGGAAAGGGATTGACTTTCTAGTGCATGCCAATCCCACAAGAAGTTTTGGTAGTTGGGGATGCCTTCTACCTCAGGTTCCCAGCAATGTTTGTCTCATCGGACAAGACGCCCTCCAACCGATAGCTCTACAATCTCACCAATCATCTCTGGAGTGACCTTGAAGTGTAGGTTCTTGACCCAGACATGGTCGTTCGACCACATGTGAACAAAGTCCTTCGTGATATCGTCCTCATCTCCATAAAATTTTGATAACAGGGTGGTGATTTGGGTGCCCTGCAGGTAAGCAGACGCAATGTTGTCTAGTTGGAGAGAGCTTGGTTCAATGTAGGCCATGGTGGTGGAGGTGGGGATAGGAAGAGCGGTGTTCGATGAGGCCCACATGACAGACTTGCAAAAGGGAGTGTCGTAGGTTGAGCTAAAAAGGGGAATTAAATAGGTTGAGGGAGACAAACAGATCATGCCAAGCCTTGCGGATGGGGGGATGCCATGCCAGGGATGGCAAGGATTAAGGTGCAGCCTAGGGACCATATCTGCATAGGTGGAGTTAAAAACTTGGGTGAGGTTTGCAGACATGGGAAGAAATGTGGAGGGGAAAGAGGTGCGGTTGGAAATGTGGCAGAGGTCACTGATAGAGAGTGTTGGGACACCGCGGATGGAAAACCGTACTTAGAATTTGTATGATGAGAACCAGTCGGGCAGCTAATAATCAACGGGTGTTGGAGCACACATCACGAGGCTCTAGGATGGGACACCCGATGAAAATCCTACACACTATAGAAACAATAAATCATTGGTTAGCATGGATGGATTTGGAGTACCTTCCATGGTTGTCCGACGTCACAATTTAAAGGACATCTGGTGGGAAGGAGTCTTGCCACACGGAGATGGGTGTTTGCCCTAAGCCCAGGTTGGCCAGCCTATCCGCAAGCTGATTGGATTCTTTGAAAGTATGACTGGTTTCCACCTAGCAATGTTGATTTAAAAGCTTCTTGCTTTCTTGGATAAGGGATCTGATATTCCATAGAGGGACTTTATTTGAAATGAGGTAGCCAATGATATTGAGAGAGTCCCCTTAGACATGGATCTTGGCACATGACCCTTTGATAAGGTGCAAAATTACACCTCGACAAAATTGTTGGTCTGATGATAAATATTCTTTGTAAAAGCCATAACTATCTTTCCTCTATGATCCCTGATCACTCCCACTACCCCGGCCAGCCCGAGATTTCCTTTCGATGTGCCATCAAAGTTTAATTTTATCCATCCCTCAGGAGAGGGACATCAACAAGCTTTGGTTCCGGGATGGATCGATGGAGGGAGTAATATGGGGATGGGGATGTTGAGGGAATTGATGATTTCAGCCTTAGTCTTGCTCAAGGGGGAGCTGGACGAGGGGATGAGATGGGAGTTTTCAAAGGTGAATGAGATGGATTTGGTGGCTAAGGATGCGGAGTTGTAACGGGTGGAAGAGAATATCTTGTGGTTGCATTCAAGCCAAACTTGCCAAATGAAATTGTGGAGATAAATTTTCCATAGGAAAGCTACTTTGGGGTTTCTGAAGGGAGCAGGCCATTAGATGAACATGTCCAATAGGGAGTTGGGGCGGGCCTAGTGGATTTGAAATGTGGTTAACAACTGGTCTAAGCCCTCCCTAGAGAACACACACTCTAAAATGAGGTGGTCAACAAATTCCCAGTTGGACAAACAAAGGTTGCATCTATTAGGGACAGGGATCCCTCTTTTCATAATATTTTATGTTGTGAAGACCTTGTTTTGAATGGTTGTCCATGCAAAGAAACCAATTTTTGGGACGAGGCATTTAACCCAAACTAACTTGAACAAAATGGTGGGGACCCGAGATTTGACTAACATGGAGTGGGCAGACTTGACCATGAAATCCCCAATATCAGTTCCTGCCCAGATGGGGTAGTCTTGGGAGACTATGGTAGGGATGATGGTGGTTCTCAACATCTTATACAAAGTCTTACCGGCCCACAAGAGGTGCTCGCTGTACTTGGGGATAATATTCCATGTGCCCCTATCTATGTAATGCATCACTTTGCTTCCCCATCTCCTTTCAAGACTTGGTCTAAGTCTCGACACCTAAAGTAGATTCTTGAGGGGTTTATCTTTCAGCCACGTGTCTTCCCAAAAGTCTATGGAATCACCTGAGCCTAGCTGCAACTGTGTCCCTCTCAAAATAAGAGGTTTCATTTGGATAACACCCTGCCAGAAGGCTGATCCATTTGTAGGGATGCTATTGTCCATAAGGGTTAAGTTTTTGAGATATTTGCTTTGGACAATGGTGACCCATTCTGCTTTGTAGTTGATGAACAACTTCCATGTCTATTTTGCTAGTAGGCCAGTATTTATGTTTGTTGATCTCCTCATGCCTAGTCCCCCTAAGTTACTAGGTTGGCATACTTTGTCCCAACTGATAAGGTAGAATTTCTTTGAATTTTCTAGGTTGGCCCACAGAAACCTTTTTTGCATTTGCTCAATTTTGGAATGAACTGAGGCAGGCGCTTTGAATACTGACATGAAGTAGATTAGGATGCTTTGGAGGACTACAATGGTGAGGGTTGCTTTGGCTGCTTGTGATAGGAGGGAGCCTTTCCAGGTAGTAAGCTTATGGTTGATCCTTTCAATGACATTGTCCCACATAGATTCCTTCGGGTTCATGGTGAACAGAGGGAGACCCAAGTAGGAGGTGGGGAAGGTAGCGATATAGCACTAGAGGATACGAGTAATTTTCCTCTGTCTGTTACCTAGAGTGTTTATGAAGTAACACTTACTCTTGAGATAGTTGATATCTTTCCCTGTAGTAGAAGCGTAGGTATCAAGGATTCCTTTGATGAATTTAGATTGGAAAATGGAGGTCGAAGTTGCAACAATAGTATCATCCATGAACTATTGGTGAGACAAGGGGGGAGAGTTGGAAGAATATTTGATACCTAACATGCCTCCCGAAGCCATGACCTGTTTGAAAGCTCTGCCCAGGGATTCAGCCAAAATGATGAAGAGGAAGGGGGACAGGGGATCTCCATGTCTGATCCCTCTGAGGCTAGGAAAATAACCTGTAGTAGACCCGTTGACCAAAACTGAGAACCAAGGAGAGGTGATGCATACCTTTATGAGGTGAACCCAATCTGAGTGGAAGCCAAAATGATCTAGCACTTTGAGAAGAAAAGTCTTATCCACCTTATCAAAAGCCTTGCTAATGTCTAGTTTCAGAAACATGACCTCTTTCTTGTTGCACTTAGATGAATGGAGGATTTCATTGAGAGATATGATGTTGTCGGTGATAGATCTGCCTTCAATAGAGCTTCCTTGGCATGAAACAATAATTAAGGGAATAATATTTTAGAGCCTAAGAGCTAGGGATTTGACTAGGATCTTGTACAAGATGTTGCAGAGGCTGATAGGTCTGATGTCATTCATGGATTTGCATTGGGGGTTAATTGGGAACCAAGGCGATGAATGTGGAGTTAGTTCCTCAAGGGATGGTTTTGGTTTTTTGGAGCTGCTTGATGGTGTCACTCACATCCTTCCAAACTATGTCCCAAAAAGTTTGGAAAAACCTAGGGGGAAACCCATCCGGCCTAGGAGCTTTGTCAACTTTCATGGAGAATAAAGCACATTTGATTTCTCTCTCAAAGAGGGGTTGAATCAGGGATTTGTTCATCTCATGGGTGACCAAGTGGGGAATATTTTCAAGTAGGGCATCCTGGGCTACAATATTGGATGGATTTTCAGACCCCATGATGTTGCTAAAGAAGGTGGCGGTTTCTTCTTGGATCCAAATGATGTCCTGAGTGATAGAGCCATCTCTCAAGGTAAGTTCTCTGATCCTGTTAGTGCTTCTATTACATAGAGTGGAAGCATGGAATAACTTGGTATTTGCATCCCCCTCTTTGAGCCAAAGTGCTCAAGATTTTTGGTGTCATAAGGTATCCTCCTTGGCTAGGATGTTATGATAATTGGCGAGCAGTTGCTTTTCTTCTTCCCTAAGCTGGTGGGTCCATTGATCATGCTGAGTTTGCTGCTTTAGATATTTGAGTTTGCTTAAAATTTTTGCCTTGAGATCAAAAATGTCCCCAAAGACTTCCCTGTTCTAGGTTTTCAGGTTATCTTTTATGATCTTAATTTTTTGATATACTATGGACATAGCTGAACCAGGGACAAGAGTCATCCACCAATATTCAATTTGTTGTTTCAAATCTAGGTGTTGGATCCACATATTCTCAAACCTGAATGGGGTTGGGAAGGATGGAGTCTTATTTTAATCCAATAGGAGGGGGGAGTTATCAGAGCCAATCCTAGGAAGGTGGATCAGGGATATGTCTCCAAATAGGGGAATGGCATGTTGAGAGAGAAAAAACTAGTCCAACTTAACCTGATTATGCTTAGCGCCCGCTCTTTAATTACTCCAAGTGAATTTGTGGTCACTGATTTGAATATCCATGAGTTCATTTTCAGCGACAAAGGCCCGAAAGTCCACAATGCTTTTAGATGGGGAGGAAGCTCTCCATTTCTTGTTAGAATGGAAGATAGGATAATTGAAGTCTCCTACAAGGTATCCTTCATGAGGGATAGGGACTTCCACATGTTGAATCTCTCCATTGGATTATTTGGGGCATAGATGTTGGATAGAACCTAAGTGAATTTGTTTTCTTTGAAATAAAACATTATGTTTAAGGTTTTGCTGGAGCTGGAGATGACTTTGCCTTCGACCTTCTCAGGTTATCATAGACACAATAGACCTCTTGCAAATCCCTCTGCTGGGGATGAATCCCATTGTCTAGTCTTCCAAATTTTATGGACTATGCTATGAGTTTTGTCAGCGTCAGTTTTCATTTCTTGAAGGATGATTATAGAGGGTTTGTACTCTTTCCTGGTGGTTCAAGCTAACCTTTTTTTGCTCATGTTGTTAAGCCCTAATGTTCCAGGAGAGGATCTTCATTTAGAAACTTTGGCAAGTTTCTTGCCTCCCTTTGTGGAAATGGAGGGAGGTTTGGGATTTTTCATTTCATCCTTTTCCTACGTGAACAAGGCTAAACTTATAGTTAGATGTACTCCATTGGAAACCTGGTCATCCGTGTCCTTCTTTCTTTACTCATAGTTGTTCGGTCGACCTCTTTTTCTTTCACCCCCTGTATCAATGGGGCCTTTCCTGATTTTGGTGATGATAGAGCTAATATTTGTCCTGGACTGAGTGGGACTAAAAGCATCCTCCTGAGAGTCGAGGTTGTATTCAGAATGGGAAAGAGGTTCTTCCGAGGGGAAACCAGCTGTAGAATGGGGGAGGGTTGATATGCAGCAAGGGTTCTAGGAGGGGATCGGCCTAGGATGGGGGTGGTGGGGAGGAAATGGGGATGGAAGACCTAGACCTGGAGGGAGAGGGATGAGGGTGGGGAAAGGTGGAGGGTTGGAGCTCAGGGAGGGAAACAGAGGGAAGAAATTCATCATCAAAGCCTCTTAAGGTCCCAAATCTATTGGGAAAGGTGAACATGGAACATACATGGTCTGCAACTAAAGAGGGGTTGGTGGACAGAAGGCCCTAGATAACAGCCTACTTTCCTTTGTCGTTGGTCAGTCTGTGATTACCAAGTCCTCTGGATCGGTCAAAGCATTCTCCCGTGTAGTGCTACTAGGGAGGGGACGGACCCTTAGAGCTTGGTGCTTCCTATTGGGGCTTGAAGGATGGGCACTGAGCTTGAAGGTGTCCCTGGATCTTGCATTTGATGCAGAATGCTAGTTTATTTTCATACTCGATAGCTTGGCACCGGTGAAAATCCCCATAGATGAGGTTTAGGTGGGTTGAAAGTTGTGAAGCAAGGTTGGCATTGACATAGATTTGAGCATATGCCATGTGGGACTTGGCTTTAGTTTCAGGGTCAAGAGGGACCATGTCACCGATGTATGTTCCAATCCACCCTAGGATATCCTCATGGAAAAATTGGATGGGTATATCGGGGAGGCGAACCCAGATTAGAGCAATATTGATATCCTAGGTCTAGATATTGAAATATTACTTCCATTTTGCCACAAATAGACTTTTCCTCCCATAAAACTAGGGGCCCTCGGTGAGGATTCGAGCATAGTCATTCTTATTGTTTAAGCATATCAGTAAGAAACCTTGTCAGAGGGCCACAATATGAAGGATCCTTGCTGTGCACCATTTGAATTTGGCCCATATTCTTATGGATTCCATTTTAGGTCTCCCTCCCATGAACTTGGCGACCAGGGAGAGGGATTCTGAAGAGAGTTTTTCTACCATGAGAGAGACTGGGAGGACCAAATTTTCCCTATTGGTGATCACAGGGGGATGGATAGGGTTACCAGAGGGGTCAGGTTTAGCCTTCCCTAATACCTTCTCTAGGTAAGTTGTCCCGCCTGGGCCTGGGTGGGGATTTTTGGGAGCATCCTCCGAGGGAGGGATCTCGCCTTGCTCCAGATCCCCAGAAAGGGGTTGGGGAATTTGGCTCGCAGTTGCAGAGGGAGCTATGGACACCATTTTTTAAAAGTATCAACATTAACTTATTTTTGATGTGAAAAATAAGAATTATCGCATGAGAAAGTACATAAATATTATTGAATCATTATAATACCTAACACTTTAATTTTATATATTTATTTTAAAAAAATTTAAGTTTTTCTTTTTTTTGAAAATGTATGATGTGTTAAGCAAAAATTATAACTTTTATTGAAGACATGTAAATTGCTTATTTGATAATATGTGGGTTAAGGGCACGGGTACATGGCTTCCTACTATGTGTTGGTGGTATTTGAATGATCCGATATTTGGAAGAACATAAGGAAGATAGGGTATTTGGTTTGAGATGCATATTTATTATGCAAAGTCAACCAGAGTATTTTTTTATAGATGTTGAAGTATATTATATTATTTGGTATATGTTAATGTATTTTTATGGTATTTTCATGGTACATATTGTAAATATTAGATTAGGGTTGTGTCTTATATTAGAGTATGAGTAATATTTTATGTAATGTAGAGGTTCAAGGTTTAAAGCTAGTGGGGTAGAGGTGCACACCATACTTTGAATATTAGAATTTGGTTGGATAAACATATATTGAATAAATAACATACTCTACAAGGATCAATCTATAGTGATGTGTAATGTCATATATAATACATGAAATGCAATATCAATTAATACTATTGAATGGTAAACAAACCCATGAAAAATAAGTCATCTTCTAGATACCTCCTAACCATCAACTTCTAGAATTAACATTAAATATGTTAATTGATTAACCATGGTTTTGGGCGGTTTTTGACCCATAAGAAGTTTTGTAATAGGCATATGATGCATATAAATATGTATAATATTTAATGAAAATATAATCTAGTTTGAAGTAATTTGAATCCTTATCAACTTGTGTCAAAATCTAGTTTCATTAG
This sequence comes from Wollemia nobilis, assembly GCA_028583015.1. Classification (NCBI taxonomy): domain Eukaryota; kingdom Viridiplantae; phylum Streptophyta; class Pinopsida; order Araucariales; family Araucariaceae; genus Wollemia; species Wollemia nobilis. The sequence continues at coordinate 376,631 of JAQPPZ010014509.1, forward strand.
GGATTTGAATTTTATTTCTTTTGATTCCTTGTTGGCATATTTCTACATAGTTAAAGGTCACCATAAATGTGGCATCTCTCTAGTTTGAAGAGACATCATTTAATGATCTTCAATATTTAAGACTCTACTATCAAATGGTCACAAGCAACTCATGTTATTCCAGTGCTTTCCATGATATTCCAACATTGTTATGTGTCTTACCCAAAATAAAAAATTCTGACCTACAAGTCTCTTTGGAAAGAGTGGATGTGATTTTTGGTTTCGTTGCTCTTCTTTCTTATTCTTATTGTTGGACACTAAGGATTTTCAATGATATGAGGAAGGAACACTAGGGAACCCCAATCTAAAGCTTAAAGGGTGCCTAAAACAACATGCGAGGTATGAGAAATTGCACACATGGATGAAGGACTCAGGGATGTTGTAGAATTATACCCTTAGTCGACATAATCACAGCATGTCAGATTTATCTAGTCTGTGTTGTGTAATTGTACCCATGAAAGTTGGATTTCTTAGGAAAATAATATCATTATGTGAATGCAAAACTCTATTCTCTTTCTTCATCCTTGGAATGTCCATAGTAAACATGTGAGTTACAAGGGATTTATTTCCAACCAATGTGAAAAATAGATTCCATGTCTTTGGAGGGGGAGATGGGCATGATTTTTGTTTGATGCCTACTTGACATAATCACCCTCATTTGGATACTGGCTACATTCAACATTCTAAAACTATTCAATATATCCAACTTTCTTAACCTTAGTTTGATTTAAGCATCATCACATCATCCTATTGATTGGGACCTTCGATGTTGTCATCTAAGCACCTCATTGGCCATGCCATCTAAACTCTTTTGATTTAGTCTCTTGTTGGTATAGTCGTATGCTTTATAATTAAGTGGAATATCCATTGGTAGTATAGATCCTTTAGTCGATGTTTTAGCAGTAAATATTCCACTCACACTCATTTCTTGTTTCTTTAAATTAGAACATGGTCTTTATTTTAGCAAGGTTTTTGCTTCATCTAGAGTAATTTGTTTAATAATAATACTTGTACCATTAGTGAGCTAATACATGCAAATTATGGGATGGACCATGGGATAGGAGTTGGTGGTCAGATAGAAGGTAGTATTTTCTGTGTTTCCAGAAACCCACTTCACTCAATACACATCGTATTCTCCAATTGAATTCCCTTGTAACACAATGCTAACATAGAACTGGATATGGTATTATCATGCTCCTAAAAATATTTTTTTGTTGATATGAAGGGATCTTCTCATACAATGTGTTATTTGATACATAACATGTTAGGACGGTGTGATATTCAACCTCTCATTGCTACAAAATAATTCATAGAAACCATCACTAACTTCTTGTGCTTCTAAGTCAAACATCTATTCTTTGCAATATTTTCCTTGCTACATCAAATTTTTTGATACGATGAGTCACTATTCCCTACCACATATTGAATTTATAGAGCATGGAATTTCCTCAATTCTTCCACATGCATGTAACATTCACCAAGGTGCACTTTGGACTCCACTTACTTTTCTAATCTGGTATCCCACATTTATTGTGGGAAAGTTAACTAAAGCCTTTATTAGTTAGTCTTTTTATTTGAATAAATGCATGTAAATAATAAGGGAGCCCATATATAATTTTAAAACAATAGCATATTCTATACAATATTTTGATGTGACTTTAGGGAATCATATCCCTCTTTTTCTCAGGAAGATATTGTTTTCCTTATATTTCAAGACATTAATTGCTTCTTGGGTATAGGTATATTTATACTCGTTGGAAAGCATTTTCTAAGGCCAATATAATGGTAGTATAATTTTCTACTTTTATAACAATATAATATATTTAGTAGTGTATCAATGTTTTTGTTGTAAAAGAGAGTGCATTATTGATAGTACCTAACACTCTTAAACATCAAAGTAGTGATCTACTTTCTACACCTGACCTATTATATAAATATCCTCATTGGCATTGACTAGAAGGCCCATGGCTATCAATTTTATAGAAACAATGGTAGAGTTATCCACCATAGTTAATGCATTAGCAGAGAAGATCAATAATATTCATGTGCAACTAGATGTCAAAATCAACACTCACCCTTAGAACAAATGTGAAGTTAATATCTATGATGGCTCTATGGATCCCAAAGTCCTTAGTAGCTAGATCCTAGACATGGAAACTTGGTTCTCCTTTAGTCAAATTCCAGAAGAAGACAAGATCCCTTTTGTCAAGTTGAAGATTTCTAGAGCCACTAGTCCTTATTTTCGAGTAACAAAATACACAACATCATATCACCACTTAGGATGAGTTAGTTACTACATTGAAAGCCACCTTTTATCCCTCTAACTATGATGATGATTTATCTATCAAATGACTTTGGTTATGCCAAGGAAGCCATATGTGTATAGATGATTATATATACCAATCTAATAAGTTGTGCATCCTCCTTAGCATATTAGAACAAGCATTGACTCTTATCATGGAATTTAAGAGTAAACTTTCAAACCATTTGTTTAGAGAGTTAAAGTACACTTCCTTTGCAACACTGGATGCAACATTCTGAAAGCACGAGATTCTGGGCGAAGGAAACACTAATTGCGATGCATTCAAAATCAAATACGCTTAAGTCCTAGAAATGTAAATTGCATGAAATGAAAGAAACGCATTGGAAGAGACACAAGCAAATGGAGAAAACACAGCCCTTTCATTAAACTTTCTTGATCTATGTTACAAATACGCCTCCTCCCTTTTCGGGGGCTAGGAGCGTTAAAAGAATTTGACTACAATCGAGACTTAAGGTTCCTCTTTCCGCGTGCCCACACTTGAAATGGACGGGCCAAGATGATGCCGCCGCTGATGTCGATGAGTCTTTGACCTCTGCTGCTCCTCCTGCGAACAAAGAAACAACGAAGATGTCAGTAGCACCTGTTGCACATAAGAAGTGTTTGTTCTCTAAAATCGCCAAAAGATGCATGCAAACATTTGTCCGAAACAGTGAGTAAAATGACTCTAAATGGCCTGAAAACCTGACAGAGGACAGAAAACATCACCAGAGGGCCACTTGCCATCGAGACAGTCGGCCAATCTACCTTCAACTGGAATTCGTCCCTGGGCAGGACGAATTCTGACTGCTATTCGTCCCTGGGTGGGACGAATTCTTCTGTGTTGGAAAAGCCGACCTGATGCTGCTCCAATGTCGAATCCCGAGACCTCCAAAACACCTGCAAACAGAGGGGTTATGTAATTGGGGCCATTTTGGGACGACCCAGATGGTCGGATTCTCCCAATTTGGCCTCTATCCTCGGGAATTCGATGTCGCCACCTGCAAGTTAGTAGGACAACAAAGCGACAAAAGGCATGATAAAATCTGATCAGAATGTTATGAAATTGAAGCTATGAGTTAACCAAACAGAATAACATGAGATGCAACCTGAAACAATAATCTAGAATGCTTTTGGAATAAAACTTAGAAAGTGCGGGGGTGCCCAAGTGGGCCTCCCACCGTTGGCACTTGATCTTGGAGCCAATCCACTAGGGATGGGCCCAAAACCTCTTAGGATTGGGAGGTCGGCAAATTGGTTGATTCAGGTGTCCATATGTTGGATTTGGGTCAGATTCAAGCTTCCAAAAGCCACCCAACAACCTCCCTTGCAAAAGAGATTGGTGGATGTGAGAAGGTGAATCAAAGGGGATGCAAGTGGGTGTTCAACTCGGCAGCACTTCGTTGCTTGAAATCTCCTTCAATCTGTCTATTTTGGGTGAGAAAAGTCCCACCTTTTATAGACCCATGGGGTCTCTTTTGAGAGGGAAGCATAAGCGCCATGTGTTGGTCATAGGTGCCATGTGGCAGTCATGTCTTCCCATGAGGGAGGGGAGTCCTCCATGACTTGGGCTTTCATAAGTGCCCTTGTGACAGTCCTCTAACGGCCTATCTGTCCACCCACACACGCGTGCGAGGCGGGAGTCATCAACTGACTGTCCTGGGCTGCCACTTGGCACCATTCTTCTTTTTGCCCGTTAAACTTGGAATTCGTCCCTACCAGAGACGATTTCAGAATTCGTCCCTGGGTGAGACGAATTCCAGTTAGTATTCGTCCCTGGGTGAGACGAATATTGAGCAAAGTGTCTAAATGTGCCAAATTGCCTCTTGACCTTACAAAATTGCTATGAAAGTGGTTAGGACCACTGTTTGACCTCTGAGGGCTGCCCTGGGGGCTGTGTTTGTCAAAGCGATCAGTGTTTGCAGTCACATAATCGGATTGGTGCTGTTTTGGTGTCTACGGATGCCCCTTTTTGGGATGCGCTGTGCATAGCGCAGCGTCGAGCAAAAATAGATAACCAAAGCACTAATGATTAGGGTTTCTTGGTAACCTAACCAACTTTTGATGCCCCAAGCATGGAAAGGGCATGCATTCTTGAATCCTTGCTTCTGACGAGCTAGGGAGTTTGATTTCAAGTGTTAACCTATTTTGGTGAGGTGTGACTTGAGCTTGGACATTGATCGGTCATGATTAGGCAAAGGGCGCAACCTTTTATCCTCAGGGGAACCTTGTGTTCATGATTCACAAAATGCCAAGTGTTTGATTGATTTGATTGTTGCTTGTTTACTGCCCCAAGCTGGAGCGTAATTGTCTTTGTCAATGATTCTTTGAATGCATGTCATTTTCCTTAATTGGGTGTGTGATTGTTGATTGGTGACTAAGTGTGACTACCCCCTCAAGCGACGAATCGATGAGGGAATGACCTTCATGAGAAAAGCGACGAGTCGCTTGACCCAAGATGACTTGTGCAAGGGTGCCTTTAGATGGTTTACCGTTTAAGCATGTGCAATTTTTCCAACATTTGGACCTATTTTTGGTGGGTGTTAACCCTTTTGGTGATGCCATAATGGGGTGAAATTATCGAAAACCCATCTTCCCATGGAGCGGTCCGGCTATGGTAGCCTTCTTGGGGAAGTAGGAGAGTGACAATTTGTAACCCCGACATCGATTTTCTATGCCAAGAGGTTAAGTGCAAGAGCACTTGTGTCCGGCAATGCTTATTGCTTTGTTTTTATGTTGCATTTTTTTTGTTGTTTTTATTTTTTTTTGTGACACCATTTGGGGATTAAATTGTCAAAAATCCGTCCTCCCGTGGAGCGGTCCGGCTATGGTAGCCTTCTTAGGGAGTAGGATAGTGACAATTTAAACCCGACATCAATTTTTCTATGCCAAGAGGTTAAGTGCAAGAGCACTTGTGTCTGGCAATGTTTATTATTGTTTGTTGTTTTGATTTTCTTGTTGTTTTTAGTGGCTTTGACCCATTTGTGACACCATTTGGGGATTAAATTGTCAAAAATCCGTCCTCCCGTGGAGCGGTCCGGCTATGGTAGCCTTCTTAGAGAGTAGGATAGTGACAATTGTAAACCCCAACATCAATTTTGCTATGCCAAGAGGTTAAGTGCAAGAGCACTTGTGTCTGGCAATGTTTATTGTTGTTTGTTGTTTTGATTTTCTTATTGTTTTTGAGTGGGCTTTGACCCATTTGTGATGCCATTTGGGGGTGAAATTGTCAAAAATCCGTCTTCCCATGGAGCGGTCCGGCTATGGTAGCCTTCTTAGAGAGTAGGATAGTGACAATGTAAACCCCAACATCAATTTTTCTATGCCAAGAGGTTAAGTGCAAGAGCACTTGTGTCTGGCAATGTTTATTGCTTTTTGTTTTTGTGTTGCATTTTTTTGTTGTTTTGTTGTTTTGATTTTCTTTGGTCTTATGCATGATGGTTGATGAATATGGATGTATGCATGTTGATTTATTTTGATGGATGCATATGCTATGATGAATACAAATGTTTTTGATTTATATGTGATATGCAGAGATGAAATGGATGAATGAGATTTGTGATGTTTGGCTATGGCACCATAGACTGTTTAGAACTCTGTTATTTTGTTTTTAGGCGATTGCTGTGATGCATGACTTTGTATGTGTATGTGGGGGTTTTTTTTTTTTTTTTTTTTTGTGGTGGTAGTGTAGGGAGGGGGAAGTAGCGTAGTTGGTTTAGAAATGTAGCTAAGGTTTTCTGAGACTCAGACGGTTTTTAACTCACTAGCCACGAATGTACTTTATCTTACAAGACTTTTGAACAAGGTATGAATCGAACTTGTTTTTGACCGAGCTATTTCACATCCCTGTGTGTGCAATTGAGTTCATTTATGTGGTATTTGTCAGGATACCGCCAGTGCCAGATGGGCTTTCAACCGAACCTGTATCGAGGATCACCTAATTAGCTCCACTAACTCCTTTGTTGTATTTAGTTAGATTAATCTGCGGTGTTATCCAGGATGCCATAAGCTAGCTCATCCACATGCAAACATTGATCCGTACGCAAGTTAATGTGACGAGATATATCATCATGCGAGAAGTTTACCGCCAATTATCGATAGGCTATCAACCAAACCGGTACTGAGGCTTGCCTCATGACCTGTTAGAATGTTGAGAGTTCCAGGGATTCAAGTTCAACTCCCTTCTTTTCTTCAATTGTATTGGGATACTTGCTCGTTTGTAGTGATAAGATCACTGTTTATTTTGATTTGTTTTTCTTTTGAGCAAGGGATTGGGGATATGGAGTGATGAAAATCACTATCGTTTGTGCCCTTTGATGTGTGCATCGTAAGATGTCAAATATTTGATTTTTGACATTTTGCAAATTTTTGATGTTTTGCAACTATTGAGAACTAGGGATTCTTAGGGAATTGGGTAGGGAGGATGCTTGTCCTTTTGCCAACTCTCAGCATTCTTGGGGTCATTCGCACGGGGGGATGAGCAAGATAACCGTTTCGCTTATGGTGACCTGGATTACCCTACGGGTTTCATCTTTCGTTCACACAACTTAGGAATTGTTTTATGTGTTTTAATTTGTGTTGGGATGTTACGTAACAAGGTGTATTTCAAGTGTAACTCTACCTTCGTAAAATCTGTCTGACTTGATACATTACATGGCTAAAGAGCAAAATGATGACTGAATCATGAAAACTCTTGATACATTAAAAGACCACTGACTCTAGTGTGGTAAAAGCAATGCATGGTGTTTTTGTTGTTTTTGTAAAATGGAACAGTGTGGAACAAGATGGACTAGCAGAGCAATTACAGCCTATGGTGCCTTTGACCTATACGACCACAAATATGCAATGTATGGATGCAATGGCTAATGCAGCTATATATTTTTGTATTTTTGATGGATTGATTTTTGTGAATATGAAGATGAAGTGCGAGAAGAGCTCTCTATTGATGAATTTGAGTATGCCTAGAAATGAGATGCAAATTTTTGTTGTTTTTGATGATTTTTGTTATTTTGAATTTTCTTATTTTTGACCAAGTGATTGCGATAATCCTTGGAGCTTTTGGGCATCTTGGAGTTTGGTGACCAAGTGATTGCGATAATCCTTGGAGCTTTTGGGGTGACCAAGTGATTGCGATAATCCTTGGAGCTTTTGGGGTGACCAAGTGATTGCGATAATCCTTGGAGCTTTTGGGGTGACCAAGTGATTGCGATAATCCTTGGAGCTTTTGGGGTGACCAAGTGATTGCGATAATCCTTGGAGCTTTTTGGGTGACCAAGTGATTGCGATAATCCTTGGAGCTTTTTGGGTGACCAAGTGATTGCGATAATCCTTGGAGCTTTTTGGGTGACCAAGTGATTGCGATAATCCTTGGAGCTTTTTGGGGTGACCAAGTGATTGCGATAATCCTTGGAGCTTTTTGGGTGACCAAGTGATTGCGATAATCCTTGAGCTTTTGGTGACCAAGTGATTGCGATAATCCTTGGAGCTTTTTGGGTGACCAAGTGATTGCGATAATCCTTGGAGCTTTTTGGGGTGACCAAGTGATTGCGATAATCCTTGGAGCTTTTGGGTGACCAAGTGATTGCGATAATCCTTGAGCTTTTGGGTGACCAAGTGATTGCGATAATCCTTGGAGCTTTTTGGGTGACCAAGTGATTCGATAATCCTTGGAGCTTTTTGGGTGACCAAGTGATTGCGATAATCCTTGGAGCTTTTTGGGTGACCAAGTGATTGCGATAATCCTTGGAGCTTTTGGGTGACCAAGTGATTGCGATAATCCTTGGAGCTTTTTGGGTGACCAAGTAATTGCGATAATCCTTGGAGCTTTTGGGGTGACCAAGTGATTGCGATAATCCTTGGAGCATTTTGGGTTTGAATTATGGCTCTTCAAGGGATAGAGGTACCCCCAGCTTGATGGTCTTTGCACTTCGGATCTGGCTCTAGAGGTATGGGCATGAATGGATCGGCCCTATGTGTTGATAGGAAGACGGGGTCTTCCCTTGGTACTGATGTCATGATGGGATCTCGGGGTGGATGGTGCTCATCATGGATTTGGAGCCATGGATCCAATACTTGGTCCCACCTTGCAGGGTCTACCCACCATTCATGCCCTAGTAGTATGCCCATCTGTCCCATTAGATCTTCATGAGTTAAAGGGCGGTGATTTCGTCGCGCATGTCTGAGATAGTCCATCTCAGTCTCATCTTCTGAATCACTTTCGGAGACCCAAAAATGTTCATTCTCTTCAGCAACTATTGCTTGCGACGTTGAGGGCTCTCCTTGTTCCAGCAAGTTAATCTGGTCCCATTGTGGTTGTTCCACTCTTGGTGGAGGGACCTGATTCTCTTGACACTTGTGTTGGTTCAACTGGAACCTCTAAGGGGAATAGCTTCAAAAAGATGGCTGGAAGCCGTTGATGTTCTCTTTGAGGATTAATCTCCGAACTCTCGCCTCTCTCTAGCAAAGGAGAGGGATTACTACTTGTTGCCAAGGGTGTTTGTTGACCATGGGAGGTAATCTCCCAATGTATATTCTGTATTCGGGTTGGCATAAAGATCTGGTGCCAATCCCCCCTTGTTGCCTATTTCTAGGCCTTGCATATTTTCGACCAAGATGTCTAAGGGTAGGGGGTGGTTGAACCCTACTCCTGACTTATCATATGGCATCTGATATCTTGGTTGGCAAAGGACCCGCATCCCTTGCTCATATCTGCCTAGCTCGTATCCATGCCAATTGCATTGGCCGAGATATTTTAGGGCAAAGTCTGGGTTTGACGGATAGTTGATGTTTTCAACAAAAGGCTCTTCGTCTGCTTCCTTTTGTTTGCATGGTTCAAGACCATGATCAAGGCCCCCATACACAAAATTTGTCTGGTTTGGTGGGTAGCCTAGAGGAACAACTGTCCCTATGGGAAGGCGAGGTCTCCCCATGTCTTGTACTGACTCCAATGCGGGGGTTGCCACAACATTTTGCACTAAATACTCCCCCAGGCCCGTACTGGCCATTTCAACAGTGATTGTTGATGATTGGGTGGGAGGAAACGGGAGTCCTTCCTGAGTCCATTCCATGTTTGGCATTTTAGGAGTCTCCGCTTCTGTTGTGTGAGGTGTTTCTTCTGTTGATACCATTGAAATTGTGGGCAACCCTTCTTCTAGGGGCTTAGCCTCTTCCATGATCTGTTTTCCCTTGTCCTTCTGTTTGGCCATGGCAGGTGGCATTGATGATGAAGGAGCAGATGATGAAGGCTCACCTGGCTGGGATTTTGTTGATTTGGTCACCAGTGGTGCCTGCGGTATTGGACCCTGTTTAGATGGATTTAACTGGAAATCCAAATGCGTTGAAGGGAGGGTCGATTGAGGCATGAATTGTACCGCATTGCAATACTTGAAGGGCTCTAAGTCCATTGGGACTACATGTATTTCTCCTTCAAAAGCATACTTTAAGCACTGGTGGGCGATCGAAGGGACACACTTCATGTCCCTGATCCAAGGCCGCCCTAGCAGTATATTATAAGCCATCTCGCCTTCCAACACATGGCACAATGTAGGTATTGTCTTTTGTCCTACCTGGACAGGCAGAACAACTGTGCCGACTATCGAGCATATTGCATCGTTGAAAGCTCGCAGTGTGTACGTGGAGGCTGTGATGTGAGAGGCTGGCAGCTTCAAATGTTTTAAGGCTGTAGTGGTAATGATGTTCTTGGACGAGCCAGTATCTACCAACACTCTCTTGTATGGGATCCCGTTGACCCGCGTGATAACGTGCGGGGGTGGATCTGCCATGTCATTCGATATTGTTTTGACTTCATCTTCTTTGAAGGTGATGACCGGCTCCGTACATCGTTTCACATGTCCCACGAAGTTGTTGAAAGAATTTGCTTCGTGAGGTTGTAATTCGATGGCTTTTAAAATGTCCATAAGAGCTTCCCTATGGGGTGCTTGACTGTTGAATAAGCTCGTAAATGGACAGCCTAGCCGATGTGGTCCGCAAACTCTGCGTGAGTTTGGTCCGTATCGTGACCTCGGGTCTAGGCGGAGGCAACTGCGTTGGGCGTTGTTGAGGCTGCGATGTTGTCGAAACTTCCCTCGTAGCTACCTCGGGGGAAACTGCTGGGTACTTTTTGTTCCTTGTCACTATGCTAATCATTCCCACAAATCCTTGCATGGGAAGATTCTGTCGCACCTCGTTAATCTGGAGTGGTTTTGCCTGTGCCTCGTGGGCAGGCAAAGGGTCCTTGAATACCCCCATTTGTTGATTATTTGGCGCTATGGGGTTGTCCACGGCCAATGTTCTATTGTCGATCAAATCTTGGATTAATTCTTTGAATTTCCAGCATCCATTCAAGTCGTGTCCTCTGCGCCTATGGAATCTACAATACAATTCCTCTCTGTATCCCCTAGGCTTAGGAGCGTTAGGGTCTATAGTTTGGATTTCTGGCAGAGTGACTAAATTTGCCGGCGACAAGCGGTCAAATAGGGAGTCCCTGGACTCCGTGTAAGGGGTGAATTGTCGCCTAGGGCGACGCTGCTGATTCTGCTCCTGTCTTCTATTATCTCTTTCATAACCAGGAGGCACTGCCTGGTAATTAGCCTTTTGGGGCTGCATTTCTTGCACAGGCGCGGGAACATTTATCGCAACTTGGTTAACCGCGAGCATGTTGTGATTGCGTTGTCCCGGTTTTAGTGGTTTTATTCCACTCTTTCTTTTTAGGCTTGGCGATTGCGCCTTCGCCTATTTTGATCTCTTCTATAACTCTGGCTTGCGCCAAAGCTTCTTCTAAGCTGGCGTATTGCTGCAGCTGCAATAGCCCAGAGATCGATTTCAAGCAACTTTTTGCGAACATCTGTGTGAGATCAGACATAGGGGGACGGTAGGGTAACTTAGAAAGCAAAGCTCTCCATCGATTCCCATATGCTGCCATTGTTTCTTCCTCAAATTGCCTGAGGCTCGCCAGATCACTCAGTGATGCCTTCTTCCTTGTGTTGAAGGCAAAGCGTTCAAGAAACGCATCTACTAATTGATCTAAGTTGCTTATGTTGTGTTTAGGTAGTTGTGTGAACCAATCCGAGGCAGGGCCTACGAATGTGGTTATGAATGTTCTAAGCAACAATGCGTCATTATCTTGGATGCCGAAGCATTGGCTTAGAAATCTTGTAACGTGTTCTTGTGCGTCCTCTTCACCTTTAAAGATTGCCAATTGAGGCAACTTGAAGTGCTCGGGGTAAAGAGGTGTAGGCACTGAGGGATGCACCGGATTACTGCGGAGTTGACGTAATGTGGGTTTTTGATGCCCAAAAGCTTTTGTCTCCATAGACTCCAAACGCTCTAATAGCGCTTGGTATGCATCGAAAGATTTTATTTCTTCCTCTCTTGTTCGCTCCCGTTGTAAGTTATGGTAAACTGGGGGCCTATGGAGGGGTGGCCGAATGGCAATCCTCCTCGCCTTGATGGGGAGTTTCAGCATATTCTATTTCTGGTTCGTACTCCTCATAAAGTTCTTGAGGAGTCTCTGGGCGAGACCTATGACCTTGATCGAGTCCTCGCTGAAGGTACCCATCATTGTTTCGGGGAGTGGCCTCCCTCTCGGGTCTGTAAGATCTCGGAGGCAAAGCTTGACGAGGTCGTGGAGACCTGTCCTGCACCAACGAATTATGCCTCTCATATTGTTCGGCCCTTTGGATGCGAGGGGTTGGCTCCCTCTCGGGTAGTTCATAGCGTAACTCATCCGCTTCGCGTTGCATGCGCTCTCTATCCAAGCGGTGTCGGTACTCTATCTCCCGATGACTTTGTTTAAGCCGCGTGATTTGGGCTTGACGGGTGGCCTGTCTAGCAACTATCGGGTCAATTTGGTCTACCCTATTTTTCTCTGGAGGTTCGAATGTTTCTCCTATGTGTTTGCCTCGAGTTTGCTGATCTAAAGTTTCAATGGGTCGCTTCCCTCCGTCGAGGTGGGCGACATGTACTCGAGGCTCCGGCCTTGATGTATGATCATGATACCTAGCAAGTGCGGAAACGCAAGGTTCCCATGTCTGTTTGTTGTCCTCGAGGAATGCGATGGCTTTCCTCGTACTCTCTTTCACGGGTTTGGAAGGGGCGGGCGGAGTTAGCTCGCCCTGTGTAAGGAGCCCTGCGCTCCGGATTTTGTCTTTCCGTCCTGATGGGAGGTAAAGAAGGGACGCCATATCCACGTTGTCCCTCCAAATGGATAGTGTGCCTCTCTAGCGCTCCATCGCGCTGTGGCCACTCATGTCTAACCTCAGAAGGCGATTCTCTATTTACATCAAGGTCTACATGTAGGGCGTCTTCCCGAAAGGGGCTGCTTTGAATGGGCATACCCCACCGAGGATTCTGAATCGGATTCTTTTGTAGGCCGGACCGATAAGGCGGTATGACCAAGTCCTCGGGATTGAAGCGAAGGCGACTTGTGCCTGCTTCTTGTGTACCTTTCGGAGCTTCTGCCCTTGATTGGGCTTGGCTACGGGTGTACACCATTGCGTTGCTTCTATACTATCTAAGTAGATTTTTATCTCGTTTATGATGATTTTTCTTTTTGTCTACACTAAGCAGGAAATAAACACACACATGCGCAAACCGTGATTATCTCTTTTAAGGATTATTGGTGTGCCCTAAAGTGGTTTAGTGCATTTTGATGTTTTGTTTTGTTTTTGTAGGTTTTGAAGAACGTTTAAATGCATTATGACGGCTCATATAACTCCCAAAATGGTAGCCCCTTCAATATACCAACCAGGCCGATATACCAACCTCTCTATATACCCGCCCTTACGAGAGGGAGACTATAGGTACGTGAGAGCAGAAGGTACGTGGTACGTAGGTGGTACGGAAGGGGGATTGTCCTGTTAATGGCACCTACCATAGAAGACTTATCCTCGCGCGCATGGGAATCACCCCAGTGACACTCGGTCAACTTTCATCAGGATTTACGCCTAACAACGGTTGACAATCGGGAAATGGATGCAAAGCTAAGCCAAGGTGGTGATGAACCCACCGTTGGTCTTGCTCAAGGGTTGGGGTCTTACGACCAGCTCCTTGGTTTAAAGTTATTGCGTGAAGTGTGTGGGATTCATTTTATTTAACGAAAATGAAACAAGCATAAATGACTTTTCCTAATGCAATGCAGGATTAAATGAAAACAATTAAAGAAACAGAAACAGAAACAGAAAATTTAATAGAGATTATGAAAATCCCTACCTCTTCTCTCGCTCGGACCGGTTGCTTCTGAAATTTTGCTCCGAAAAGTTGCGAGACAGGAATTCGTCCCTCGGTGAGACGAATTGCAGAACGGAATTCGTCCCTCCCTAGAGACGAATTTGAATTCGTCTCAGGGTCAGACGAATTGCAGTAAAGTAATCGCCACAGTCAAGGACGAATAATAGTCAGAAAACAAAAAATGTACCTGTCAAGCACAAAACACAAAAATTTAATCAGTTTTTGTGATCTTAAAAACCAGGGAACAGGGTCCCACCGTGATCGCCACTGAAAGCACGAGATTTCGGGCGAAGGAAACACTAATTGCGATGCATTCAAAATCAAATACGCTTAAGTCCTAGAAATGTAAATTGCATGAAATGAAAGAAACGCATTGGAAAAGACACAAGCAAATGGAGAAAACACAGCCCTTTCATTAAACTTTCTTGATCTCTGTTACAAATACGCCTCCTCCCTTTTCGGGGGCTAGGAGCGTTAAAAGAATTTGACTACAATCGAGACTTAAGGTTCCTCTTTTCGCGTGCCCACACTTGAAATGGACGGGCCAAGATGATGTCGCCGCTGATGTCGATGAGTCTTTGACCTCTGCTGCTCCTCCTACGAACAAAGAAACAACGAAGATGTCAGTAGCACCTGCTGCACATAAGAAGTGTTTGTTCTCTAAAATCGCCAAAAGATGCATGCAAACATTTGTCTAAAACAGTGAGTAAAATGACTCTAAATGACCTGAAAACCTGACAGAGGACAGAAAACATCACCAGAAGGCCACTGCCACTGAGACAGTCGGCCAATCTGCCTTCAACTGGAATTCGTCCCTGGGCAGGACGAATTCTGACTGCTATTCGTCCCTGGGTGGGACGAATTCTTCTGTGTTGGAAAAGCCGACCTGGTACTGCTCCAATGTCGAATCCCGAGACCTCCAAAACACCTGCAAATAGAGGGGTTATGTAATTGGGGCCATTTTGGGACGACCCAGATGGTCGGATTCTCCCAATTTGGCCTCTATCCTCGGGAATTCGATGTCGCCACCTGCAAGTTAGTAGGACAACAAAGCGACACAAAGCATGATAAAATCTGATCAGAATGTTATGAAATTGAAGCTATGAATTCACCAAACAGAATAACATGAGATGCAACCTGAAACAATAATCTAGAATGCTTTTGGAATAAAACTTAGAAAGTGCGGGGGTGCCCAAGTGGGCCTCCCACCGTTGGCACTTGATCTTGGCGCCAATCCACTAGGGATGGGCCCAAAACCTCTTAGGATTGGGGGGTCGGCAAATTGGTTGATTCAGGTGTCCATATGTTGGATTTGGGTCAGATTCAAGCTTCCAAAAGCCACCCAACAACCTCCCTTGCAAAAGAGATTGGTGGATGTGAGAAGGTGAATCAAAGGGGATGCAAGTGGGTGTTCAACTCGGCAGCACTTCGTTGCTTGAAATCTCCTTCAATCTGTCCTTTTGGGTGAGAAAAGTCCCACCTTTTATAGACCCATGGGGTCTCTTTTGAGAGGGAAGCATAAGCGCCATGTGTTGGTCATAGGTGCCATGTGGCGGTCATGTCTTCCCATGAGGGAGGGGAGTCCTCCATGACTTGGGCTTTCATAATTGCCCTTGTGACAGTCCTCTAACGGCCTATCTATCCACCCACACACGCGTGCGAGGCAGGAGTCATCAACTGATTGTCCTGGGCTGCCACTTGGCACCATTCTTCTTTTTGCCCGTTAAACTTGGAATTCGTCCCTGGGTGAGACGATTTCAGAATTCGTCCCTGGGTGAGACGAATTCCAGTTAGTATTCGTCCCTGGGTGAGACGAATACTGAGCAAAGTGTCTAAATGTGCCAAATTGCCTCTTGACCTTACAAAATTGCTATGAAAGTGGTTAGGACCACTGTTTGACCTCTGAGGGCTGCCCTGGGGGCTGTGTTTGTCAAAGCGATCAGTGTTTGCAGTCACATAATCGGATTGGTGTTGTTTTGGTGTCTACACATTCAATCAATCTCAACTTACATAGGAGAATTTTAAGGCTCAATCAAGGGCATGTCAATAGTCTAACTCACCAAATATTTTTAAATCTTCAATTTAGTAGCAAGTATCAAAGATGCAAAAATATACTTCTTTTTCCATTCTTCTTCCTATTCACCCTCTTCTTTGCCTCCCTCTTCTTCTCCTCCTCCTTCTTCATTCTCTTCTCAAAATCATTCTCCTTTCATTGATGTTAACAATTTTTGTACTCATTGTAATAGGAAGGGTCATGAAAAGTGTAACTATTTTTAGCTAAAGAAGAAGAATTTGATTGTACAATCGTCCAATGATGAGGAATGAAAGAATGTTCTAATCGGGGCTTATAGAGAAGACATAACATACGGTGAGTTGAAAGGTAGAATCAACAACGTTATCTTATTCAATAATCATTCTTGTATAGGAGATTGTGACTCTTTATTCATTATGTGTGCTCATCTTACTCATGACTTTTCTAAAGATTTCATCATTGCCAATGGTTTGTAGAAAACTTGATTGTGAAGTCCATTATCAGCAAGTTGCAGTTGCCTATAAACCTCATCCTCATCCCTATTCACTAGGATGAAAGGAGAGTAATACCACCTTAAAATTCACATACACCAGATCATGTCATTTTATTTTGCTTCGTAATTTGTAGATACTATCACCTACAATGTGATACCCATGGAATGTTATAACGTGTTCCTTGGTAAACCCTATCAATATGATAGGAAGGCTCAGTATGATGCATACAATAACATATACACCTTATAAAATGAGCACAAAACCTTTCTTATTCAATACACCAAGAACGCCACATATATGATCCATACCAATCTCCATCAGACTCAAAATATTCTTACCATCATACGTTGATCAACTCTATCTTAATAACTTATTTGAATCATGTAAAATGAGTGAACATATATGTTTCATTTATAGGTTTCTTTAATATCCTATGTTATTTGAATTCATCATTTATTCCATTCTAACTATCAATTCTACCATGTTTTTAATATCCTATGTTCTCAAGAAAGCTAACTATATGAATTCATCATTTGTCCCATTCTATCAATTATACCATGGTTTTACTATGAACGTCCTAAGTATTCATTTAAAAAAAAAAATTGACTTGTTATTTATAGTGAATCACCACTTAGGATGAATTAGTTACTTCCTTGAAATCCACATTTTATCTCTCTAACTATGATGATGATTTATCTATAAAATTACTTTGGTTATGCCAAGGAAGCCATATGTGTATTGAGGATTATATATACCAATTTAATAAGTTGTGTATCCTCCTTTGCATATTAGAACAAGCATTTACTCTTATCATGGAATTTAAGAGCAAACTTCAAAACCATTTGTTTAGAGAGTTAAAGTACACTTCCTTTGCAACATTCAATCAAGTACAACTTGAATAAGATAAGCTTGAGGCTCAATCAAGGGCATTTCAATAGTCTAATTCACAAAATATTTTTAAACCCTCTACTTACTAGCAAGCATCGAATATGCAAAAAGATACTTCTTTTTACCATTCTTCTTCCTATTCACCCTCTTCTTTGCCTCCCTCTTCTTATCCTCCTCCTTCTTCATTCTCTTATCAAAATCCTTTTGCTTTCATTGTTGTTAACAAGTTTTGTACTCATTGTAATAGGAAGGATCATGAAAAGTGCAATTATTTTTAGCTAAGGAAGAAGAATTTGATTGTACAATCATCCAATGATGAGAAACATAATAATGTTCTCATCGAGGCTTATAGATAAGACATAAACTATGATGAGTTGAAAGGTAGACTCAACAACGTCATCTTACTCAATCATCATTCTTGTATAGGATATTGTGACTCTTTATTTATTATGTGTACTCATCTTACTCATGACTTTTCTATAGAAAGCATCATTAACAATGGTTTGTAAAAAAACTTGATTGTGAAGTCCATTTTCGGCAAGTTGTAGTTGCCTATAGCCCCATCCTCATTCCTATTCACTAAGATGGAAGGAGAGTAATACCACCTTAAAAATCACCTACATCTATATTGTGTCCTTTGCTTTTACTTCATAATTTGTAGATATTATCACCTACGATGTGGTGTCCATGTAATGTTATGACTTGTTGCTTAATAAACGTTATATATGATGCATACAATAACATATACATAATACATCTTACAACATAAGCACAAAACCTTTCTTATTCAATACACCAAGAATGCCACATATATGATCTATACCAATCTCCATCCTCCATCAGACTCAAAAGATTCTTGCCATAATACGTTGATAAACTCTATCTTAATAACTTATTTAAATCGTGTAATATGAGTGAACATATGTGTTTCATTTATAAGTTTCTTTAATATCCTATGCTCTCCGAATTCGTCGTTTGTTCATTCTAACTATCAATTCTACCATGTTTGAAGCTAAAATTAATACGAATTCATCGTTTGTCCCATTCTAACAATGAATTCTACCATAGTTTTTAATATACTATCAATTCTACCATGTTTGAAGCTAACTTGATACCAATTCATCGTTTGTCCAATTCTAACTACCAATTCTACCATGGTTTTTAATATCCTATGTTCTCAAGGAAGCTAACTTGGATAAGAATTCATCGTTTGTCCCATTCTAACTATCAATTATACCATATTTTTAGTCTGAACGTCCTAAGTATTCATTTGAAATGCTTTCTGAGTTTTTTTTAGCATTCTTACAGTCAAAAAAGAATTCAAAACCAATGGATCGGATTTGAGGTGGCTGAAAATCATTAAAATATATCTTCACCAAACCATGCATTCCAATTCAGTTTGCCATCACCTAGCCGCATATACTATATACTTATGAATAAAAAATAAAAATATTAAATATTCATGGACAATAGCTTCAGTGATTTGAGTTTGAGGAGGCAGATCTGAAGAGTGTGACGTCAATTATATTAGCCGTGTATTTAAAAAACTCACATTATTGATATATTCAATGCCATCTAACTACCAATCAACCTCTAACAGACATGACCATTATGTGACCACCCACGTATGGCAGACATAGTAATGACGAAGAAAGCATGAGCCACAACTTTACGGTGGCATGCTTTTGCCGTGGACAGACTGGGTACAGATAAAGTCTCAATTATAATAATGGTGTATACGATACTCAATTAATTATTATCTATCTCCATAGGGTTCATATTAATTGATTATGACAAGACTTTATATTAGATTATTAAATATTTTTATAAATATAAATAATAATTTTTATTTTTTTAAGTAATGTAAAGTCTAAGAAATGATATAACTAGAAGTTAGGGGCTTCCTTCTTCCCATAATTTATTACCACAATAAAACACCAATCACATATATAGCTTTTTTAAATTTATAATAAAATATTTAAATTTTGAAATTCATGAAATAAATAAGCTTCGACCCCATTATTAATTCTTAATAATAAAAAAACTTCGACAACAATCATTATTACATGATTGTTTTATCGTTAATTTTCAAATTAAAGCCCCAACTGGTTGATTGCTGACGCTTTCGCTTCCGCTTTGTTCTTGTGAATAATTGGGCCAACAGTAACGTTTCTAATATCTTTCTGATTCAATCAAATACCTCCCTCTTACTTTGCAATAAATCAACTTCTATACTCACGCAAATAACCTAAACATGTAGGTTAGTGGATCGGAGAGTGTTTGTTTGATCAAGCATTTAGGTTAGTGGATTGGTAAGTGTTTGTTTGATCAAGCATTTAGGTTTAAATCTTAGGAACAGCTTAGTGTCAGCAGACAGATGATGATAGTACAACCTATGTGATTTGAACTCTACATACAATCCTTGTGGTTAGACAAATAATGATAGTACAACCCTTATGGTTTGAACTCTGAGTACAATCCTTGTGGTTAGACAGATGATGATAGTACAACCCTTGTGGTTTGAACTCTACATACAACCTTGTGGTTTGAAACCTGCTCTTACCAATTACTAAAAATATTGTGTTTGTAATTAACTCCCTTGTGGTTAGACAGATAATGATAGTACAACCCTTGTGGTTTGAAACCTGCCCTTACCAATTACTAAAAATAATGTGTTTGTAATCAACTCTCTTGTAGTTAGACAGGTGATGATAGTGCAACCCTTGTGGTTTGAACTCTGCCTACAATCTTTATGGTTTGAACCTTACTCTTAATAATAGTACAACCTTTATGGTTTGACCCTACTATTATCAATAAAAAATAATATGTTAATAATAAACCATTATTTTTCTTTTTCAAGAAGTTTTTGAAAGTACTTTACGTAACATGCTTTTTGCCCTTTTTAAATGAAGCAGTCATTTCCAAAAGTACTTTACGTCACATACTTTTTTTCTCTTACATGAAGCAGTCATTTCCAAAACCTAGATGCAACGTCAACCTAACATTCCGAGGACAAAAACCTAGATGCAACGTCAACCTAACATTCCGAGGCAAAAACCTAGATGCAACGTCAACCTACCCGTCGAGGACAAAGACCGGATTTGCTATTAGATTGACATGGATCCAACGTCAACCTACTCCTGCAATTAGATTGACATGGATCCAACGTCAACCTACTCAATTATAGTCCTATACAAAATCAACTTAGATGGTTTTAAGTTTCCAGAGATGACATGGGGTCTTATTAAGATATCACAAGCAGTTCATTCAGCACATCCAATTCTTTATATCGGAGATTGAAGGGGCACAGTGACTGAAGGAAGGAAGCTGTAAAATTTGGCAAGATGATGTCAGATAACGGTTCTAAGCCTCACGTTGTCTTGCTCTCTTACCCGGCTCCGGGTCACACGAATCCGACGATAGAGTTCGCCAAGAGGCTGGCATCCAAATCCCTGCACGTCACATTTGTAACCAGCGGTACATTCAGGCAAGAACCCATGTCAAATATTCGATTTGAAACAATCGACGACGGGCTCCCATTAGATTTCGATCGCTCGAAAGAGGTAGAGATGGTATTAGACCAGATCCACAAGGTCGGATCAATATCATTCCAGCATCTCGTAGAGAGGCTCGAAGCTCAAGCCCAGAGAGTGTGCTGTATTGTCTATGACTCTTTCCTCACTTGGGCTCCTCAGGCTGCAAAAAAGTTTGATATCCCCTCGGCCTTTTTCTGGACGCAGTCCTGTGCAGTTTTCTCCATTTACTATCTTTATATCAACGGGCTAAGTACGTTAGGAAAGGGCTTATCTTTGTTATCTCCATGCAAAAACTTTTCAGATAGATTTACTGGTAGCTAATTGTTGTATCTCTGGTTTTCAGTTAAAAGCGAAGAGGGAACGGAAGTAATAAAAATTCCGGGACTTCCGCAGCTGCGTCCAACGGAGCTCCCTACCTTCATACATCCCTCGAATCCCTTCCAAACATTGCAGAGGCTGGTGCGGGAGCAATTCAGTAGCGTGTCCGAGGCAACGTGGGTGCTGGGAAACTCGTTCGATTTGTTAGAAAGCAATGAAATCCAATCCATAGTGTCAATGGCCCCGATTCGAACCGTGGGTCCTCTCTTGCCGTCGGCTTTCCTGGAGCAAAACAATCCGGGGGACCCAAATCTGGGAAAAGCTGCAGACTCCATAGATTGGCTCGACACAAAGGCAGAGTCGAGTGTCGTATATGTTTCCTTCGGCAGCTTGACAGTTCTCTCCAAAGAGCAGATAGAGGAAATAGCTCTGGGGTTGAAGGCAAGCGGGCATTGCTTCCTGTGGGTGATTCGTCATACAGAAAACAATGATAGCAGTGGAGAGATGTTGCCCGAGGGGTTCCTTGACGAAACTGCAGAGAGGGGATTGGTTTTGTCATGGAGTCCTCAGATGAGGGTTCTTTCTCATCCTTCGGTGGGCGCATTCATGACGCATTGTGGATGGAATTCCACGCTGGAGAGCTTGAGTTCGGGTCTCCCTGTGCTGGCGGTTCCTCATTGGAGCGATCAGGTCACCAACTGCAAGTATATGGAAGAGGTGTGGAAGACGGGGATCAAATTGAGCAAGCGACCAGACGGGCTGTTGGGCAGAGAAGAGGTTGAGAAATCTGTGAGGATGATCATGGAAGATGAAACCGGTGTTGAGCTAAGAAAGAATGCATTGAGATGGAAGGCGGTGGCCAGGGAGGCCATGGCCAAAGGCGGGTCTTCCGATAGGAATATTCAGGATTTTGTTGACGCCATCGCCAAAGCTTAGTCAGTGTCTTCCGCTGAATTTTTTTGAATGATTCCATGACGTTTATTCTATCTACTCTTTTGAACTCTTGCTCAGTATGATCTCTAAGTATCTGGTAGCACTTAGGAAAATAACACCCTAGAAAGGGTTGATTGTGATATGCACCTCTAATGAATGAAATGCATGTAATAGAACTTATTGCTGGATATGTATTTCGAATTTAAAAGTACTTCAGAAGATGATTCAAGGCACTAGCTTATGAGAATGCTCTTATTTCAAAAGTAAAAGCATGTGGATAAATACTATGTGTCTGCAATTCCTGGTCTGTTTTTGGTGAAGATCAAATGGACCATCCCTTAATTGTCCTAATTTTACCCTTCAAAAATTAGGTGTGACGTGATTATTATCATCATATTTTCTAATTTATCAATGGTCTAAAGTGTTTTTTATGTGAGTGGCTTATGACCATTTGCCATTGTTTGGAAGTCATTTTCAAGATCATAAAATATAGAAAGACATACCGGTTTGCATAGGTAAACTATAATATGTCTAAATTGTAGCTGGGGGGACTACGTAATTGCGTAGCCACAAATAGCAGGGTTTTATGTTCAAATGGCAAATTAGATCAACATATATTGCCGAAACTAGGACTTTTAAGAGTACTTTAAAAAATGTTTGTGGATATTATATCTTATTAAATATCTTTAATAAGGTTAATAAATGTTGTGTTTGATGTAGCCAATTTTTTATTAGCGTGATTCACAACATGTTTTATTAAAAGATACCGAACAAAGGATACATAATGTTAAGTTTTTTTTTTTTAATATTATAAATTGTTTAAATTTAGAATTCCCACCGTTTTTCATTGATGAATGAATATTTGACCAATTCATATGATGTGTAGAATAGTGTTTATTTAACCTACAGATTTTGGTAGACAATTTTCAAATGTATATTACATTAAAATTATCACATGAAGAAACATTAAAAATATTATTCAATCATTATTATAAACAACACTTTAATTTTATATTTATTTAAAAATAAAAGTCTTTTTAACTTTATTTTTTACTTAAAATGTATAATATATTTAAAAAAAAAAAAAAATTACAATTCATATTAAGACCATGTAAATTGTTTATTTGATAACGTATGGGTTGAGTACATGGGTATGTGGCTTCCCACTATGTGTTGATGGTATTTAGATAACCCAAAATAACATAAGGAAGACATTATATTTGATTTGAAATGGATGTTTACTATATAATGTCAATGGAGTGCTATCATATAGAATACACATTATTTCTCAAGTTATTGTAAATTGTTTAGATACTAGTTTGTCATGCTTGATAAGTAGAAGAGTCATATTAGCATGTTAACATATGATGACCTATTATTATTGTTGTTGCCAATTATGAAGACACATAAGCACAAGCTATAGTCACATTCTAGTATATGTGTATATGGATTTTGAGTAGCATCAAAGATTAAATATGATCAAGATAACTGTGTTTGTATTCTTGTTACCAATGATAAGATAATAATAGAAAACATCCTTCACATTTTTAATAATAAAAATTCATACCTAACCAAGAGAATTTTTTTTCCATGGAGTCCTCAAATAAGGGTTCTTTCTCATCCTTTAGTAGATGTATTTATGATGGACTGTGGATGGAATTCCGTGTTGGAGAAATCTATTTTGGGTCTCTTTATGATGATAGTTCCTTAGTGGAGCAATCAAGCTAGTAATTCCAAGTACGTGGAAGGGATGTGGAAGATGATGATCAAATTGAGAAAGTGGTCAGATGAGTTGTTGGGCAAAGAAGAGGTTGATAAGTCGATGAGGATGATTATGGAATATGAAATCAGTGTGATGAGGCTACAAAGTTATCTTATTTTTAGTAGTCTAACACTTTTTTGTCCTTTTTTTCTTAATCAATATAGTTACATGTCAAATATTGATTTGTATTTATGATTATATTAGCAATAAATATAGAAAATATAGTAGTCTAACACTTATTACATCATAATAATCTTAGTGCTAGCTATGCGTTAGAGTAATTCATATTTCGAAATAATATGATGCAAAAAATTACTTCAAAATAAGTGTGCATGGGAGGAATTGATAAAGTGAATGGTCAACCCATTTTAGAAGCATCATGTCAAAGTCATGGGTTACACAGTCTATTTTGATGTTGGCCATTAGCATAAAACTAAATCTGTTAACTATATATAAGAATAAAGGTAATCACTAGAAATAACTCTAGAGATATCGACTTTATATAATGTTAATATAAACTCAACTACATACTTGACGGGGAACTAGATACACAAAATTTGTTTCAATAAATCAAAGATGATATTGAAGGAATAAATTATTTTGTTGTTTAAATAAAATTCTAGACATCCTATCCAATTAGACTTATTATTGCAATCTAATTGGATGGATGAAACACACAAACATGTGTAATCAATTAAAGGATACATTACTATTTATAATAAATCATATTATTTAGCTTACTAATTATAAGCTCATCTATAAATAATGATGTATGCCTATTGGGTAAAGGATGGATGGGGAATATGTAGTAACCATTTAAATTTCTAAATACTATCTTAATTTGAAATCATTCTATTCTATTGTACATATTACATTGACTACATAATTTAGTCTTTGTTGTTAATATATTTTACCTCTTGCTAGACCTTGAAGAAAGGGCCCACTCTTTGGAATAGTGGAAGGATTACTAACATAGATTGTAGGTTTTTTGTTTAAGTTTATTTCTATAATTTATTTACAAAAATAGAATAGTGTAACTAATGTTGATGAGTTTACTTTCATTTCAAGTTTGACTTAAATAAACTCTACTTTTTTTTCCTTATGTGATTTATTTTAATTTTCTATAAGTATGTATTGTTATTTCAATCTGATTATTACAATATAATTTTTGTTTTGTTTTAGCAAAAAATTATGTTATATTTTTAATTAAATTTTCTTCGTTCCTTTTAATTGAGTGAAGATTATTGTTTGATTTATTTCAACACTTCAATTGTAATTAAAGCTGGTATTTCTCATGATAACAATATTTGGAATTCAATATAGTTTTATTTAAGAACATTGTAAAGGTGTTTTAATTATTTGATCTTATAGATTACTTAAGGAACTTAATATCCAAGATACAATTCTTAGACCTCTAATGTATACAACCTTCAGAGACCACCCTAGTTTGATAAATATTAAATTAAGAGAATTAACGATACTAGTCACTTTTTCGCATCATTGTCAGAGAACATATTGGCATTGTTAGAGAATAAATAAGTCATTCAATGTTAATAATTTTATCATAAAGTTGTGGAGAGTAAATCCTTAGGATTATATATATATATATATATATATATATATATATATATATATATATATATATATATATATATAGTTGCATTGTCAAGAACTGTATTTAAGACATTGAGATATTAGAACATAATTTCTCAATAAATATATAGATAGACTTAGAGATAGAAGAGGTAGATTTATTAGATCAAATAGCCCACCATCCATAGGAAGAAGACATATATTATGAGATATTGAACATATACCTAGTTTTATTTACCTAAAGTAGTGTTTAGATAAGAAGCAAAAATTTTAGAAGAATCACAATCATCAACTTTAGGATGTATATGATTCCTTAGGGTAGAATCACGAAAATAACAAACTAGTAGTTCAACACCACCTACTCTTGAAAAACCGTTACCATTAAGATAATTTAAAAGGATTTATATTTTTTGTTGGGAACATATAATAGAAAAAATATAGGACAATGTAAAAAGGGCTAGTAATGTTCTCTATTTAGGAAAAATATTCCCAACCCTAATCTACCTATCATCATAGAGATGCAAGTTGATGAGAATAGTCAAGAAGAATCACCCATAATTAAAAAAAAAACAAAAAATAAAATTCCCATAAAAACAAATCCCCCTCTTTATTTGAGAAAGTACCTTAATATAAAAATAGAAATAATAGAAATATGTTCAACAAAATTTGATTTGGTAAAGGAGTTACTATGTTTAAACATCACAATAACTTTACTACAAGCCATTAAAGATGTACCTATGCTTAATAAGACCATTCAAGAAATCCATAAAAAAAGAAAATAAAAAAGAAAGCATATCGTAAAACCATATAGGTGGATGGAAAGTTAGTAGTCCTTCTTGCATGGAAACTTATTCCATCTAAGAATGGATATCCAAGAACCCTAGTAATCATAGTCTCAAGCCATAATTCTATGTTCTCATAGATTACTCTAGGAACCTGATATCCAAGACACAATTCTTAGATCTCTAATGCATACAACCTTAGGATGCCACCCTAGTTTGATAAAGAGTAAAATGAGAGCATTAAGAACACTCGTCACTTTTTTGCATTATTGTCAGGGAACATATTGGCATTGTTAGAGAACAAATAAGTCGTTCAATGTTAATTATTTTATTGTAAAGTTAAAGAGAATAAATTCTTAGGATAGTTGTTTATATATATATATATAAACAACTATCATCAGTTTTATGAAGTATATGATTATTAGGGTAGAATCACCAAAAGCATAAACTAGTAGTTTAAAACCACCTACTCTCGACAAACCTTTACCATTTGAACAATTTAAAAGGATCTATAATTTTTGTTGGGAATATATAATAGAGAAAATATAGGACAATGCAAAAAAGTCTAGTAATGTGCTCCATCATAGTGTAACTAGTAATCCTACCTAGATTTTCCAATACACTATCATATTAGATCTTGACATAGATGCTCCCATGAAGGTCATATCACCTTGTGTATTACAAAATTTTAGGGGAGTTGCATCTAAATATCTTGATGAATTCTTACTTGAGTTTAAGGTATTATATCAAACTTATAATTATATAAATGAAAAAAAAAAAATTAAACTATTTTCGTCCACCTTGTAGGACTCTACAATGTGATGGTTCATGGGTTTATCACTTGATTTATTTCAAACCTAGGAAGAAATGGAAAGAGTATTATTGGATAAATACCAAGAGTACTACAAGGTAAAGAATTAGAAGGATGTGTTTTTTAGAATGAAATAGGAAGAAGATGAAAATTTGGAAGACTATTTGGATATATTTACCTTTTTTCATAAGAGATGTGCAAGTGTAGATGTTAAATTAAGTAAAAAAAATATTCTTGGAAGGGTTTCATGAAGGATCAAGAGAAGTATTAAATATTATGGAAAAAAAGGAGATGTAAATAAATTTGAATTTCAATAAATTATGAAACTTTGTTTTAAGTATTCTCATACAATAAATCAAATATGTAAACTTGGTAACAATAGACATGACATGAAAGAGTTAATGGAATAATTTTCCAAATTTAAAACCAATATTCTAGTGTATCCTGATACAAAAATAGATGAAATTAATACAAATAATATGTATATTTAACCTTTAGCTATCTATTGTCCAATATGTAGAAAGAAGCATGCTCTTCATCAATGTCCTTTGGATAAAAATACTATATGCAATATTTATGAAAATGAATATTCTACTAATCAATGTCACTTGTTACCTAGACTAAAATATTCCATGGATAGACAAATTACATATACTAAAGAACTTAATTTTTTAGGACAAATACAAGGAGGTAATTTCCCCCAAAATCCATATGAAAATACTCCTTGAATGCCTATGAATTGGATAATAAATTCTTAGTCTACACCATGGTCCATTCCAATACCTCCTCAACCTTGGGGTCAACAACCGTGGGCATCATCTCAAGAATGGTCCCAACCTAGATGGATGAATCAATATTGGAATAAAAAAAATCCACCATGGTTACCTTCAAAAATGCAAGGTCATGAATGGGTACAACCACATCAATTGTACTAAGGGCAACATGTCTATTAAAATCAACAACAAGAGTCAACGCATTAGACATGTACTAAGGGCAACATGTCTAAGGGCAAAAAGTGTTAAATTGTATTTAACGCATTAGAAGAAACACTAACTACTCAACCTATGTTATGAGGTACAAATTGAAACCTTCCACTTCATCTCCAAATTGATGCATCAAATACTAAAATAGGAGTAGCTCTGGTTCAAATAAATAATGGGAAACTCCATACCATTTAGTACATTAGTAAAAATATTATATGAACAAAGAAAAATTACACCACTACCCAAAAATAATTATTAGCAGTAGTGTATGCCATCAATAAATTTTATCATTACATCACAAGATATCAAGTTTTTGTTTATATTGATCTTGCAACAATCAAATATCTGATGAATAAACCTTTGATCAGTGGTAGAGTCTATTGGCAATTTTAGTTATTTTGTGTTGTCATTGATGTCACATGGATCACATTGAGTTTTGGTGGCAAAAGCACTTCATAAATAATCATTTATGATATTTTGGAGAGCATGGATATATACAGGGTTTTGTGGCACAAGAGGCATTTAATATTTAATTTTAAATATTATATTAATGGTTTTTATTAAAACCAATGGTAAAGTTTTTTATTAAAACCAATGGCAAGGGTTTTTATTAAAACCGACAGAAAGGTTTTTAATTATACCAATGGAAAGGGTTTTTATTAAAACCATTGCAAAGGGTTTTTCATTAAAACCAATATGCTAAGACTTCTCCAAATGATGATGGATGAAAATGTTTTTTTTTAATTAAAACTAAGTGCAAAAAGTTTCATGGCAAAATTTAAAATAACGAAGGAGATATCCCATTTCAAATATAAGAGACGAATTATTAAATATTTATTAAATAAATCTAAGGTCTAAGTTTAAATCAAATTATCCGTCGGTGTGCAAAAGTTAGGGTGGCAAATCAAATTTTGTCGACATCATTCAAAGGCATTCGAAGGCATATAAAACAAAGAAAAATTTTGGTTATTTTGTTTTACTGAGAAGAGAGAATAATGAGTGCATGAGAGAGTCATCGAAAGGAGGCAGCAGAGAGGTAAAACAAAGTATTGAAATGAAGGGCAAAGATAAAATAGGAAGCCATCGGATATTACGTCACACTGGACAGGCAGCGTAGTTGGCAGGGCATCAGCTTTGCACAAGAAAGGTCTATGTTCGAATCCTACCAGGAGAAAAAGTTTTCGAGAGATATTATTTTTGTTTTGACAGTCAAGCACAAATATTAAAGGAAGTGGTTGGGATTAAATCCCAATGTGGACCAGTGCTCACGTATTAAGTGCTTCTCAATGCTAGCAAGGAGGAACATAGTTCGACTCTCACGGAGGTGTGAAACATTGATTTTTGGGCAAATCGTTGATGAGTTCGAAGGTGATAAAGGCACATTGATTTTTGGCATAAGAATTAACATTTTCGAAGATTGTAGAGGCTACAAACTACATAAAAAATGTGTTTATCTCTAGTGCATGGTAATATTTGACGTTGCCAAAGTTGTGATGCATTAAATCATTTCTACCAAAACTTAGGGAGTCATAAGGTATTTGCTGGAAATAAATGATTGTTGTGTGTTCTTAGAGAGTTATAAGGTATTGAGATATTTTTTGTTATTTGTGTTTACATAGGGAGTTATAAGGTGTTGAATTAAATAATTGAAAATTATTGTGTGTACTTATGGAGTTATAAGGTGTGAAATTAAATATATAAAAGCATAGGTGCTTGTTATTTATGTTAATGAAATTAGGGAGTTGTAAGGTTGTAAAGTGTTGAACATGTATGTGTCCTAGTGCATGGTTTGATTATCAAATTAAACTAGGAACTTGAGACCTAGTTAATTGTTATCTTGAGTTAGAAGACTTGCATATGAGTTAGAGTTTGAAGTTAAATACAAATTGCTTGATTATGTGCCTTGGCTTTTGAGAGGAAGTGGATGGATAAGAAAATCAATTTTATGTATAAAATTGATGATTGAGTTTATAATTGCTTTAGTGGAGTTCATTGAGAGTATTGCCACTATTGAGGAGGTTTTTGCTATTGCTTTGAGGAGAGTGTTGTTAGTTACTTGTTTAGTACATTACCTCTATTTGATACCATTGAGGAGATATTTTGCTAGTCCCTTGTGGAGATCATTGTTGACTATTTGAGAGCTCTTTTCTTGAGGGAGTTGTGGTAGTTACTTGAGAGCTTATTAACATTGCATGAGGAAGATATTGTTGATAACCTATTGCTATCACTTGTGGAGATTGACCTTGGTTGAAGTTCTCATTGTTATTGCTTGGAGAGTTTTCATTAGAGAGCTCATTTGCCATCCATTTGAGAGTACATTATTAAGCATTGTTGTCATCCATTTAAGAGAGTATTTGTCATACATTGTTGAGTACATTATTGAACATTGTTTTCATCCATTTGAGAGAGTGATTGCCATTCATTGTTGAGTTCATCATTGATCCTTAACTTCATTGATGTGTGGTTGAGATTTGAGTGCTACTTGAGAGTGATTGATTAAGCCTCTGAGAAGGTTTTTGGGATAGATGTGTGGACATATTTTAGACAAATTTTGTGTATGATTGGTTGATCCTTTGAGAAGGCTTTTCGGATAGATTTCTAGAAATATTTGAGATAGCTTTTGTGCATGATTGGTTGAGCCTTTGAGAAGGATTTTGGGACAGATTTGTGGACAGATTTGGGACAACATTTGAGCATCATTGCTTGAGCCTTTTTTTAAGGCTTTGAGGACAGATTTGGGACAACATTTGGATATAATTGCTTGAGCCTTTGTGAAGGCTTTTAGGATAGATTTGGGACTGCATATGAGCAGTATTTTTTGAGCATTTTGTGAAGGCTTTGAGGACAGATTTGGGATAGCATCTGAGCAGGATTGTTTGAGCCTTTTGTGAAGGATTTGAGGACATATTTGGGACAACATATGAGTAGGATTTTTTGAGCCTTATGAGAAGGCATTGAAGCATATTTGTGAGTAGTGAAAGAGATAAAACAGAAAAAAAAACTCATCAACATCATTTGCCTAGCTGAGCAGATTAGTGGAGTGCCTAGTTGAGCAGATCAGTGGAGAGCCTAGCTGAGCATATCAGTGGATAGTCTAGTTGAGCAGATTAGTGGATAGCCTAGCTAAGTATATCAATGGATAGCCTAGCTGAGAAAATCAATGGATAGCCTAGCTGAACATATCAGTGGATAGCCTAGCTGAACATATCAGTGGATAGCCTAGCTGAACATATCAGTGAATAGCGTGGCTGAGTAGATCGATGGATACCCTAATTAAGCAGATCAATGGATAGCCTAGATTTGAGCAGATCAAAGTAATTATTTGTTTTGGGATAAGGATCCCTATTTATTTATGAAATATTATAAGGATATTATATTGTGGACTGTACCACATTGGGGGAACCATGCTAAATCTTGTGTCTCAATTGTGTGTGATGATCTTTGCTCTTGCTTACTATTGCTATCTATGTTATTAATGCACACTACTATATTTGGTAATTGCAATTGAGGACACTAATTGATATTGGTTTGGAAAGAAAGTAAAAAGTGGACGCTATACTGTTCACCCCCCATCTCAGTATAAGATTGTGTTCTTCAGAGTTATACAATGTTTATTACTACTATAGGAATTTGACATAACTATTGTTGATAAACTAGTTAAAGCTAATATAGTAGCTAATTTCCTATTAATGTTAAATATCACAAGTGAGTATGAGCCAATAGAGGATTAATTTATAAATGAATGATTATTTATGATATCAATACAATTACCATGGTTTGTTGATATTGTTAATTACTTAGCAATGAAAAAGTTCCCTCCTCATTTTCCCCAAAGGAAAAACAATGTTTAATTAAACAAAGTTCATTGTTTGAGTGGATTAATGTAATATTATTCAAATGTGGACCTAAATTTGTTTTGCATTGATGTATTTGATAATATGAGGTATATGATATCCTTTATGTATGTCATTATGAACCGATAGGAGGACATTTTTTAGTAAAGTGTACCATTCAAAAAGCTTTAGGTGTAGGGTATTATTGGCCATCACTCCATTGAGATGTGAAAATGTATGTTTGACATTGTCATCCATGCCAAAAAATAGGTAAATCTAATACAACAAATGAAATACCTTTACAACTTTAAGTGGTTTTAGAACCATCTTAAAAATTAGGGCTATATTTTATTGGACCCATTGACCCATTGTCTCAAAAAAAAACAATACATTTTAGTATATATTGATTATGTGATAAAGTGGGATGAAGCACATACTTTTAAACATGATCATAAAGAAAAGAGAGATGATTTTATTTACACCAAAAATTTTCAATGATTTGGTGCTCCTTGCTCTATTGTTTCAAAATTTTATGAAGATAATGGCTTCTCATAAGAGATATTGGATGAATAGTTTGCTAGAGGTCATATGATAATACAATACTACATGGAAATACACAACAATACTTACACCTTATGAGTTGATATATGGTAGGAAACCTATCCTTGTAATTGAATTTGAGTTACTAACACTTCGTACCTCTTTGGAAGTAGGAATTGATTTATCATAAGCACATCAAGAGAGGATCTTATACCTGAATGCATTAGATGAACTACTATTGGAGATACTTCTCCAAATAAATATAATTCAATAGAAAAAAAAAAATATGACATGACAGTCACATTAGGAAAAACAAGTACAAACCAAGTGATTGGGCCTTGTTGTTTAATTCTCACTATGTTGATTTTCTTATCAAATTACAAACATAGTGTCTAGGACCTTATGAGATTAAAAAAGTTTTTGAAAATGAATTTTTTCAAATTTATCCTATTGATTACTCAAGGAAGAAATTAGTGTTAAATGGACATCAATTTTTATTGTACCATAAGCCACTTTCTAGGGGGAATTTACTTAATACTTTATTTCATGATCAAGCCTATATTTTATAGAAGAGGATTCCTATTTTAATATGGTTTTAGAAAGGTTTTATATTTTGAATTAAATAATATAAGTAATAATAATAATTTGATAGTAAAAACACTTTTGAGGCACTATTATATTAAGGCTTACATGAAATTCGATTTTTGGCTTGTTTGCTTTGAAAGAAACTATGCTAGTACTTGTGAAATTGTAATAATTACATATATGTATTTTTTAGCTTTCAGGATTTCTATGCATGTAATAAGCAATGTGTCCAAAACATGCATGGAGAATTTCTAATAGTGATGTATGCATTTTATTTAACTTTGCTATTATTCAGCCTTAGTATTACATATATTATGATTAATTCTTAGGCATATTTATATATAAGTAGAATGGTAAAAATATATTCCTAAGATAATTCTAAACACCTTTGGTTATGATGGAATCAATTCTAGTTTTCTCCAAAATAATAAATTGGTTATACCATAATTCACATATGTAGTTGCTCTAGGATAGCTATAATTATGATGCACTAGAATAGCTATGGTTATTTGCACCATAATACGTAAACACCTCAAAAAAAAAAAGGGTGCATATTGGAATGATCGTCAACTTCTAGTAATGTTTTCATGGGACAAGTGGAAGAAATTAGTTAATCATGTTAGAATTGATCAAATTGCTATTGATTTGGTAATCACATGCAAAATAAAGTCTAATAATTACCTTGAATGGTATAACAACTAATTAATGCTCATAGTGCCATGTGACTGTGCATGGTTACAATGAATATGTGGAACTCATGAGGCAACTAACAAAGAAGTGATAAGGGTTGCTATTATTTATGATATGGATTACAAGTTGATTTGTCACAATCTAGACCATATAAGTCAAAAAATCATTGAAGGAGTACTATATGGGAAATTACATATTAGCTATATGTAAAAATTGGCATGTGGCTAATGATAATGAGGAGATTTCATAATAATAGAACTAGGAAAAACATGATTTATCATTATACTACAACCATCCTCAACTTTCCATCTATCTACCATTTACATGGGAATCATGTGAAATTTGCATCATGCACCGGCAGATAGATCATCTTGATGCGTGTGCTTAACAACATTTCTTTTGGAGAATATGACATCTCTTGAGGAATGATCACTACATAATTGAAAAACCTATCCACATGCACAAAATCTTTCAAAAGGTATTTTTTTTTCATATTTATTATGTTGGCACAAAGACGAATGAAGAAGTTGTTAGAATTAGTGATTTGATTGAGTTGTCATTGATGTCAAAGGTCGACTTCGTAAATAGCAAACAATTGACAAGTAAAGCAAGGCAAATATATTTCAAGTGAAACAAGGAAAATATATTTCACATGAAGCATTGTAATATTTAAATATTATAAATTGAAGGTTATCATAAATTAAAGGTTTAAATTTATAATATTTAAATATCAATATTTTAAATAAAATAAAGGTGAAGTTTCAATGATCCGACCATCTAGGGAACCAATAATAAAATGGATATATTTGATATAAATATATGAAAATTTTATGACTTTCATAAGAAGATTTGGTGATACATTTTTAGGCGTGGTACAATCAGGAGGTTGAAGAGCTTGCATGTAGAAAATTTTCTTGGAACCAATGATCGAGAGGATTTAAGAACTTGTGCAGAAAGAAGTGTACTTGGAACCAATGATCGAGAGATTGAAGAGCTTGCACATGGTTAAGTGTACTTGGAACTGGTGATTGGGAGATTGAAGATCTTGCGCATGGTGATTATAGATTAAGAGGTGATGTCTTCCATCTTTGAAGAAGTAGTGGCTCCCAATTTTAATAGTTGTAGTGGTTGCTTGAATGTCTTCAATAAATATGTGATTCCAATGCATTGTAAGCAAGTGAAATAGCGGTAACAAAAGAAAGTTTATTGTGGATAGCATAATCATTTTTGATAAGCATTAGTAAAGGAAAACGTTGAGAATATACCATCTAGGTGAAGCCATCACAAAAGGATTTGGTTAAGCCAAATATTTTCTACAGACTTCAAACACATGACTCATCAAATATTACTAGCGAATACAATAACAAGAAAGTAATAATTTATGCTATTTTAATTTTTCTAAGGATAGCAACATCATATATCATTTTTGTAGAAGGTTTATATTTGTGTTTTTTTGAGGGATTTAAATCCCACATGTACCCTACAAATGGTGTGGAAGGATATAAATGATCATTCGTACAATAGATTAATTGTGAGAACCACATGATGCCCATGACACCCATTTGGAGGGTCCTGGTGCTTTGCGCACCATACACAAACACACCCATTTTAAGGGCACTGACGTCTCACATGCCACATGGCTGAATGTGAGTGACTTGCTACTGTGACAATTGATTGGAAGTCATCCTACACGGTTTTTTTTTATTTGTGGAAAACATCCCAAAAGGGATGCCACTTTCGGGTAAGACCCAAGGAGGCAAGGGTATCCATTCCGCCAAAAATACCCAGGACTCGGACCTGGCCTACCACCTTTGACATACTCAAGGAGCAAACAAACACACAAAACCAATTTAAAAATAAGTAAATAACAACAAAAATAATAAAATAAAATAAAAAACATGCTCCTTGAGTGTGTCAAAAACAAAAGCACAACCAAACACGCACAATAAGATAAAAGAAACCACAACACAAACCACATAGAAAAACACAAGAACCACATAACAAAACACAAACAAGACAAAAACAACAGAACACTACAAAGACATAACCCAAAAAAAACATGAAAAATAAACACAACCAAAACCTAAAAAATTAAAAAAATAAAAATAAAAATAAAAAACAACCAACAACAGACAATAAACAAAAACAAAATACATAGAAAACACTCACACATAAAAACACGAAATAACACAAACAAAGAGAAACCCAAGAACAAGAACGAAAAAAACACAAGAACAATAACAAAAAACATAAAAAAAAAAACAAAACAACAAAAACACAAGAACAACAAAAAACAACACAAAGAACACAAAAACAAAACAAAACAAAAGAACCCACCCACCTTAAAAAACTAAACAAAAAAAAAAAAGAAAAAAAAATGAACAAAACAATGACCTATCTAGACCATAAGACTATTAAGGCAAGAATCAACGGAGGAAACAAAATAAAGAATAGAATGAGCTAGGGAACTAAAAAAAACTGAATGAACCAAAGAGAAGCAAAGAAAAACAAGAAGAAACTAGGTACCTTCGAAACTGGAGCCATCCAAAGAAATGATAGAAAGAAGAGCTTCCCTAATTTGAGAAGCCCACCATATAGGAGGGTGGCCATAACAAGTAAGATCACCTTTGTCCAAAGCCCAATTAGCTAAAGCATCAGCACTCTTGTTTTGATCTCTAACCACATGATTGTAATCAACTTTCAAAAATCCCATCTGGATTAACTGAATCTTCTCAATAATTCTTTTTATTCTCCAATCCACCTTATGATTCTTAGAAGGAGTCTTCAAGAGATTAATCATAAGTTGAGAGTCAGACTCAACTAACACCTTTTCCCATCCAACCTTAGTAGCCTCCTGAAGACCTCTGAGGATACCATACCCCTCAGCAAGGTTATTGGAAAGAATACCCAAATTCTCAGCAAAAGTAAAAACCAGGGAGCCATCTGAAAGTCTACCAATTCCTCCCACATTGGCTTTTCCAGGGTTCCCTCTAGAGGCTCCATCGGTATTGACTTTTCCAAAATCCTTAGGAGGAGGTTGCCAATTTCTAGTCCTATCCATCTTACTAATACTCACATTCCCTTTAAGTTGGTTGCCCTTAGAAGGTTTAATCTTCAATATTTGCATCACTTGATCCCATATTTGGTGGGAGTTTTGGGGGTGATTAAGGAGTTGATGGACTGATTCAACTAAGTTGGCTATGGTCTTTTGCCAAATATAGTGAATATCCTTCCTATCTTGATTAAAAATTTGGTTGTTCCTTTCATTCCAAATATTCCAAAGAAGAATGGTAGAACCCATCCAAACTAACTGCCTAATAAAATGATCAACACCCTCTTGATTAGGCCAATCCCTCCAAAGCTGTTCAAAAGTAAAAAAATTGGACCACTTGTAAGCCAAGTAAAGTGGCCATTCTCCTCCATAGCTCAGAGGCTAAAGTACACTCAATAAAAATATGGTTGATATTTTCTACATTCTCTTCACACATTTCACATCTAAAAGGGCCATGAAAACCATGCTTCATAAGTTGCTCACCGGTAAGCACCCTACGATGCAATAAAAGCCAATTAAAGAACCTCACCTTAGGCCGAGAGCTTTTGAGCCCACAATCGAGAAAATATGTCAGAAGAATGGTTGGGATTATTATGGCATAAGGTCAAATAACCTTGAGCAACTGAATACTCACCCTTAGTAGTGTTGTTCCATCCAAAACAATATTTTTCATGGGACCAAGAGAGGGATCTCATATGAAGGATGCCTTGGATATCTTGTCTTTGCCTTTCTGGGATTTGAATAGGCCAGTCCTCAATAGGGATCCAATATCTACCAACCTTTGAATTACCGGTATGGTACCGACGAGTAATTAGCCACCTTTATCCAATTAGCTCGGTGAAGCTCCTCCATCCAAGGCCTCCAATCGGGAAGCCGAGTTATCAAAGGCTTGTGACCATCCCAAGAATCTGTCCAAAAATTTGCATGTTGACCATTATGAATGATCCAAAATAATTTTTTCTTTATCAAATCCTCACCGAGTCTTAAGAACTGCTAAAATGGGAGAAC
This sequence comes from Wollemia nobilis, assembly GCA_028583015.1. Lineage (NCBI taxonomy): Eukaryota > Viridiplantae > Streptophyta > Pinopsida > Araucariales > Araucariaceae > Wollemia > Wollemia nobilis. The sequence continues at coordinate 414,035 of JAQPPZ010014509.1, forward strand.
CTTTGGTAGGAAGTTGATAGCGAACAAGGTCTTCGGGACTTTTGTTCTCGGCATATTTAGCACGGAGATTATTGGCCCAAAGAGCATTGGGGTTATGCAACATCCTCCAATATAATTTAGCAGCTAAAGCTTTGTTGTTATTAATTGAAGACCGGAATCCTAACCCCCCTTCACTCTTAGGAAGACATAAAGTATCCCATTTCACCAAGGCCCATTTTCTTTTCTCCTTAGTACCACTCCAAAGGAAACGATGACTGATTTGATCCAATTCTCGAAGAACAACCTTTGGGATATTCAAAATGGAAGAAACATAAATAGGAATAGCTTGAAGGACTGATTTTACCAAGGTGATTCTACCCCAGGAAGAAAGCCACTTGTTGGTCCACTTTCCAATTTTCTTCTTGACTTTGTCCAACAACCAATTCCAATATTTATTTTTTTGCCTTTGAATATTTATGGGAATACCTAAATAAGTGATTGGAAGAGAGGTCTTCTTATATCTTAATTTATCCAAGACCATGGATTCCTGTCTAGTAGAGCAGTGAAAGAAAATAACTTTAGATTTGTCTTCATTGATCAACTGCCCGATAGCCTTAGAAAAATAGCTAATGATTTGCTTAATATTAGAAGCTTCCTTAGCTGTAGCTTTACCTAAAAGAGTAGAGTCATCCACAAATTGAAGATGAGAGATAGGTCTAGCTCCATGAGCAATGGTAACTCCCTCAAGGGTTTTGTTTTCCCTCTTTTTGGTTATAGTCCTACCCAAGCATTCAACAAGAATGATGAATAAATAAGGGGATAGCGGGTCACCTTGCCTAATACCTCTGGAAGCTGGGAAAGACTTGGAAGGCCTACCATTGATAAGAACTAAGTAGGAAACTGAAGAGATACATCCCATAATCCAATCCATCCAATCCTTAGAGAAACCAAATTGCCTCAAAACTTTGATAAGGAAGTGCCAATCCACTCTGTCATAAGCTTTGGATAAGTCTAACCGAATGAACATGGAAGGAGAATTTTGCATATCCATGGAATGGATGGCTTCCTGAGCAAGAACTATCTCATCTACTATTTGACGTCCTTCCACATAACCCCCTTGCTCTGGGGAAATAATCTTATGCAAAAGAGGCTTCAACCTTTATGCCATGATTTTAGTAATGATTTTGAGAAGAACATTACATAAAGCAATAGGTCTAAAAGCTGAGATATGATCAACCTCTTGAGCTTTTGGAACAAGAGTAATATAAGTTTTATTGATAACCTTCAAAATTTCTTTGGCTTTCCTGGCTTCTTCCACCACCTCTAATAAATCAACATGAAGGATATCCCAGAACTCTTGGTAGAACTCAATAGGAAAACCATCGGGACACTGGGGTTTTCCCTTTTTGCATTTTAAAAACTACTTGTTGAAGCTCATTGATAGTAATAGGAGCGAGTCAAAATAGAGTTCTCCTCAGAAGTGATAAGAGAAGGGATTGCTTGAAGAACATTATGTTGAGAAGGTGAGTCAAGAGGAGTAGCGACAAAAATATTGGAAAAGTAATCAACAACAATAGAGTTCATGCCATCCCAAGTATAAACAACATCTCCAGAATCTGATTTTAAGGAAGAAATAAAGTTGTGAGATCTTCGAGCTAGAAGAGATTTGTGGAAGAAATTTGTGTTTCGATCTCCTTCTTTGAGCCATTGAATTCTAGATTTTTGCTTCCATAAGATTTCTTCTCTTTTTTCCCATTCCTCTAACTGAGTTGTGAGTTTAATTTCATCTGCACTTCTCTTCTCTGTGAGGCCATCTAAATGGATTTTCTTATTCAAATTTTCAAGATGAGCAATAACTTCATGTTTTTTTTATGAACATCCCCAAACTCTTTCCGATTCCAAGTCTTGATTTTGGATTTAATGTATTGCGGTATTTTGGCAAAACAGAACATCTTAGTCCCATGCCTAGGTTTACCTTCCTTCCACCATTGTTGCACACGAGGTCTGAAGGAAATGTCTCTAAGCCACATTAATTGAAAACGAAAAGGAGAGAAACTCACATTGGTTTTCCACATTTCCACCATGAGTGGCCAATGATCCGAACCAGCATTATTAAGAGTCTTCACTTTAGGAATGTGACCATGGATTAAGAAATTTTTAGAGAGCAAAAACCTATCCAATCTCTCCATTATACAAGCTAAGCCTTGCCTTCTGTTAGACCAAGTCATAAGGCCATTATATGGGTTGGATATCCACAAGATGGAGGTTTGCAATATATTCGCTCATGAGGTCAGTGCTTTTGTCCAAATTTCTATTTCCCCCCTTTTCTCATCCAGAGAGAGGATGGTATTGAAATCTCCTCCGATCAAGATCCAAGATTTAGGAAAATGAGAGATAATATGAGTAATATCCTTCCATTGTCTTCTTTTTTCCTCCAAAGAAGTCGGAGCATAAACAGTAATGCAGAGCATAATCTGGTTGGAATGTCTACTTTGAATAGCTATAGCCAACAAACCCCAACTGCCAACCATATGGTGAATAACTACCTCTTTTGGGTCCCAAAGACAAGCAATGCCACCCGAAGTCCCTTGGGAACTGAGGGAAACCACTTTTCTAGCTGGCCAAATTTTATTGGCAATTAAGTCCATATCCTCCATTGACATCTTTGTTTCTTGAAGGAAAACAAGATGTGGATGATTTATCTGAATCATTCTTCTAATTTCATTTTGTTTTGAAAGACTCCCTTTGAGTCCTCTAATATTCCAAGTGATGATCTTCATTAATACCGGGGCTAAAAAAGTTGGGAAGGGCATTAATCTTACCTTCCTCTACAAGCTTTTCACCTTCTTTTACCATATGATATTGATTGGTCTTGCGACCTACTTTTTTATTAGAATCCATCTTCAATTTTTTTTCCCTATTTCTTGACTTATTCCAATTGAATCTGAGATGGCTTCTAACCTTGAAGAATGCTCGTACACAACCAAAATTTTACTAGATGGTTCAACGGAGTCTATATTGGGACCTGCATTATTTGAAGTTTTGACATTTGAAATATTGTTTTTCTTGTGTAAATTTTCTCCTTTTTTTTTTGTTGAAAACCTTTGATTTGTTGGTTTGTCTCTGAGTTCTTCCCTTCATATTTAAATTGTGTTTCTAAGATTTTAGTTTCCATTATTTCCTCTTCCTCACTTGGGACATCATTTGTGGAAAGGATTTCAAACATATTAGCGAGATGACTTTGATTGAGCCTTCATAACTGGTTTTTCTAAGTGTTCTTCTTCTTAGGTATTTGGAAACCTGCTTGAGTTTATATCTTCTTTCTTTTGATCAGGAATTTTATTTGGGCAAGCACTGGCCAAATGACCATATTCATGGCAAATTCTACAATGAAAAGGAATGTTCTCATAGTCCACTACTTGCTCCCAAGTGTCTTCCCCAAATTGTAATGTGATATTTTTAGGTAGGGGTTTGTCAAAATCCATTAAAACACAAATCCGAGCATAAATAATATGTTCAAAATTTTGAGTACAATCAGCAGTCATCATAAAAGTTCCTAAAGAGTTTCCAATTGAAGAAAAAATAGTAGGATTCCAAAATTCAATAGGGAGGCCAAAGAGTCTAACCCACACGGGAGCTATAGAAGGCATCTCTTCTTTGGATTTAAATTTAGTATGCCAGGGCTTCATGAAAAGCCCTGCCCTTCCAAAAAACCAAGGACCCCCTTGAAAATTTTTCTCTCTATCTTCATTATTAGCAAATAAAACAAGAAAATAACCATTTGGATAAATAGAGATTTGTAACTCACCTTTAGTTTTCCAGCTTTTTGCAGCCCAGACTTTGAAAGCGAGATAGACTCGGACGAAAACCCATGAACCGACAAATTAGTCCTCTTTTTTCCAAATCTTCAATGCCAGTCTGAATGTTACCCATATCAAGCTTAACAATAGGAGTTCCATCAGTTGCTTTAAGACATCCTGACTCCGTTTTCCTGGGATCAATCTTAGGCATTCTTAGAGGTTTATGGGAAGCCCTAATATTGATATTAGCATTGGGCTGAGGCTGTCCACCATGAAGGGCATCCCTAAAATTCATTTTTGGGACTGAGTCTTCGAAATTCTTACCCTTGATAGGGGTTTTCACAGTAGAATTATTTTGTGGGTGCACCTTAGCACCAGATTCACTTGAGATATGAGCCATTTTTTGATCAACTGCTTGAAACTTGTTTCGTGATCTCTTTAATCCTTGCCCTAGACGTCGTGGAAAGGTATGGTTTTCACTTTTCTTTTGTGCAGCAAATTGGAAGCCGTTGTCACTCAAGTTCATAGTATGATCTATTGAAAGACAAATTTCTAACCCATATTGTATCCCCTGCAACATTTCCTGCTAAAATATTGAGCATAAACCACAAAAATATTGGCCGCTAGGGCCCGAAGGCCCTAAAAACCAACCTCTGGAGCTGCTTGCACTCAACCCAGATGAAACCCTCGCATAGCCGCTTGCCAAATATATCATTCACACATAGGGATGTGCTAGGATCTGTGTTGCTCCAAATGATATGAAAATTGGTGGAGACGTTCTAGGGTTTTTAGGCATCTACCCTCAAAATTTTAGCTCAATCCGAGTTCGGATGAGTGAGATATGGCCAAAACGAGTTCGGCAGTTTGGGCAGTCCTGCAAAAAACGTCTTGTGATTTATCCGTCATCCTACACAGTTATGGTGATCTATTGTAAATTCATTATTAACCTGCTATTAGTTGACCTCTTGTGAGTTGACCGCACATAGGGAATTTTTTTTATATAGATTTGAAGGGTGACCAATTGTGAATTCGTTATTGACTTGTTGTTAGTTGACCTACTGTGAGTTGACCACACACGCATGGAATTTTTTTGAGATAGAATTGTAAGGCATAAAGAAGAGAATTATCATCATTGTGTTGAGGAAGATCTGGAGGTATGGAGAATTAATTCCTTTCTCAATATGGTTGTAATTATTTGAGGAAAATATTTTGTTTTTATAAAGTAGGAGGTATAAGGAATTATTGGATACACTACATTGAAATGAGTTAGAAAAGAATTTGTGGGAACAAATAAAATAGTAGCGGGCACATACAAAAGAAAGATCAACATTTTGTTGAGGCATATTTGGAGCTACCTACAAGAAGAAGGAAAGGTGCACAATATAGTTACAAATCAGTATTTATAAGTTTGTTGAGCACACTTGAGCAGAGTTTTGAAAAGACCTAAACATATTTGGGAGTAGATTTAAGTAGTGTTTATGAGCAGATTTGGGAGCATATTTGAGTAGGGTTTATGAGTATATTTGAGAGCATATTTGAGAGGATATTTGAGAAGTATTTGTGAGAAGGTTTTGGGAGTAGGTTTGAGCAGTGCTTGTGAGTAAATTTAGTAGCCGATTTGAGCAGTGCTTGTGAGTAAATTTGTGAGCCAATTTGAGCAGGTTTTGAAATAAATTTGATCAAGTTCTGTGAACATGTTTTGGAGCATATTAGAGTAGGTTTTATGAGAAGGTTTTGGAGTAGACTTGAGCAAGGATATTGGTGTCTCCTATGGTTTGGTGTCCATGAACTTGAGTAAGAGGATTGGTATTTCCTATAGATTTGTGTCTGTAAACTTGAGCAAGGGTATTGATGTCTCCTATGGATTGGGTCCATAGAGTTGAGCAAGGAGATTGGTGTATCCCATGTATTGGTATCCATGAACTTGAGCAAGAGGATTGGTGTCTCCTATGGATTGGTGTCCATGAACTTGATCAAGGGGATTGGTATCCCCTATGGATTGGTGTCCATAAACTTGAGTAAGGGGACTGGTGTATCCTATGGATTGGTGTCCATGAAATTGAGCAAGGGGATTGGTGTCTCTTATGTATTGGTGTCCACAAACGTGTATAGGATATTCGTGTCTCCTATGGATTGGTATCCACAAACATGTCTAGGGTATTGGTGTATCCTATGGATTGGTGTCCACGAACTTGTATAGGGTATTGATGTATCTTGTGGGTTGGTGCCCACAAAATATATTGAAGAAATATATAAGCAATATTTTTTTGTGGTTTTACCCCGAGAGGATTTTTCCATGTAAAAAGCTTTCTCTCATGTGTGTGGTGATTTGTGCATTATTTCATTATTGCATTGTTATCACTTGAAGTTATTACTTTGGTAAGAAAAGAGAAAAGTTTTATCTTATACTGTTCATCCCAACTCTCAGTATAATATTGTGTTCTTCAGTTGGTACCAGAGCGTTCCTTTTTGATAGCCTAATAGCTTGAAGGAAGATATTACAAGAACACACATGGTTGGCTAAGAAGTTTTTTCATCAAATAGTGCTTCATTGTTTTATAGGACTAACTATGTTTTATCTAGAATAAGGATGTGAACTTATTTGTTGGAACATGACTATGATATATGAGAATCCATTGAGTATGGGTTCACACCACCTACAACTCTCATGAATCAATATAGCAAGAAACCATATGAAAATAATGTCAGTCAATGAATCCAATATTAGTGGATTATGTGAATAAGATTTTGTGAAAGTCATGCAATGCACCTCAAAAACAAATATGGGACATGTTACAAAGAACATATGAAGGATATGACATGGTTAATATGGCAAAACTTCAAACCCATTGGAGGAAGTTTAAATATTTGAAGATGAAATATGAGGAAGATATTGCCAAATATCTACTCCACATTGATGAAATTGTCAACACCATTCATGGACTTAGAGAAAATATTGAAGACTCTAATATTGTTCAAAAAATCTTAAGGTCACTTCCCATGAGGTTTGATGCAAAGGTTTTAGAAATAGAAGAGATGAAAGTTCTTAAAACCTTAAGCATGCATGAGCTACATGAAATTCTCACAGCCTATGAGATGATGACTGAAAAATATCAAACATCAAAATGGGAAGAAAAATTTAAAGCTTCAAAGAAGATAAAGAACAAGGAACCAGAATAAAGCAATGAAGAAGAAGCTAATATTGTATGAAAAAATAAGAAGGGTCCAAGAAAACACAAAGGTATGCATTATGTGAAATATTTTAATTGTGGTAATTTTGGTCACTATCCATATAATTGCCCACAAGCTAGAAGTAGTAGCAATGAAGAAAAAAAGGAATATAAGAAAAGAAAGAAAGAAAATTTTATCATGAAAAAAAATAACAATGATAAAAGTAAGCATGAGAAGTATATCTTTCAAATACACGAGAAGAGTTTTTATGTTGAGGAAGCAAGCAATTCCTCCAACAACAATGATGAAATCCTCTCCGATAGTGAAAGAGAAGAAATTATATTCTTGGCCATAGAAGAGAAAGAGGATGCTCCCGTTTTCAAATACTAAGAAGAAGATAAAGATTCAAAAAATGAAGAAGAATCCATGGTTGACATATAAGAGGAACTTGTTGTTTCTCTTGAAGATTTGAAGAGGTTTAGAAAGACGAAATCAATATTGAAGACTCAAGTACAAGTGGATGATAATACAAAGGTAAAGTTGTCACAAGAAATCATTGACCTAAAAGTTAAAGTTGACGAGGAAAAGTGAATTGAAGAATGTATGTGTTACATACCAAACATAATATAGACGTCAGCTATATTATGAAAGAGTTCATTTTATTATATAAATCCAATTGTTTTTTTTAAATCATTTATCAAATTTTTTATCAATTTCATTTGCGACATTCGCATACTTCCTATACGGCGAGGGTGAGCCCACCTAAAGTGGCGAACTGCATTTCTTTATTTGCAATCCAATTATTCCTTCATTATATTATCAAGATTGGTTGTTGTGTACCGTTCATAAATTTAGTTGATTTAATTGTGCTTACATCGTGAAGAGAGGACAAAAATATCCTTGCAAGTGGTATCAGATTATTCAGTTCCAATCTCACTGGGGCATTCGACGGTAGGTCCAGGCACTTAGCAACAAACAGAAGATAGTGAGGTTCCATGCAAATAGCTCAACATCGAGAATCTCATAGTGTTTCTTCCTAAAATTGGGTGATAGCGGGTTAAACCAGTCACTAGATGATTCAAGTACCCAAATCTGGGCGAATTCCCCTCGCAACTCATCGAACTCGTTCCATCGCAGCAGGCACATTGTACAGCGAACACAGTGGTGACGAATTTTTCAAGGAGTGAGCATGAGTTTTTCTATTGTCCAAGTTGCTACCTGGTAGTCATCAAAAGATTAGCGGTGGTCATGGCCTTTCAATCTGTGATTGGAGCCACAAAAATGAGCACAAAAAATTTGCATAGACGTACTTGTTCCTCAAGCCATCTGTTGACCAATCCGCACGTTCGATTAAACATTAAAACAAGCCACAAGCTAAGGTATTTTTTAAATTTATTAAAGTGACGTCATCGGGTAAACTTTTTTTTTTTCTGGTGTGGTCTCATTTATACCACATCAAAAGTGTGGAGTCCGTAATAGAGTTTAAAAGGTACAATCCACAGAGTGTTTTTGTGGCTTTTGCCACATGCCCGCCTCCTCGTTCGTTCCTCACACATGTTGACCTTTCTATTTTCCCAGCGCCTTCGCATGTCCACTTCGCTGTGTCCTTCATCCATCTGTCATGTCCTATCCTCGTTGTCTGGTTCTTCATCTAGCTGTTGTATCATGTCGTGTCCTCACTGTCAATCCGTCATCTTCGGTCTTGTCGCGTCCTCGTTGTCTATTCCATATTCGGTCTTATCAGTGTCCTGGCTGTCCGTTGTCCATCATCTTCGATCTGGTCATGTCATTATGTCTATATATTGTGGTTAGTGGTTAGTCCTAGTCTAGTTTATTGTCAAAAGTTGCTAAAAAAAAAAAAACTTGCTGTCAAAATTGCTAGAATTGTCCAAATTGAAAAGTTGTTGAAAGTTGCTGTCAAGGAGGCCACCCAAATTCAAATCCGCATCGCAGTTGGAGCGACAGTTGAAGCGAAATCCAAATTTTTGCCAAATTCAACCAAATTTTGCAGAAATTGAAGCTCAAGGATTACTAAGCAGGAAATTTTGAACAGTGCATGAGTAGAAGTTGGATCAAAGGATCTGATGGTCGATTAACAAGCTCGGAAGCTCCCAACAAAGAAAAGTCAAACATAAGAAGACCTCATCGAGGCCAAGGTACAAATAATTCTCCTTCTCCTTTCAAAATTGGTAGTTATAATTCGAGTCATCCACTGGTTGATCCCATGGCTACTAACCCTCCCCCAACTCATGAAAACATCACACAAGGAGAATCAAGCAACTTTTCCATTACCACTGATGAAGCTCTTCGACTCTTACTAGATGGTATGGCCCAACTTAATATCAAAATATCTAAACTATTGGACACACAAACTTGACCTAATCCCAATGCTAATTTCCAAAATCACTATCACAAACAAAGGGATGAGGAAAATAATAACCAAGATGAAAATTGGGAGTAGCAAAGAGGTAATTCGGATAATTACAGGAATCACATTCATCGACAGAGATATAACCAAGATCAGGATAGGGATATGGGTTATCACCAACCGAGAGGCCCTAATAATTTTCCATGCATTGATATGCCCACTTTTGAAGGTCATGATCCTCATGGGTGGATAGCAAATATGGAAGGCATTATGGACTTATACCAAATTAGGGATTCTGATAAAGTCCCTTTCGCGACATCAAAATTAGGCACTGAGGCTTACCAATGGTTCGTATGGCTTAAACATGAGAAAGGAGCTACTGTTTGATGGAATAATTTCACTACCTATTAGAAAGATTTGATGAAGGAGCTACATCTTCATACACAGTATGACGAGTATCTCTTAAACAAGAAAGATCAGTTAGTGAGTTTGTATCCAAATTCACCAGTTTACTACCGTATGCATTACACCTAAGTCTAGACACAGTGGTAGGAGCTTTTTGCAATGGATTGAAAGAAAATATTAAGGTGGAGGTGGACATTCAAAATCCAACCTCTTTGAATGATTGCATAAGAATAGCCAAGCTAGCTGAGAAGAGAATTCAGATGTATACATAGCATGAAACTTATTTTCATCCTTCATATGGCAACAAATATTTTCACAAAAATGATCAACCATCAAGATACTTCTGCTATAAATGTCGCAATCACCATCCAAAAGAACATGCGTGTGTACAAAAATAAAACTTTCATATTGAATGCGCTCAATATGAAGGAGAAGAGGAAGAAGCATACCACCAGGAAGAACCTATTCAAGAAGAACTATCGATTGTTCTAGAAGAGAAGGAGGAGGATACAATGGCTATTTCCGTGCATGCCCTCATGGGGTTAATAGCCCACCATACAATCAAGGTACCGAGATTTCTCCGCCAGAAAAAGGTAAATGTGCTAATTGATTTAGGCAGTACCCACAATTTTATCGACATCAAAATAGCAAAAGCTTTGAATTTATTCATTAATTCTTCCAACAAAGACAAATTCCAGGTTCTAGTAGCCAACGGGGTGAATGCTCAATGTTTTGGGAGAACATCTCAAGTCTCCATTAAAATGGGAACTTATACATGGTTTGGATCTCTTTTCGTAATGAATTTAGGGAACTTTGATGTTATTTTGGGAGTTGAATGGTTGGAAACACTAGACACGGTCAGCTTCAATTTCAAAAAATTATTTGTGGAATGGAAGGAAAATGGACGGGTCATTCGCTTACAAGGTATTACTACTCCCCCATCACAGATGGTGAGCTCTCATAGTATGGAGAAAATATTAAAAAAGGGTGGATATGGATTCATAGCTCAAATTAATTTTTTGGAAAAGCAATCTCAAGCAACTTTGGGTATTTTTGCTCTAGATTTATGGGACATCATAGCACATTACAAAGTGGTCTTCCAAGAACCAACAAAAGATCCCATGACCATGCTAGACAGTGTCTCAAGAAGATGATCGGCCAAAAAGTGAAATCTCAGTCAGAAGTACCAATACTAGATGCAGAAGGGCATATATATCTCCATCCAAAAGTAGTTCTACAAAGCAGAACACGCATACAGAGCTCTCGTCACATCCAAGAATTTCTCATCAAATGGCAGGGCCTTCTAGATGAAGAGGCTACATGGGAACCTGAAAGGATTTTCCAGACATTTCCAGCTTTGAGGACAAAGCTTTTCGAGGAGGGGAGTCATGTTACATACCAAACATAATATAGACGTCGGCTATATTATGAAAGAGTTCATTTGATTATATAAATCCAATTGTTTTGTTTTAAATCATTTATCAACTTTTTTATCAATTTCATTTGCGACATTCGCATACTGCCTATACGGCGAGGGTGAGCCCACCTAAAGTGGCGAACTGCATTTCTTTATTTGCAATCCAATTATTCGTTCATTATATTATCAAGATTGGTTGTTGTGTACAGTTCATAAATTTAGTTGAATTAATTGTGCTTACATCGTGAAGAGAGGATAGAAATATCCTTGCAGTATGGCTGAGTAGTTAAAGGTAAAAGAGTTGGATTGTGAAAAAATAGAGCATGAAGTTGTCTCTATAAGGATGGAAGTGAAATATTCTAATGATAAGATACATAGGTTTGGAAAAGTGTAAAAATTGTGGGTGACATTATCAAAGCACATATATCTTCATCTATAAATTCAGGACTTGGTTTTGAAGAAGGTCAAAGAAAAAAAAAAAGGAGTCAATCTCAAAAAGAACAAAGGCATCAAATTAAATTATTAAAGAGGAACCTAAGGCCTATGTTGATGTGTTGAGAAGTGGAAGCATAAAGGAGGATGAAAACAAAGAATAATCAAGGAACAAAGTCCATAATAGAAACAACAATGAGATAACCATGTGGTAATATCCTCCAAGGTAATTATATAGGTTTCAATATTTCTTTCATGGTTATTGTTTCTCATGTAACCAATTTGGTCATAAAGCTATAAATTGTAGGGTTTGTGCTAAGAATAATTTTGGTTTCACCAAGATGAATTTCAATTCATTTGCACCTCTCATGGACTAGAAAATTATATGTTACAAATGTAATAATTTTGGGCATACAACTAGATGGTGTAGAACAATGTTCCCCGAAATTTCGAATTCAAGAAAGAAGGATAATAGTCAATCTATTAAAAATAATATGACCTCCAAAGTTTGGAGAAAGAGAATAGAACAAGAAAAAGAGCATAGTAATTTGGTATTTTCACTCCCATATCATAATTGAAGTCTCAAAGAAGAGTAGGGAGTAAGGGGGTGTTTCCAAGTGTCTTATCTTTCAGACCTAAGAAGCCTTTGCCATTGATGTCAAAGGGGGATAATTTCAGTAAGGGAGAGAAGCTATTTAGGGGAGCATTTTGTGATCATATTGCAGTGAAGGAAAAATTATTTGTAGGGTTGTCATCAATGATAAAGGGGGATATTGTTAGAATTATTGATTTGATTGAGTTGTCATTGATGTCAAAGGCTGACTTCGTAAATAGAAAATAGTGGGAAAGTAAAGAACGGTAAATATATTTCAAATGAAGAATTAAATACTAAATTTAAATATTATAAAGTGAAGTTTATCATAAAGTAAAGGTTTAAATTCATAATATTTAAATATAAATATTTTTAATATTATAAATGTGAAGTTTCAATGAGACGACCATCTAGGATTCCAATAATCAAATAGAGATATTTGATATAAATATATGAAAATTTATGAATTTCATAAGAATATTTGGTGTATGAGGCATGGTGTAAGAGGGAGGTTGAAGAGCTTGCATGCAGAGAGAGTGTACTTGGAACTTGTGATCAAGAGGATTGAAGAACTTGCACATAGAGAAGTGTACTTGTAACTAGCGATCAAGAGATTGAAGAGCTTACGCACGGTGAAGTGTACTTGGAACCAGTGATTGGGATATTGAAGAGCTTGCGCACGGTGATTAAATATTAATAGGTGGTGTCTTTTGTATTGGTATAAGTGGTAGCTCCCATTTTTTGTAGTGGTAGTGGTTGCTCGAATGTCTTCAATAAATATGTGATTCCAATGTATTGTAAGCAAGTGAAATGGTTGTATCAAAAGAAAGTTAATTGTGGATAGTGTAATCATTTTTTATAAGCATCAGTAAAGGAAAATGTTGAGAATATACCATTCGAGTGAAGTCATAACAGAAGGATTTGGTTAAGCCAAATATTTGCTAGAGACTTCAAACACATGACTCATCAAATATTATTGGCGAATGCAGTTACAGGAAAGCAATAATTTTTGCTATTTAATTTTTCTAAGGTCATCGACATCATATATCCTTTTGGTATAAGCTTTAGATTTGTGTTTTTATTGGGGATTTAAATCCTAAATTTTACCTACAATGGGTGTGGAGGGATATAAATGAGCGTTCATACGATAAATTAATCATGAGAACCTCACGATACTCATGATGCCAAGTTGGAGGGTGTTGGCACTTTGTGTACCATACGCAAACATGCCCAGTTGGAAGGCACTAATGTTCACACACCACGTGGTAGAATCTAAGGGACTTACTGTTGTGACTGTTGATTGGAAGTCATCATGTGTAGTTAGGGTGATCTATTGTAAATTTGTTATTGACCTCTTGTTAGTTGAATTGTTGTGAGTTGACCACACACGTAGGGAATTTTTTTGAGACAAATTAGAAGGGTGACATGTTGTGAATGCGCTATTGACCTACTATTAGTTGACCTGACATGAGTTGACTGCACACGCAAGGAATTTTATTAAGACATATTTGCAAGGCATAAAAAAAAGAAAGATCATAATTGTGTTCAGGTATATTTGGAGGTGTGGAGAATTAATTCCTTTGTTAAGATGGTTTAAATTATTTGAGGAAAATATTTTGTTTTTATAAAGTAGGAGGTATAAGGAATTATTGGATACACTACATTCAAATGAGTTAGAAAAGAATTTGTGGGAACAAATAAAATAGTAGTGGGCACATACAAAAGAAAGATCAATATTTTATTGAGGCATATTTGGAGCTACCTACAAGAAGAAGGAAAGGTGCACAAGATAGTTACAAAACAACATTTATAGGTTTGTTGAGTACACTTGAGTAGAGTTTTGAAAATACCTAAGAAAATTTGGGAGTAGATTTGAGCATGGTTTATGAGCATATTTAAGCAATGTTTGTGAGCAGGTTTTAGGAGCATATTTGAGCAGTGTCTATGAGCATATCTGGGAGTAGATTTTAGTAGGTTTTAAAATATATTTGAGAAGATTTTTTAAGAAGGTTTTGGAGTAGATTTGACCAGGTTTTATGAGCAAGTTTTGGAGCATATTAGAGTAGGTTTTGGAGTAGAATTCAACAAGGGTATTAGTGTCTCCTATGGATTTATGTCCATAAACTTGAGTAAGGGGATTGGTGTCTCCTATGGATTGGTGTCCATGAACTTGAGCAAAGGGATTGGTGACTCTTGTGTATTAGGTCCACAAACTTGAGCAAGGGGATTGGTGTCTCCTATGGATTGGTGTCCATGAATTTGATCAAGGGTGTTAGGATCCTCAATCCTAAAATTATTAGTTAGTATTAGTTAGTATTATTAATCATTTAATTATTATATTAATAACTTATAAAGTGAACCATCACAACCCTTCATAACATGAACCATCACGTTTCTACATATGTGAACCATCATGTCTCTTCACCAACGTAGCTTTAGGCTAGATATATATATTAGGTTGGCCATCCATATAAAATCATCCAAGAAGAAGAATAATAAGCATAGATTCTAAGGAGGGAGCCCCCTATAGTGGCAAAGCGATTACAAGGGAGCCCCCTTTGAGTGGCCTACGATTACATTTACATTAATTTGTTAATAATTTTATAGTAAGACCTTGGGGTCTTACCATTTGGTATCAGAGCCATGTGGGACCCATCCATGTGGGAATTTTCTCAAGAAACTTTTTCAAATCACTTCTGTGCGTGAGTATCAAACTCAGTTTGAGGATATCACCAAAATCAAGAAAAATTTGGATGAATCAATTCTCATCAATGGCTTCATTAGGGGATTAAAAGAGGAAATTAGAATGGAGGTGACAAGGTTCAATCCCTATACCATGATGCAGACCTATGGATTGGAAAAATTAGCTGAAGATAAAATCAATGCACAAGGATTAGGGAAACCACTTATGGAAAAATCATCGACCACTTACATCGCTCCCAAACCTATGCATAATGGAAGGGCACAAAGCACTTACAAAACCCCCAAATCTAACCGAACTTTACAAATTAAACATCTTA
Organism: Wollemia nobilis; assembly: GCA_028583015.1. Lineage (NCBI taxonomy): Eukaryota > Viridiplantae > Streptophyta > Pinopsida > Araucariales > Araucariaceae > Wollemia > Wollemia nobilis. The sequence goes on from JAQPPZ010014509.1 coordinate 429,219, forward strand.
GCTTTGAGGAGATGAAGGAATGACGAGCAAAAGGACTCTGTGATAATTGTGATGAACAATTTGGACCCCACCATAAATGTGCTACGCTAACATTGTATTTATTGAAAGAAGTTGATTCATGTCTCTCCATAGAGCAAGCAGATGAGGTAGTTGTGTCTGAAGTGACCAGTGCACCTACTCACTGCAATGAAGACAATGAGGTCTATGTGCAAGAAGTGATTGATGTACCAAGCAAGGATGAGGTAGACATACCCAAAGTGATCAATGCTAGTAGAACATGCACTCTACAAGACCTACACATACATTTCTCACCAATAGTGAGTTCTTGCCATATGACCAAACCTATTCGAAACCAACGTAGAGTGACTACACACTCCTTCTCCGTTGGCTCTACCAAGGAACCAAAAAAGGATATGAAATCATTACCATCACTTTTGATGCATCATTCTAAAGTATTTGAGGAACCCCAAGGGTTGCCCTCCCATCCTCATCATGATTTTCCTAAGGAAGATTCTACTATTGTTCTTGGAAACCCCCCGCTAATGCTTCATCCTTCTCGATATCCCTACCTATGAAAGGATGCGATTAAAAGAGTCCAAGAACTTACAAAAATCCTTCTTGGAAAACAAATGACAAAGCTCTTTTTAAGGATGGTGGCATGTTAGGATCCTCAATCCTAACATTATTAGTTAGTATTAGTTAGTATTATTAATCATTTAATTATTATATTATTAACTTATAAAGCGAACCATCACAACCCTTCATAACATGAACCATCACGTCTCTTCATACGTGAACCATCATGTCTTTTCACCAACGTAGCTTTAGGCTTATATATATATATTAGGTTGGCCATCCATATAAAATCATCGAAGAAGAAGAATAATAAGCATAGATTCTAAGGAGGGAGCCCCCTATAGTGGCAAAGCGATTACAAGGGAGCCCCCTTTGAGTGGCCTATGATTACATTTACATTAATTTGTTAATAATTTTATAGTAAGACCTTGGGGTCTTACCAAAGGGGATTGGTGTCTCATGTGGATTGATTCCATGAAATTGAGCAAGGGGATTGGTGTCTCCTATGGATTTGTGTCCATTAACTTTAGCAAGATGATTGGTGTCTCCTATGTGTTGGTGTCCACAAAATTGAGCAAGGGCATTGGTGTCTCCCATGGATTGGTTTCCATGAACTTGAGCAAGGGGATTGGTGTCTCCTATGTATTGGTGTCCATGAACTTGAGCAAGGGGATTTGTGTCAACTGTGGATTGGTGTCCATGAACTTGAGAAAGGGGATTGGTGTCTCCTATGGATTTATGTCCATGAAAATGTATATGGATTGCTGTCTCCTATGGATTGGTGTCCATGAACTTGTATAGGGGATTGGTGTCTCTAGTGGGTTGGTTCCCACAAAAATTTATTGAAGAAATATATATATATATATATTATTTTTGTGGAAAACATCCCAAAAGGGATGCCACTTTCGGGTAAGACCCAAGGAGGTAGGGGTATCCATTCCACCAAAAATGCCCAGGACTCGGACCTGGCCTACCACCTTTGACATACTCAAGGAGCAAACAAACACACAAAACCAATTTAAAAATAAGTAAATAACAACAAAAATAATAAAATAAAATAAAAAACATGCTCCTTGAGTGTGTCAAAAACAAAAGCACAACCAAACACGCACAATAAGATAAAAGAAACCACAACACAAACCACATAGAAAAACACAAGAACCACATAACAAAACACAAACAAGACAAAAACAACAGAACACTACAAAGACATAACCCAAAAAAAACATGAAAAATAAACACAACCAAAACCTAAAAAATTAAAAAATAAAATAAAAATAAAAATAAAAAACAACCAACAACAGACAATAAACAAAAACAAAAAACATAGAAAACACTCACACATAAAAACACGAAATAACACAAACAAAGAGAAACCCAAGAACAAGAACGAAAAAAACACAAGAACAATAACAAAAAAAAAACTAAAACAACAAAAACACAAGAACAACAAAAAACAACACAAAGAACACAAAAACAAAACAAAAAAACCCACCCACCTTAAAAAACTAAACAAAAAAACAAAAAAGAAAAAAAAAATGAACAAAACAATGACCTATCTAGACCAGAAGACTATTAAGGCAAGAATCAACAGAGGAAACAAAATAAAGAATAGAATGAGCTAGGGAACTAAAAAAAACTGAATGAACCAAAGAGAAGCAAAAAAAAAAACAAGAAGAAACTAGGTACCTTCAGAACTGGAGCCATCCAAAGAAATGATAGAAAGAAGAGCTTCCCTAATTTGAGAAGCCCACCATATAGGAGGGTGGCCATAACAAGTAAGATCACCTTTGTCCAAAGCCCAATTAGCTAAAGCATCAACACTCTTGTTTTGATCTCCGACCACATGATTGTAATCAACTTTCAAAAATCCCATCTGGATTAACTGAATCTTCTCAATAATTATTTTTATTCTCCAATCCACCTTATGATTCTTAGAAGGATTCTTCAAGAGATTAATCATAAGTTGAGAGTCAGACTCAACTAACACCTTTTCCCATCCAACCTTAGTAGCCTCCTGAAGGCCTCTGAGGATACCATACCCCTCAGCAAGGTTATTGGAAAGAATACCCAAATTCTCAGCAAAAGTAAAAACCAGGGAGCCATCCGAAAGTCTACCAATTCCTCCCACACTTGGCTTTTCTAGGGTTCCCTCTAGAGGCTCCATCGGTATTGACTTTTCCAAAATCCTTAGGAGGAGGTTGCCAATTTCTATTCCTATCCATCTTACTAATACTCACATTCCCTTTAAGTTGGTTGCCCTTAGAAGGTTTAATCTTCAATATTTGCATCACTTGATCCCATCTTTGGTGGGAGTTTTGGGGGTGATTAAGGAGATGATGGACTGATTCAACTAAGTTGGCTATGGTATTTTGCCAAATATAGTGAATATCCTTCCTATCTTGATTAAAAATTTGGTTGTTCCTTTCATTCCAAATATTCCAAAGAAGAATGGTAGAACCCATCCAAACTAACTGCCTAATAAAATGATCAACACCCTCTTGATTAGGCCAATCCCTCCAAAGCTGTTCAAAAGTAAAAAAATTGGACCATTGTAAGCCAAGTAAAGTGGCCATTCTCCTCCATAGCTCAGAGGCTAAAGTACACTCAATAAAAATATGGTTGATATTTTCTACATTCTCTTCACACATTTCACATCTAAAAGGGCCATGAAAACCACGCTTCATAAGTTGCTCACCGGTAAGCACCCTACGATGCAATAAAAGCCAATTAAAGAACCTCACCTTAGGCCAGAGATTTTGAGCCCACAATCGAGAAAATATGTCAGAAGAATGGTTGGGATTATTATGGCATAAGGTCAAATAACCTTGAGCAACTGAATACTCACCCTTAGTAGTGTTGTTCCATCCAAAACAATATTTTTCATGGGACCAAGAGAGGGATCTCATATGAAGGATGCCTTGGATATCTTGTCTTTGCCTTTCTGGGATTTGAATAGGCCAGTCCTCAATAGGGATCCAATATCTACCAACATTTGAATTACCGAGTATGGTACCGATAGTAATTATCCACCTTTATCCAATTAGCTCGGTGAAGCTCCTCCATCCAAGGCCTCCAATCGGAAGCCGAGTTATCAAAGGCTTGTGACCATCCCAAGAATCTGTCCAAAAATTTGCATGTTGACCATTATGAATGATCCAAAATAATTTTTTCTTTATCAAATCCTCACCGAGTCTTAAGAACTGCTAAAATGGGAGAACCTTTGGTAGGAAGTTGATAGCGAACAAGGTCTTCAGGACTTTTGTTCTCAGCATATTTAGCACGGAGATTATTGGCCCAAAGAGCATTGGGGTTATGCAACATCCTCCAATATAATTTAGCAGCTAAAGCTTTGTTGTTATTAATTGAAGACCATAATCCTAACCCCCTTCACTCTTAGGAAGACATAAAGTATCCCATTTCACCAAGGCCCATTTTCTTTTCTCCTTAGTACCACTCCAAAGGAAACGATGACTGATTTGATCCAATTCTCGAAGAACAGCCTTTGGGATATTCAAAATGGAAGAAACATAAATAGGAATAGCTTGAAGGACTGATTTTACCAAGGTGATTCTACCCCAAGAAGAAAGCCACTTGTTGGTCCACTTTCCAATTTTCTTCTTGACTTTGTCCAACAACCAATTCCAATATTTATTTTTCTGCCTTTGAATATTTATGGGAATACCTAAATAAGTGATTGGAAGAGAGGTCTTCTTATATCTTAGTTTATCCAAGACCATGGATTCTGTCTAGTAGAGCAGTGAAAGAAAATAACTTTAGATTTGTCTTCATTGATCAACTGCCCGGTAGCCTTAGAAAAATAGCTAATGATTTGCTTAATATTAGAAGCTTCCTTAAGCTGTAGCTTTACCTAAAAGAGTAGAGTCATCCACAAATTGAAGATGAGAGATAGGTCTAGCTCCATGAGCAATGGTAACTCCCTCAAGGGTTTTGTTTTCCCTCTTTTTGGTTATAGTCCTACCCAAGCATTCAGCAAGAATGATGAATAAATAAGGGGATAGCGGGTCACCTTGCCTAATACCTCTGGAAGCCGGGAAAGACTGAGAAGGCCTGCCATTGATAAGAACTAAGTAGGAAACTGAAGAGATACATCCCATAATCCAATCCATCCAATCCTTAGAGAAACCAAATTGCCTCAAAACTTTGATAAGGAAGTGCCAATCCACTCTGTCATAAGCTTTGGATAAGTCTAACCGAATGAACATGGAAGGAGAATTTTGCATATCCATGGAATGGATGGCTTCTTGAGCAAGAACTATCTCATCTACTATTTGACGTCCTTCCACATAACCCCCTTGCTCCGGGGAAATAATCTTATGCAAAAGAGGCTTCAACCTTTCTGCCATGATTTTAGTAATGATTTTGAGAAGAACATTACATAAAGCAATAGGTCTAAAAGCTGAGATATGATCAACCTCTTGAGCTTTTGGAACAAGAGTAATATAAGTTTTATTGATAACCTTCAAAATTTCTTTGGCTTTCCTGGCTTCTTCCACCACCTCTAATAAATCAACATGAAGGATATCCCAGAACTCTTGGTAGAACTCAATAGGAAAACCATCAGGACCTGGGGTTTTCCCTTTTTGCATTTTAAAAACTACTTGTTGAAGCTCATTGATAGTAACAGGAGCAGTCAAAATAGAGTTCTCCTCGGAAGTGATAAGAGAAGGGATTGCTTGAAGAACATTATATTGTGAAGCTGAGTCAAGGGGAGTAGCAGAAAAAATATTGGAAAAGTAATCAACAACAATAGAGTTCATGCCATCCCAAGTATAAACAACATCTCCAGAATCTGATTTTAAGGAAGAAATAAAGTTGTGAGATCTTCGAGCTAGAAGATATTTGTGGAAGAAATTTGTGTTTCGATCTCCTTCTTTGAGCCATTGAATTCTAGATTTTTGCTTCCATAAGATTTCTTCTCTTTTTTCCCATTCCTCTAAGCTGAGTTGTGAGTTTAATTTCATCTGCACTTCTCTTCTCTGTGAGGCCATCTAAATGGATTTTCTTATTCAAATTTTCAAGATGAGCAATAACTTCATGTTTTTTTTATGAACATCCCCAAACTCTTTCCAGTTCCAAGTCTTGATTTTGGATTTAATGTATTGCGAGTATTTTGGAAAAATAGAACATCTTAGTCCCATGCCTAGGTTTACCTTCCTTCCACCATTGTTGCACATGAGGTCTGAAGGAAATGTCTCTAAGCCACATTAATTGAAAATGAAAAGGAGAGAAACTCACATTGGTTTTCCACATTTCCACCATGACTGGCCAATGATCCGAACCAACATTATTAAGAGTCTTCACTTTAGGAATGTGACCATGGATTAAGAAATTTTTAGAGAGCAAAAACCTATCCAATCTCTCCATTATACAAGCTAAGCCTTGCCTTCTATTAGACCAAGTCATAAGGCCATTATCTGGTTGGATATCCACAAGATGGAGGTTTGCAATATATTCGCTCATGAGGTCAGTGCTTTTGTCCAAATTTCTATTTCCCCCCCTTTTCTCATCCAGAGAGAGGATGGTATTGAAATCTCCTCCGATCAAGATCCAAGATTTAGGAAAATGAGAGATAATATGAGTAATATCCTTCCACTATCTTCTTTTTTCCTCCAAAGAAGTTGGAGCATAAACAGTAATGCAGAGCATAATCTGGTTGGAATGTCTACTTTGAATAGCTATAGCCAACAAACCCCAACTGCCAACCATATGGTGAATAACTACCTCTTTTGGATCCCAAAGACAAGCAATGCCACCCGAAGTCCCTTGGGAACTGAGGGAAACCACTTTTCAGCTGGCCAAATTTTACTGGCAATTAAGTCCATATCCTCCATTGACATCTTTGTTTCTTGAAGGAAAACAAGATGTGGATGATTTACCTGAATCATTCTTCTAATTTCATTTTGTTTTGAAAGACTCCCTTTGAGTCCTCTAATATTCCAAGTGATGATCTTCATTAATACCGGGGCTAAAAAAGTTGGGAAGGGCATTAATCTTACCTTCCTCTACAAGCTTTTCACCTTCTTTTACCATATGATATTGATTGGTCTTGCGACCTACTTTTTGATTAGAATCCATCTTCAATTTTTTTTCCCTATTTCTTGACTTATTCCAATTGAATCTGAGATGGCTTCTAACCTTGAAGAATGCTCGTACACAGCCAAAATTTTACTAGATGGTTCAACGGAGTCTATATTGGGACCTGCATTATTTGAAGTTTTGACATTTGAAATATTGTTTTTCTTGTGTAAATTTTCTCCTTTTTTTTTCTATTGAAAACCTTTGATTTGTTGGTTTGTCTCTGAGTTCTTCCCTTCATATTTAAATTGTGTTTCTAAGATTTCAGTTTCCATTATTTCCTCTTCCTCACTTGGGACATCATTTGTGGAAAGGATTTCAAACATATTAGCAGATGACTTTGATTGATCCTTCATAACTGGTTTTTTCTAAGTGTTCTTCTTCTTAGGTATTTGGAAACCTACTGAGTTTATATCTTCTTTCTTTTGATCAGGAATTTTATTTGGGCAAGCACTGGCCAAATGACCATATTCATGGCAAATTCTACAACGAAAAGGAATGTTCTCATAGTCCACTACTTGCTCCCAAGTGTCTTCCCCAAATTGTAATGTGATATTTTTAGGTAGGGGTTTGTCAAAATCCATTAAAACACAAATTCGAGCATAAATAATATGTTCAAAATTTTGAGTACAATCAGCAGTCATCATAAAAGTTCCTAAAGAGTTTCCAATTGAAGAAAAAATAGTAGGATTCCAAAATTCAATAGGGAGGCCAAAGAGTCTAACCCACACGGGAGCTATAGAAGGCATCTCTTCTTTGGATTTAAATTTAGTATGCCAGGGCTTCATGAAAAGCCCTGCCCTTCCAAAAAACCAAGGACCCCCTTGAAAAGTTTTCTCTCTATCTTCATTATTAGCAAATAAAACAAGAAAATAACCATTTGGATAAATAGAGATTTGTAACTCACCTTTAGTTTTCCAGCTTTTTGCAGCCCAGACTTTGAAAGCAGATAGACTCAGACGAAAACCCACGAACCGACAAATTAGTCCTCTTTTTTCCAAATCTTCAATGCCGGTCTGAATGTTACCCATATCAAGCTTAACAATAGGAGTTCCATCAGCTGCTTTAAGACATCCTGACTCCATTTTCCTGGGATCAATCTTAGGCATTCTTAGAGGTTTATGGGAAGCCCTAATATTGATATTAGCATTGGGCTGAGGCTGTCCACCACGAAGGGCATCCCTAAAATTCATTTTTGGGACTGAGTCTTCGAAATTCTTACCCTTGATAGGGGTTTTCACAGTAGAATTATTTTGTGGGTGCACCTTAGCACCAGATTCACTTGAGATATGAGCCATTTTTTGATCAACTGCTTGAAACTTGTTTCGTGATCTCTTTAATCCTTGCCCTAGATGTCGTGGAAAGGTATGGTTTTCACTTTTCTTTTGTGCAGAAAATTGGAAGCCGTTGTCACTCAAGTTCATAGTATGATCTATTGAAAGACAAATTTCTAACCCATATTGTATCCCCTGCAACATTTCATGCTAAAATATTGAGCATAAACCACAAAAATATTGGCCGCTAGGGCCCGAAGGCCCTAAAAACCAACCTCTGGAGCTGCTTGCACTCAACCCAGATGAAACCCTCGCATAGCCGCTTGCCAAATATATCGTTCACACATAGGGATGTGCTAGGATCTGTGTTGCTCCAAATGATATGAAAATTGGTGGAGACATTCTAGGGTTTTTCAGGCATCTACCCTCAAAATTTCAGCTCAATCCGAGTCCGGATGAGTGAGATATGGCCAAAACGAGTTCGGCAATTTTTCAAACTAATTTTATAGTGGAAAACATCCCTTTCGAGGTGCCACTTTCAACAGTTTGGGCATAGGAGAAATGGAGCCTTGTCGACCTCTACTAGCACATAGGAAATTCCTAAATATACCATATATCTGTAGGATGGAGACAAGGGGAATGGAACCTGGGTCGTCCTCTACCAGCACCCAGGGTATTTATTGAAGAAATATATAAGCAATATTTGGCCATGGTTTTCTTTTGAGAGGGTGTTTCCACATAAAAAGATTTATCTCTCATGTGTGTGGTGATTTATGTATTGTTTCAATTTCACATTGTTATTACTTGAAGTTATTGCTTTGGAAATAAAAGAGAAAAGTTTTATCTTATACTGGTCACCCCCCCTCTCAGTATAAGCTTGTGGTCTTTAGAAGTTGTAGAAGAATTATTTAATTCTTATAGAAGTAGTGATAAATATTATGTGATTCAATGTAGATAGAATAGAATACCATGGGAGCACCAAAGTGCAAGGCTAAACCCAAAACCATTTATAATATCAAGAAGCATATTGAGGTCATCACAATTTTTTAGTAGGCTAGGAATTTGAACTTTATATAGAATCTCAAAGAACATGTATAGGCGCTAGCAACTAAGTCTACACATTCACTCCAAAATGACCATGCAAAAATTTATGAGGCTGTAATCAAGATAACTCCCAAAATTCTTAGCAACATATATGAAATTCCTTGTGAATGAGAGAAGATAACAAGGACATTCAGAGCCACTCTCTTTAATATTTTTAATGTTTTTATAAAAGAGGGCAATCTTGAGCCCAAATTTAAAATTAAAAACAACAAATGTAAGGGCATTAAACAATCATTTTTAAAAGCACCATGGGATGAAACCAAAATATAGGTCATGAAATATTTGACTTGTGAGGGTCAATTTGGTGTTCTTTCAAGACATCATGTGAAAATATTGACTCACCTCATGCATGGTACTTACAAATATGAGACAAGAGTAAATTTACCTCTCTATTTGCACAATTCCTTACATGAAATGTCCAAGATATTTTAGGAGGGTCAAGGCTCTATTAGACACCATGGCTTGATCAAAATACTATGCAAACACCATTTTGGAAGGAATCAACATTATTAAAAAAAATTTATATACCGATGGATTAAGGTTTCCACCCTAAATACCATAAGAAAGAAGCAAAGGAAACATCAGGTGGTAAGGAGAAAAAAATTGTATAAACCCTAGATGTTGAAACACACTTTATGTAATAAGAAAATAGCCCTACAACAAAGATATCTAGGATTACTATAAGAAAGTGACCCAGGGCTACAAATATACCTATTAGGGAAGAAACCCCTATGTCAAAAAAAAATTGTGCCTATAAGGAAGAGGGTTGGAACCATCATAAAGAGGTAACCTCAGGCTACTCCAAAATCCAAGACTAAAGAAACACCTGCATCAAAGAAATCTATAATGGTACATATAAGGAGACAACATAGAGTCATAATACATTGCAGTGATAAAGAATGTTTTCCCTATGTAGAAAATTTTGTATATAAGGAAGCCCATGCATTAGAACACACACCTACATTGGAGCAGTCTACCCTGGGAAGGAGGCTAACCTTCCATCACATAAATCCACTCTTATACCTAAGGAATCTACATAAATTAAGTGAAGTATTTTAGGAGTAGAAATAAGTTGCCCAATGCTATATGGAAATTGAAAGAGATAAATATTTATCTTTTTCTAAATAAAATTTCATCGAAGCCAAAGAATAGCAGTGGAAAAGTATTTTCTAGGTGATTGAGGAAATAGAAGGATGAGGCATAGGGGTAAGGCAATGCATAAAATGAGGTTACAAAACCTCTTAAAATTATTTCTAGTAGTGAGAAAAGGGATACGAAATATGAACATCATGAAGAAGAAGTTGCTCTGGATGTAGCCTCCCCTAAGAAGAAGCCAAATATATAGATAAAATTTATCTACTCTAGAGAAATCATTGGAGCTATGTATAGCTTGAATATCGAAGAAGTACAAATTGATCATTTATGATTATTATGATGTAAATGCCCCAAAAATTCCTTCTAGAATACATGAGCATCAACAAAGTGATTTACATTCTTCAAGCGTAGCAAGAAAATCTGTGCAACCTTCACCAACTAATATTGACTTCTTTATAAAAAGTAGAATATTACTATAAATGATCATCCATAGGAGCATCAATATATGGATGAATAACGAAATGAAGACATGGTTGAGAAAGAATTAGAATTCTTTGATCGATTAATTATTGCATATGTCATGGAAATCATCAAATATCATTATTAATAACTATATGAAGCCAATATGGACATACAAGATAAAGAAAGACATATTTCTAAGTTATTGCAAGAATAAAACAATTTGAAAAATAAATTTGAGAGGAATATACCTTCTAAGTTAGTTCTTGGATCAGAAGTAATAAATATTATATTAGTGTTAGGTATTGAACTTGATGATAATAAGGAGATTTAGGAGTAGGGCCAAAATCCATCTGGCCCTAATGTTGTACATATTGTAAATAAATTTGCTTAAAATAGTTTGGATCATGTTGCTCCATAATAGGTTTTTGTGTATCAATAAGGGAAGGTATCGATGGAAGTGAGAGATACTTCCACACATTCAAGGTTTATGCTAGATCATAGTGTGTTGGAACAAGCATAAGATCACAAAGCATTAGAAAGAGTGATATAATACTTCCCAAATTATAGTGTGTTAAAGCAAAATATTATGATATTAGGAGTATTAGAACAACATGATCAATCAAATCAACTAGAGGTAAAGCCACCAATAGTTTTCAAGTAGATTATTATTGAATAAATGGATATGGGACCACCAGTGGAAAGAGAGACGTAGAATAAACCCCTAGAAAATTTGGTTCCAAGACCAGCTATAATTATTCCACGAGGCATGGTCACTTTAGACAACCATAATGCAACTATATCAAGGTGGATGAGACAATGTAACTATTTAGAAGAATACTTTTTCATATTCATAATCTTAGATAAGCATAATAGGAAGCAGGCTAAGAAGATAACCAGTCTCAAGACTATGGTCATGGACCTATGCCATATTGTAGATAAGTGGGTTGAGAGTAGGTCATCGAGTAGAATTTATAATTTTTTTCTAAAGGAATAATACTACATGTGGAAGGCAATGAGGATTTGTACTAATATCCCATATGATATAATTTTGGTAGATATAATTTTGATAGGACTTTGGTAGCATGTAGACAAATATGGGATAATATGCATGTTAGTTTGAAAAAAGAGGGAACTCACCAATAAATTTAATGTGGTCCCATAAGTAGGAATTTGCACTTACAAAAATGATTATGGAATTGAAACATGAATTTATAGGTCTTTCATTTTGGCCACCTACTATTCTAACCCCTATTCCACCTTATGGTGATACTAGGCGACAATTAGAACATCAATTCTAGAAATGGATCTTGTAGTTTTGAAAGAACAAAGGATACCTCTCTAGGGAATACAAATTTTGGGATAGTATTAATAAGGAGTGAGATATGTATGTAAATTTTTCTAGGTAGAATACATGAGGGCATACATAATAATAAATAGGAAGGAGTAATGAGGCTAAAATTTGCCTTATTTTCAACAACCTAACACAGTTTTTTCCATTTTTGCTTAATCAATATAGTTACATGCCAAATATTAATTTGTAATTATGTTTATATTAGTGATGAATATAGAAAATGAGGGAGGGCATTGTAATTATCTATTTTGAAATGGTTTTTGTGTATTTTTAATGACTAGTTGTATGGTTTATTTCCAATAAAATGATATAATAGTTTAATAATAATTTTGCAAAATTTTATGAACAACCTGATGATGTTGAATTACTTGGAAAAATGTTGCTATGGAATCATTTTATGTAAATTTTTTGCATTGGCTATGCACTAGAATAATTTGAGTGCTAGCTATGCACCAAAGTAATTTATGCATGGGAATAACAAGACACATAATTACTTTGAAATAATTGTGTGTGGGAGGAATTTATTTAAGTGAATGATCAACACACTTCAGTAGTGTCATGTCAAGGTCATGGGCCACACCATTTATTCTGATGTTGAACATTAGCGTTGGATAAAATCTGTTAACTATGCATTGGAATAAAGGCACTAAGTAGCAAGAACTCTAGAGTTGTTAACTTTATGCGGCATCAAAATAAAATCAATTAAATAAATATAGGGTGATAGATACGAATAAACTAGAACAATAAATGTGATGGTTTTTAAGACTTAATGCTACCACAAAATATCACAGGTTATATCTCATAGGATCAAAATATAATATAGCCACAATATAATAAGGTAAAAATAATGATAAGAGTAGAATAATATGATCAAATTAATATGTATAAATCAAATAAAATTCAATAATATGCAAAAATATGAATGCAAATAACCTCAATCATTCATGTACTATGAATAAAATATAACTTAAAATATTAATTGCTCAAAATGTATACAATATTTGTTGCTCCTCTTTCTCATAGAAATATGATAGTGATTTTCTCCTTTCTTGTAATGCTTGCTTATGGAGTATTGTCTCCATAATATTTCTTGGTAGTGTGACTCTTTGGATACTTGACTATTCCTTTCCATATGCCAAGTCTCATAATTATTGGCTTGACTACTTGCCACTTGTACACTTGAAGAACACTTGACACTATAACATATGCACACCTTTACATAACTCTTACACTTCTACTTGCACTTTCTAATCGAAGACACTTGTGCATATATTTACATTACATATTGTTTCTCATATATACAAGACACTTATGCAAATAGACTCAACTTACACTTGCACACTAAATCACATGACACTTGTGTGTTTCCTACACATTACAACTTTACATGACATGTGCATTTCTTGCATATTTACACTTACATAAAAGGGGAAATATAATTTATAGTCTAAACTAAGATTCAACCCTAATCTATTATTTAAAAATGTACCATGAAGGCACCATGGAGATACATTAGCATGTACCAAATAATGTAATATACTCCAACATAAATATGTTTAAGACCTCAATTATATTTCAATGAGTCAACAATAGAATTGTATGAAGAAATTAGTTGATTGATTAAATAAAAGTCTAGTCATCCTAATCAATCAAATTTGCGATTGTAATCTAATTGGATAGATAAAATAAAAACACTTGTGTAATAAATTAAAGGATAGTTTATTGTCTAGAATAAATCCTATTATTTATCTAACTAATTAGAATCTCATTTGTAAATAATGATGTATGCATACTATACAAAGGTCAAATGGGGAATATACAGTAATCCTTTGACTTTTTAAACATTGTCTTAGTTTTGAATCATTCTATCCTATTGTATGCACTACATTGAATACATAGTTTCATTGTCATTGTTGACATCTTCTACCTCTTGTTGGATCTTGGAGCAAGGGTATACTCTCTAGAACAATGAAAGGATTGCTAGCATAGATTATATATTTTTTGTTTAAGTTTATTTTTATTATTTATTTAAAAAAAAAATAGCATAGCTAAAGTTGATGAGTTTACTTTCATTTCAATTTTACCTTAGTTATACCCTATTTATTCTTCATTTTTGTTTTACTTTTTTGTAAGTATACACTATTATTTCAATTTGATTATTACAATATGATGTTTGATTATTTTTTATTTTGAGTAAAGAGTTATGTTTTGTTTTTTAAAAATGCTTAGTTATTTTAATTGAGTGAATATTGTCATTTGATTTATTTCAAAACTTCAATTCTAATTAAATCTATGATTTCTTGTGATAACAAAGTTTGGAATTCAATATGGTTTTATTTAATAAAGTTGCAAAGGTGTTTTAATTATTTTTTTCTATAGATTACTTTAGGAACCCGATATCAAAGATACAATTATTAGACCTCTAACACATACAACCTAGGATGCTACCTTGTTTTTATAAATATTAAAGTGAGAGCATTAACGATACTTGTGAAAATATTGACCTAAGAAATAACACATTCAGACAAAAGGTGATGGCTAAGGAGGCCATGGCAAAAGATAGGTCTTCCAATAGGAATATTTAGAATTTTGTTAACTCCATCGCCAAAGCTTAGTCAATCTCTTCCATTGAATTTTTTGAATGCTTCTATGATATTTATTCTATCTACTCTTTTGAATGCTTGCTCTGTATGATCTCTAAGTATTTGGTATCACTTAGGAAAATAACACCTCAGAATAATTGATTGTGATATGCACCTCTAATGAATTTAATGCATGTAAGCAAACTTATTGTTGAATATGTGTTTGGAAGTTAAGTATTTTAGAAGATGATTCAATGAACTATCTTATGTGAATGCTATTATTCAAAAGTAAAAGCATATAGATAAAAACCTTGTCTATGTAATTCTTGGTCAATTTTTAATGAATATCAAATGGCTCATCGCTTAATTGCCTTAAATTTACCTCTTAAAAATTATGTGTGAAGTGATTATTACTATTTTTCCTAATTTAACAATGGTTTAAATTGATGTTTTTTGTGGCTTGTGACCATTTACCATTTATTGGAAGGAATTTTCAAGAACATAAAACATAGAATAGAAAAAAAGTTTGCATAGGTAAACTATAATATGACTAAATTTTAGTTATTAGTCCCTTTTTAATACTAATGTAATTACATAGTCATAAACAATAGAGTTTTATTTTTAAATGAAAAATTAAATAAATATTTTTTTTGAAACTAGGACCTTAAGAGCACTTTTTGAAAGGTTTGTAGATATTGTTCATTAATAATATGTTTAACAAGGAAAATTAAATTTTGTATTTTATGTAGCTAAATACTTGTTATAGTGACTATCAACATCTTTTAATAAGAATTACTATGTGAGAGAACCATGGTGGTAAGTTCTTAGAAAAAAATTGGAAATGATTTGAATTTATAATTACCACCACTACTCATTGATCAAAGAACAATGCATGTAACATGTCTATCTAACCTACAAGCTTTGGTAGATAATTTTTAAGAATACGTTACATTAAGTTATTTTTTATATGAAAGAGAAAAATAATCACATGAGGAAAAGCCAAAAGTATTATTCAATCATTACCATACACAATATTTTAATTTTATATTTAAAAGAGATGTCTTCTCAACGTAAGACTGGTATTGAAGGCCTCTTCTAGGGTTTTTTAGTTGCATGTTTGTTTTTTCTTAGGTCACCATACTTTAGGGATCTAAGTGATCTTAATACATAATTATGTGTGCTAACTCTACCTAGGGTAGGGGGATTCTTCCCTTGTTATGGCTACCTCTCAGGCCACCACTTCATTGTTTAGTGAAGTTGCAACTATAGAGAGCCATGGCACTAGTCAACAGACCCAATAATGTTATCTATAGAGTTTTATACAAGGTAAATCCTTTGTATCAGACATAGTCATACCCCTATAATATTTTTATAAAGCCTACAACTAGCTTGAGAGTCACACCCTCATAACATATTTTTAGGGAGGATTCTTAGTGACTCGCTAATTTGTCATTGGATTCATAAATTTTGATAGCCATATGACATAAAATTTTACCATATTAAAAACCTCACTAAAGGCTTCTTTCATTTAAAGTTTGTAAAACCATAGCATGTCATTGTAGTTATGAGAAAAGGTCCTTGGTATATTAGAAATACACTTTTAATTATTCAACCCTAGCACCATAATTTTATAGTCTCTATCAATGTTTTCTACACGTCCCCTTCTAGGTGGAATTCCAAGGTCTACCCTTGTCCCTTTGTCCATTTATACCATATATTTTTGCACCCATTGGCAAGTATGTGTGCATGGACCCACAAAAATTCTATATTGTGTGGCCTTAAAAATGCATTTGCATTTAAATTTATCTCTCGAAGGACCTTAAGGACTCTACTGAGGTGAGACCTATTTTCAACAATGGGTGGTCTATATAAATATCCCCAAGACTTGTTACCATTGTTAGCCCACAAATCACAAGATAAAATGTTACCCTCTTATAGAGGGTTGTTAAATAAATAGAGCTCTTATAGAAGCGTTAGCACCTTCGATAGCAGTTCAATATACCCCTCCTACTAATGAAGGTATGGAATGGATGTTTATCACCAATAAAAATGGTAAAGGCAACCAATCATAGCCTTTTGTGGGAGATAGTAAAAATGAGTCTCAATTGGGCTTTTAGCTAGAAATATCTAATGCAATTTCTATAAAAGGAACTTTTGTTTCTCCTCTTGTAAGTACTTGTAATGGTAGTAACCAAAAAGTCTCCTCGACTCCTCAAGGCTTTCAATTGGCCCATCTGTTGGATTTTCTAGATTCCATACCCTTAAGTGGATGCCCTATCTCTCCTCCTAGTCCATCTAGTGAAGTTCCTTCATGGAACCCTCATTGCTTTTACAGTCCAGCTAGGGAGTCCATGGGTTTCCCTATGTAAATATGAAGATACACAAATTTGTTTGGGGAAAACCATAATAGGTTTCTCATAAATGCCTTCAAATATTTGGTATATTTGAAGTACTTCTAAGGTCATCAAAGGAAATATGCTTCTCGATCATGTCTCAAGAAGGGTATGTCCTAGAATATTAGGGGTTTGATAGATCCTATGCACAATTACATTACACATTAGGGTTTGGATGACTTAAAGATCATATTTGATAGTATTGATATTTTATGTCTTCCAAAAGTCAAAGTCACTAACTTCTATCAAGTACTTTCTCCTTTATCTGGCCTTGGGGCCATAACTGTCATATTATGCATAACACATGTAAATGAGGGGTAATCATCTTCCTTTGAGAAACCTACCATTCTAATTTGATCTCTTGGGGATGTGATGCTTCCAATCATGTTGTCTAGGTAGTGCTAGAGATTGATGGCCATTTCCTTGGTGTGCTCAAAACCAATGCACCTAATTATGCTAATGATCATTGTGCTCTTTGGTGATGGGTGGAACTCTCTCTCTCCCCTACTATTTGGTTGCTCTATGAGGACTTCAATATGATTGAATTCTTGCATGGCAAGGTGGGTCTCCTTCCCATGCAGTGTGCCATAAAGGAAATAGAAGCATGGATTTTAATGAAATAAAATTTAGAGCTCTCTAACCACAATACCTACTTCTTACCCTATTTATTACCTACTAATGAGGTTCACGTGGTCTAAAAACCAGTAGGGCAAGATTTGTGTGCTGAAATTATTGGATAGAGATGCTCTCAAATTTTGATATTAAACACTAATATTAAGAGAGAGTTATATGTGGCTTCAACTCATCTACATTCCAATACTTTCAGTGAGGAACTTTATAAGCATATCAAGAATATCAAACACTAGATTCTGATAGTAAAGCACTATGATGCTAGAAGGGCAAAAATCAAGGTAAGGTTGTACTAGATTAAAATTGGTGACAGGGTAACCAAGGAGTTCTTCCAGTGCTTGCATCCTCATAATCAATTTCTGGGCATCTATTCCCTTAACATTAATGGAGAGCATATTTATGAGCTTCCTCACATTATTTATACTTCTAAATAATATTATCAAACTGTGTTTATATCTTAGTCTTGCTCCCCTCAATGTGACCACGCTCTTAACTCCTGCATATTTATTGTTCTAGTGCAAAATGTTGAGTCTCAAAGAGTTGCTTGTGAAAAGGCTCACTCTTTGGAGGATTTGGAGGAAGCTCTTTATTGTATTTAGAATAATAAATCCCTTGGTCTTGATGGATTTCCCTATGAGTTCTATAAGTCCCTTTATGGTATTGTTGGGTTTTATCTTCTCAAGGATCATGAGGCCTTCTCGAGGGGTTCTTTAGGACCTATTATTAATTAAGGGATTAATAAATCTATTCCCAAGTATGGTGAAATGAAAGTCATAAACAATTGGAGGTCTATTATTCTCCATAATGTTTCCTATAAAATCATTGCCAAATCCCTGGCTTTGCACATCCACCATCTCCTTCCCATCATAATTCACCTAGAGCAAACTGGCATTATTCAAGGTAGGTTCATCATTGAAAACATTATTGTTATTGAGGAAGGCATTGAGTGAGCTTGTAATTCCAACCAATAATCCCTATTCATAAAAATAAAATTTTAGAAATCCTATGATAGGATTGGTTGATCATTAATTATGTTTATGCTTAAAGCTCTTGGTTTTTATCCCTCCTTCATTAGCTTTGTGGAGATGTTGTTTGTTGAGGCTTCGACTAATTTATCCATTAATAGTCATAAGTCCTCAACCATTGGTCTCTTCCATTACATTTGACAAGATTGCTCATTGGAATCATCCTTGTATGTCCTCATCATTGAGGGGATTGGCTATTTATTAGCTCACCATACCACTCAAAACTTTTTTAGTGAATTTCTCTCCCTAGAGGTAAGTCTTAGTTGATCAACGGTAATTTTACTAATGATTATTTCTTTGTGCTTATTGAGGATGAAGGTGTTATTTAGTAGGCACTTGCCTTCCTAGAAACTATTTATTTGGCTTTCAAATACTCCATTCAATGGAGAATGACTTAATTTTATAGATAATATTTTGACTCGATGTTCCATTGACATAGTCAATATTAGTGGAGGATCATCTAGGATGGGGAAATATTTTGCTTTTTAGGTATTCATTTTTTATTTAACAGTTCAGTTTTAGAGTTGTGGAAGTATGCCATTAATAGGGTAGAATAGAAACTTACCTATTGGTCCACTAAGAGGATTTCCCTTGCTAGTAAATTGTAAATTTGCTCAAAAGTCCTTGTGTCTACCCATGTTTATTATTCTTCCTATTGTGTACCATACAAAAACTAAGATAATAATCTTAATAAGATTATGCAGGACTATTTATGGTCCTGTTATAGTAATAGTTTGGTATTCCACCATGTTTATTGGTAGTATTATTGTCTCCCAAAAATGCATGAGAAGCTTGGCATTTTCAATACACAATGTCAAGGTTGGACTTTCTTTGTTAAGTGGGTCATTAAAGACCTTGTGAGCAATGAGACCTCACGGATTCTCATCCATCACTATATATACAAAGGTTTTCCTTTTGGCTATGAGAGTTGGAGGGACATGTATTTCCCTTCCCTCCTTATTTCTCCAATGTCTATTAAAGTGATAATATCCTTCGTTATCAAGAGCATTTGGAAATATTGGGAGAGTGTTAAGCCTTAGCTAAGATGAAATGGTAAAAGCTTTTGGAATGAAATCTCCATAAACCAAATGAATGTCTAGTGGTCATGTATCATCACCTATGAGGGTTATCCACTTGTGCAAATTCCCTAGGTTCATGCACTTTGAATTTTTGCAAAGGTGTGTAGTGCATCACCAATATCTTTTCTCATCCTAAGAGGAATTGGATCCCTTGGGATGAATTTAGAGTTAAATTTTACCTTAGGAAATTTGACAAGGACACATTTGAGGTTATCAAGGTTGGTTTCCTTGAATTTGCGTTTAACAATTTTTTGTGCTTTTACAACGACCTTGGTGGAATTATTGGATTGTCTAGATATAGTTATTTTGAATTGTATTAACTTGGTTCTAACATCTAGATAATTTGTGGCCTTTGGATCTTCATGATGGAATACAACTATATTAAATCAAGGCCCTACAATTGGCATATTCTTTGCCCTTGATCCTATTATCTTGATGCTTTATCTTTTACTACAATAGGCCACATTTTAGCTTTATCTTGATTGATCTCATCAGCTTTATATTTTTTTGGTTGAATCATTCCAAGAAAATCAACCATTTTGACCCAAGCCTCATTACAAAAAGAAGCTACAAATATAATTATATCCATTATCCTTTTTGCTTTATTTCCAAAGTCTTTTGTTGCAAATATTTTCTCTTGAGAAAATATGATTATAGACTCAATCATTTCCAATAATTTAGTAAGCTATTGAGTGAGCTTGTCCTCATGTTTTTGATCACATTCAAAATCCTATATTATTTTGGATATCAATTCATTAGTATTATTACCAACAAAGAGTTCTTCAAGCAAGATTTCAGCTTATTTTCTCTTATTATCCATTTCCTTTCCCCAAGCATCCATGTCATTAGTAAGTTTCTTCAGTAGGACCTTTCATGAAAGTATGTGACCTAATTTCATAAATATAGATTTGCATTCATAAACATTCCCTTCAAAAGTAGTCATATTTTTTGTTCTTATTTGATCATACTACTATTCACAAATTTGGAAAATGTGTTGTATGGATGATACCTTTTGATTTACCTCTTCCAATAGTATCTTTATGCTATGGATTGTGACTTATATCAACCAAATATATGATACGTCTAGTCAATATCTGCATTTTAGCTCTTGGCTTAGGAATAATCTTTTCTTTGTATCTTTGAATAAAAGTAGCACTATCAAATTGTTTAGTTGCTCCTTTATGTGGTACCTATACTTTGAGCCTATCAACTTCAACATGTAATTACCTAACCCTTTTCTTTAAATCTTGATTATCTTTGCTAGTTTTGTTTCATCCTCATATTCTTCTGATGCCTCATTGATGGAGTCAGGAGGTTATCGACTATGGTGAGGATCGAGATACACTAGTTTTGTCTCATTCTTGTATTCTTTTGATTCTCACTAAGGGAGTCAAAAAGTTTAATAGAAACTACTATTATAAAAATGTGATCTCCTAATAGATGAAATTATCCTAGGGTGGTGTAATCATTCTCATCGATATCCTCTCTAAAGCCTATGGCTAGGCACAAGAGGGAGTCTACAAGGAGTTCATATGGCATACATATAGAATACCCTAAGCCGAATTTGTACATAAGAATTTGGTATTATGGCTGATAGGGTGTCTAAAGACATTGCTCATAGTGCTCTAGGACATTTTCATGCTAATGATAGCAATAAAATTACCGCAAGGTGAACTCAAGGTTTGAAATGTACCCAATGTTTCTTGAGAAAGGTTCATTATGGCGGTATATTATAGAAAAATAATCCATAAATTTATAGAATCCCCATAGATAAAGTTTATTTGATTTGAGGGGACCCCCAAGGGTACAATGGTACCAATATATAATAACATCACATGAGGTCTACCCATATACTGGACGGACTCAATGAGTAGTATGAATGTGACATTTTGTACTAGGTACTCAATGAGACTAGGGTTAGCCAAGTGGATCATGACTTGCAATGGAGATAATGGAGATGATGAGGATGATTGAGGTGTGATGTGATGTGGTTCATCCATCATAGAAAATGATTCTTCTTCTTCCATGGAAATTGGAATTTCTACTACGGATATGGGAGGGATGAATGATGGAGTTTCCTCCATTGGTACCTTCAAATTCTTGCTCGAAGGACCTGATGATGAATAAGGGATGTCAGAAGAGACCAATTGTGAGGGGTAATATGGAGGTGATTATTTGAATGAATCATTGTACGAGGGTGATGGTTTTGATGGGGGCTTTAGACATTTAAAAGGGCCATCAGGCTAAATGTCCAAATGCATATATGGTAGGACAAATTATCATAGATTACTGACCAAATTAACATATTTGAAAGATTCAAAGTTGAAGGGACTACTTGAAATTATCCCTCATGGAAATATTTGATGCACTAGTGTGGTATATATGGGACACACTTCATGTTTATAATATAAGGTCATCCAAGAAATATGTTATATTGTATCACATCTTCTAAAATATGGCAGAATACTAGAATTATATTTAGTCTAACCTAGATAGGAAGGACTATGTACCAACTGTAGAGCATCGTTAAATTCTTGAATAGTGAAAGTGAATGCCATAATATGCGATGTTGGAATATTGAGATGGTTTAATGTAACTATGATGATGATGTTTATGGAGGAACCCATGTTAATAAACATCTAATTATAAGGAATCCTAGTTATGCATGCAATGATGTGCAATGGAGGATTAGCTATGTCAATGGGTATTGGTTTTATCTCATTATCATAGAAGGTTATAATAGGTTCTTGGCATTTCTGAACATACCCTATAAAATTGGTGAAAGCATTAGGATCTTGGGGATGTAATTCAATGAATTTCAAAATCCCCATCAAAGCTTCTTTATGTCTTGTTAGATTTTGAGATAGATCATAATGGGAGATAAAAATCACAAGATGTAGAAATATGAGAGAAAGTAAATTTACAAGATTACATAAATATGCTATAGATAGAAATGACTAAAATGTATATAATGTTTCTATGGAGTAAATGGATACTCCATGCAAGAAGCTACAAGACTACATTGTGCTCCATCATGATGTAAATCTAGCTGCAAGAGGTCAAAACAAAATACCTCCCATTACATAAAAACTATAGTAAATAAAAATAATATATAAAACCCTCCATTTACATAAAAAATGTAATAAATGAAAATAATCAGTAAAACCCTCCATTCACATAAAAACTATAGTACATGGAAATAAACCAGTAAAAAAACTATTTTCTCATTTCTGGATTCACTTCCCTTTACAATGCAATACCAAGGGAATATATATGCCCAAATAAACCCTAAAATAAAACCCTAAAATTGAAGCCCTAAAAGAAACCCTAAAAGAAAACCCTAAAGCTTAAAACCCTAAAAATAAAAAAATTACTATTTTCGGCAAATTATTTTTTCATAAAAAATTATCTTTTTAGTAATTACCATTTTTGGCAAATTATATTTTACGTCAAATAATTCCATTTTTAGTAATAAAAAAATTACTTTAAAACTTATTTAAAAAAAAACCCTCTAAATATAGGCTCCTGCATCATTCTCCTTTGATTGAAAAGAACTCTACTCCTATGAGTTCCTCTAATCAAACTCATAATCGTTATTCATAGAGTGTCACACATATGCAAGTACTCCTCAAAGAACCAATCTCCTTCTGAGGTTTTATATCTCAAACCTCTTGCAAGCACTACACATAGTGCCAATTTATTCCTTTGAGGTTTTAAAATAGCAAACCTCCTACAAGCACTACACAAAGTGCCAATTCTTCCCTATGAGATTTTTAATGAAAAAAAACCTCCTATAAGCACTACACATGGTGCCAATTTATTTCTTTAAGGTTTTAAAAACCTTCTGCAAACACTACACAAAGTGCCAATTCCTCCTTTTGAGGTTTTATATAAAAAAAACATCTTGCAAGCACTTACACAAAGTGCCAATTTCTTTCTCTAAGGTTTTATGCCAATCTATTTCTCTAAGGCTTTTACATAAAAAATACCTCCTGCAAGAACTTACACAGAGTGCCAATTTTTTTCTCCAAGGTTTTACAAACCTTCTACAAGCACTGCATAGAGTGCCAATTTTTATTTTTGAGCCTCTTTGCTCTCCTCTCATTTTCTTTTTTCTTCTCTTCTCTTTTCTCCTCCCAAAATGATCCAACTTGCTCTGATACCAAATGATGTAAATCTAGCTACAAGAGGTCAAAAAAAATACCTCCCATTACATAAAAACTACAGTAAATGAAAATAATATGTAAAACCCTCCATTTACATAAAAATTGCAATAAATGAAAATAATCAGTAAAACCCTCCATTCACATAAAAACTATAGTACATGGAAATAAACTAGTAAAAAAATTATTTTCTCATTCCTGGATTCACTTCCCCTTTTACAATGCAATACCAAGGGAATATATATCTCCAAATAAACCCTAAAATAAAACCCTAAAACTTGAAGCCCTAAAAGAAACCCTAAAGCTTAAAACCCTAGAAATAAAAAAATTACTATTTTCGGCAAATTATTTTTTCATAAAAAATTGTCTTTTTAGTAATTACCATTTTTAGCAAATTATATTTTGCATCAAATAATTCCATTTTGAGTAATAAAAAAATTACTTTAAAACTTATTTAAAAAAAAACCCTCTAAATATAGGCTCCTACATCACATCACTAATGGAGTTACATAGTAATTATACTACTACCTATTATCTTATCAATATTTACAATGAGGCCATTTTATAATGGAAGATAGATTCCTTGGCCAACACTCTACCTATTTGTACAAGGGACACCTTGCACATTTACAGCTTGCACATTGACACTTGTGCATTTATTACATTACATAATGTAACTAGATAAATTCCCCCTAAAGTAATCTATTTTCCTGAGTATGCATCTGGAAAGGTACATTTACATGATCCAAATGGTGTAATAGACTCTAACTCTAACACCCCATGTATTACATTATTTGGGTATTGAAGACTTTAGTCTTTAGTATGGATCTATTTCTTCATCTTGAAATTTGGACTCTTCCTATAGATTATTTGTGACCTATTCAAGAAAACGGTTAGTGTCTCTATAATGTGTTAAATTTGCTGATAGAGCTTTCTCGTCATAAATTTTTGTGTGTTCCTCCACTTCAATTTCTTCTATCCTCTAAACTAGGTATCCTTTATGATTCCGCTTTCGATACTCCAATTGAGGATAGTTGGTTGGTCACTAAAAATTTTGTTGATAAGAATTCCTTTGATATTATCATGGTTGAAATTGATTCCCATTTTTTATCTGATTTCCTTGATTCTAGTTTCTGGGATTATACTTGCAATAACTAGTACTATGACCTTTCTTTCTGCATATCTGACAATACCATGTTCTCCATCCTTTTGATGATAAAGAAATATTTTCTTGTGTATTATATTTTGATTTCAATGCAATTTTAGTCATATCATATTTCATAGTGTGTTCCACCTCATATTCTTAAGATATTGACTAAGTCATCAAAAAAAGTATCTTTACTTAGGATTTGTAAATATGTGACCAAATGCTTATAGTTTTCTAGAATTGCGCTCATGGTTACTTGAGTAAGAAGTTCATCTTTAGGCTCTTGTACAAGGATTACCAATTTCCCCTTAATAAATTCTACCTTCCTTAGAAATAGTTCTATGCTTTCTCCACTACTCATTTTTAAGGAATGTAGTTGAGTTTGTATATGAAGAATGGTGGTTTTATTCTTTTCTTAAAATATTTTTCTCTAAGCTTGTCCAAGATTTCGTAGATGTTTTTTTCTAAAATGATATAAAGTTGTATTTCATCAGTGATAGAAAATGTTATGATAATTAGGGATTTTGAATCATTTTCCTTAAATTTTAGAATCTTAGTATCACCTATGCCAGGTTTCTTTGTTTTCCCTTGGATAATATCCCAATTTTTTTCATATACCAAGATTTCTTTTACTTTATTCTTCCAAGAGAAATAATTTGGGCCCTTGAGTAATTGGGATTCAGCTAGGAAGAATTTTTTGGATGTCATTGAATTCCCTTTAACAACTCTTAGATTTTGTGAACTTCCTTATGTCTCCCTAAAGACGACAGCTCACAGACCTAATAATATTTTAGGCTTTGTAGAAAGCTTATATCTATCCAATGAATTTGGAACTTGATAATGTTTTATGGATGCTAATATTAGCAAGTTTTATAAAATACCTTATGACTCCCTATGATGTTTCGGATGGGATATGTGATCAATATAGTGTTTTTTTGTAAATTGTAGTTCAATTTTGGGTTGATTTTGTGAAAATTTGCAAACATCAAAATCGACATTTTTATCTCCTTATTACTCCTAAGCACTATTTTCAATTTTTGAAGACAATTTATAAAGTACCCTTATAACTCCAAAGGACTTAAGTTTAAAGTAATCTAATAATAAAATCAACCTTTACCTTAATAATTCTTTGATGCTGTTCAATGACAGATTTGTATCTTTGTGTTGTGTAGCGCTCATGGGAAATCAAAACCCTCTTTGATCGGTGTTGGTTTCCTCCTTGGTTGGTGCTCTTTCTATTTCATAAATGACACCAAAAAATTCCTTGAAATACGCTTTGCAAAGCTCATCTCAATGCAAGGACTAGCTCGTGATGACTTTATCACCATTCCATCACAAGGCAAAGAAAGAGAGAAATAAAAATATATTATTGATAATGAAAAACTGATACACTCGAGAAAGGGTATGAGACCCTTTATATAGGTTCCTTCGCTAACACTCTACCTAACTATGCAAAGGACAACTTGCACATATATAACTTACACATTGACACTTGTGCATTTACACTGTTGCATGAAGCAACTAGATAACTTCCCCTTAAAGTAATATAACATAACCAAATGATGTAATATATTCTAACACCCCCCTATATTAAATTATTTTTTATGAATTTCTCTTGAATCACATATATGATCTCTGAATGTTTGAAACTTGATTTTTCCAAGTGCCTTTGTAAATATGTTTGTTAGCTGATCTTTTGTAGGTACATACTTGAGGATGATGTGTTTTTTCTAAATTTTTTCTCTATTGAAATGGCATTGAGCTTCAGTATGATTTGTTCTTTCATGTATGATTGGATTCTTGATCAGATTCAATACTTCTTGATTATTACAAAATATTATAGTTGAAGTTTGTTTGATTCCCATGTCAGATAGTATGTATTGCAACCACAAGGCTTCACAGGTTATATCTCTTGCTACTTTGTATTTTGCTTTAGTTGATGATTGTTTTACTGTATGTTGTTTCTTGTTGTGCCAAGATATGGGTTCGGATCCAAGATAGAAGACATAACCTGACGTAGATTTTCTATCATCAATAGACCCATCATAGTCTGATTCTGAGTATACTTGTAGATAAAAGTCTTTGACATTATTCATATAAGTTAGTCCATAGTCTATAGTCTTCTTGATATATTTTAATTTTCTTTTCGTAGCTTTCCAGTGACTTTCTCTTGGTTCTTGCAAACACATGAAAGATAATTTAATGCAAATTTTATGTCTTGTTGGATATTTTTTAAGTATTTAAGACTTCCAATCAATTGAGGATACATTGTTACTAAAATAAATGGTGTTTTATCATTTTAAATAGTTGAATTCATTGTTCCATTGGTGTATCTTTGGGCTTGCACTCTGTCATCTTGTATTTTCAAGAAGAGCTTTTACATATTTTGATTGAGTGATAACTATTTTATATTCTCCTTGATAAATCTCTAAACCAAGATAGTAGTTCATTAGGCCTAGATCTTTCATTTCAAAATCCATTTCTAGATCCATTTTTATGTCACTTATTAACTTTTTTGAACTTCCAGTAATCACTATGTCATCAACCTATACTATGAGAATCAAGATATCATTTCCAATATTCTTGGTA
The DNA here is from genome assembly GCA_028583015.1 of Wollemia nobilis. Classification (NCBI taxonomy): domain Eukaryota; kingdom Viridiplantae; phylum Streptophyta; class Pinopsida; order Araucariales; family Araucariaceae; genus Wollemia; species Wollemia nobilis. The sequence continues at coordinate 456,788 of JAQPPZ010014509.1, forward strand.
TATAAACTATGATCCATTGTGCTTCTATTGAAATTATGATGTAGGAGTGATTATTGATCTTGATGTTCCATGCTCTAGGAGCTTGTTTTAAACTATATAGAGATTTATTCAATTTGCATACCTTACTTTCTTGTCCTTGAATGAGAAAGACTTCAGGTTGTGTCATATAGACTTATTCCTCTAATTCACCATTAAGGAATGCACTTTTTACATCCATATGATGAATTCTTCACCCTTGATGTGTTTCTAGAATGCAAAATGTTTGGATAGTAGTCATTCGAGTTGTTGGTGTGAATGTTTCTTCATAGTCAATTTCCTTTTTTTGAGTATACCCTTTGGCCACTATTTGAACCTTGTATTTATCAAGTGTTCCATCATCTTTGTATTTTATTTTGTATACCCACTTGCATCCCATTAATTTTTTCCTGAAGGTAGTTTTACTAGATTCCATGTCTTATTCTTCTTGAGTGATGTATATTTGGATTCTATAGATGCTTTCCAGTGTGAGTTTTACAATGCTTGAGAAGCTGATATTGGTTTCACTATGTTATTTAGCATTCCTCTATTCATTATGGTCATATTGTGAGTTTGAGATCATGTGGCAGTAAGATCTGGTATCCTTTCTATATTTTATTCTCTAAGAGTATCTTTGAGCCATATTGGTTCTTTTTACTGTTGTATAGTTGATGCTTATGTATCATGTTCTTCTAATTCTAGCTCTATGCTCATGGTGTCTTCTTTAGGTAGATTTAAGAGAACTTTTGTATCACTATTGGATTCATATGTGTTGATTTTGAATTTTTCATCAAATATCACATCTCTACTAATGTAATCTATCTTTGTATATGGATCTAATATTATGTATCATGTAGATTCATTATCATAGCCAACAAATATCCCTGTTATAGTTTTGTCATCTAACTTGGTCCTCTTTTGCTTTGGAATATGCATGTAGGCTTTGCATCCAAAGATTTTTAGTCTTTATATATTGGGATTTTGTCCTAACAATGCTTATTCTGGTGTAATATGCTTGAGTACTCTTGTTGGTAGTTTGTTTTGTATGTATACTATTGTGTATACTACTTCATCCCAGTATTTATGATCAAGTTTTGCTTCTTTTAAAATACATCTTACCATTTCCATTACTGATATATTTATTATTTCTACAATTCCATTTTTTTGAGGTGAGTATGTTGTAGTAAGTTGTCTTTTGATTCCATTGTCTTCAATAAAAGAATAAAATTCTTTAGAAACAAATTATCGTCCTCTATCTGAACGAATTTATTTTATGGTATTTCCTAATTCTTTTTCAACTTAAAGTTTGAATTTTTTGAAGTAGCTAAATGCTTCTACTTTGTAATTCATGAAATATACCCATATATTTCTAGTATGATCATCAACAAACATAAAAAAAGTATTTATGTCCTACAACACTATCAACTTTCATTAGTCCACACAAAAATGTATATATTATTTATAGAGGATGTTGAGCTTTGTGTTGACGAAGTTCGAAAGGAATTCTATGTTGTTTTCTTGCTAAAAATTTTACACGTACAATAGTTTCTGGAGATAATATGGGTATTCCTTCCACCATTTTATATTTGAATATTTTCTTCATTGATGTCTCTATGGTATGTCCTAGTCATTTGTGCCATAGTTCTAAAGCATTAACTAAAAGAGCTAAGTGAAAAGTGGTGTCCAGGATGAATAGGTCATTTTATATGATCTTGATGCTATAATTATTCCCTATATAGATATGTGACAATGATTTCTACCAGTGAGAACCTTGAACTCAATGGTTAAGTCTTGATCCATGAGCTGAGAAATAGAAATAATATTAGTGGTTAATCCTAGAATACACAACACATTTTTTACTATACCTCTTCCATCCTCAAGATTTACTAGAATATTTATGATTCCTTTCACTTTATATGTTGTACTATCTGCTACTGCAACTAGCTTTTCATTTATCTTTTTCAAAAAGTTGAACCAATGTATGTTTTCTATCATATGCTTACTTGCACCTGAATATATATACCAACACTCCATGATGTTATTTAGTACTTTATGTCTTCCTAGAGATTTTTAGATAGTTCTTTTGTAAATATATAGTTCAATTTTGGTTGATTTTGTACAAATTTTAGAAACATCAAAAATCAACTTCTTAAAACCTTATTACTCCTATTGAACTAAGCACTTTTCAATTTTTAAGAAGTTCTAATGTTGGATTTATTTTGTCCCTTTTAAGAAGTTTTGAGACAAGAAAATTATAATTTTCCAACCTTAGAAAAAAACCTAATAATATCTTTTTATATCCCTTGGATCATTTTATTTCCAATAAATTAATTTGATGCAGTAACCCTTGTGGCTTTCAAATTAGGAAAATTAGAAAATTAATAATATTTGCAAAAAATATTAAAGAATTTATTGCAAGTAGAACTCCTTATTTCTCCTAGGTTAAATTGCAAATATCAATTCAATTTGAAAAGTTATCTCTTCTAGATTTTTCTTTCAAAATCTAAAATTTAACCTTAGCTTATAACCCTTAGATCTCCAAAAATTGAAGCAATAATAAAATGGGATTAAACCTTACATTTTGGATGCTAAATCTCCTCACTGTTTGGCGCTTTCTTCGGTTGGATATAACAACAATATAAAGATCACCTTTGGTGCTAGAATAAATGGAGATTCCTTGGAATTGCTTGTCTTAAATGCTAGAATGTATGTGCTGTAAAAATAGGAAAATTTGACCTTCAATACCAGGAGCCTTTAATGCTCCTTCTTCATTCCTTCAAAATTGCACTTCAAATGGTTTTGATCATGCTCTACTCTCTATTCAAATTTTGACTTTGGGTGCCTTTTATGGATGAATAATCATGGGCTTTGTGATACGTGTCACACCTATTACAAATGAGCGCTCATATCCTTCTTTAACATACCAATTTATTGCTCAACACTCCTTGATCATTCTATAACGTAGGAGCACTCATGTGGTCATTTATGTGAAGCTTGTGGAGGACAAAAAGTATTACCACTTCCTTGATATTCCTTGTAACTCCTACGTAAGGTTTCTTGAGTGTTGAGAGATGAAATGGTGCCTTATAAAGTTTGTGCCAAGTGGAATTAAAACTCTCTACATGAAGTCCTTCCCTGTAACATCTTCCAAGATGAATATTATAACTCCTTAAATCCTTTTGTATGCTATTTCTTTGCTTTGCTACGTTTCTTGGGCAGGAAGCAAAAATTTCTTTTGCAGATGGATTGACGATGCGCTATGGAGCTTTGAATGTCAGTTTTGGTGCTTCCTTTTGTGGATGGTCTTCTCCAAGTTAAATACCTTGAATGTAGCACCTTTGGTTCTTGTATTATATGCTTCCAACATGTTGATTCTTGTGTTTATTTTTATATCTTTTTACAGTAGATATACACTATTTTTGTCTATGTAAATATAGCTTGATGATAGCCTTATGTGGGCTTTGATTTTGTAGGTTTGTCCATCCAAGATGAGCCCTTTGCGTGGCTCATTTTCCTTGGGAAGAAGAGTGTTGAATTTCGATATTCCTTGGTTGATTTACCCTGTATTTATTGTGCCTTTTGAGGTGCTTTTAAATATTCTTTTTTCCTATAAAAACTAGATTAGAGTACTACAATAAAATGCATCATAAATTGTATACAAGGATTTTTTAATGTACCTTCTTTTGCACTCTATTTCAATATTTGAAATTCTAGTTTTTTGGCATATTTTTCTTACAATATACGGGTTTTGAGGTTGTATTTTATGAGTATACACCTCCCCATTTTTGATTGGACACTTTGATAATAAATTCAATCTTAGATAATAGTGGATAGAAGCTCTTTAGTTGATGCTATTTATGCACTTTCTTTCCTTGCATCTAACATTGTAATGCTTTGGATTTGAGACTCACCAAGTCTCAATATTTGAAGCTTCTATTTCTATTTTTGGTTGGTTGTGTTTTTTTCCAAATTTTAGAGGATTCTAACCTATTTTGGTGAATTCACTTGGCCACTATATGTTGCAGATTTTTGTGCTTTAATAGTGTCTTTAGACACTTGATACATAGCATATTTTATGCCCTTCAAAAATATAAAATTAATTTCTTTTGAAAGTAGTATAATAGTGCAAACAAATCTAATAGAATTTTTTTTTAATGCACTAACAATTTCACTTTATCACTCCAATCAACTCTCAATATAATGCTCTTTATCAAATTTACTGTAACTAATCAAGAATAATCTGAAATGAACCTTAAATAATTATTTTGTAATTTCACTACAATTTAGTATTGTAGGATTTAGTCTTATTTTTATTTTTCTAAAGTAGATTATAGGTGGTTGACAAAAGCAATTCTAAAATCTAATCAAGTCCCAATTAATGTGCAAATAAATCCTTAAAATAACATTTTTTTTACACTTTTGAAGATTGTAATCTAATTTTCTTCTTGCAACTTGAATAAAAATTCAGGTGCTCTAACAAATCTGATAAGTAATCCAATTAATGAATCTACTTGCACCAAAAGTTGCATTCCTTTTGAAAGTTTTTGTAGCTCTTTTGCCACTTTTGTAGAGGATGTAGATCTTGGTGTCTAGGATCACCAAGTTGCTGCTTTGAGTAGGATCTTGCAACTTTTTGTAGACTATCATGAACAACTCCTTCTTCACCAAATGATGGTCTCAAACTTTCTTTCACGAGCCCAAGGTTTAGTGGCTTGTTCTCCTCTTGTGTTCTCCTCCTTCTGCTATATATTTGAATAAGTCTTTATCTCTGAAGTGGTGCATTCTTACCGTGAGAGGAAATATTCAAGTCTCTAGGATATGGTGTGTTTCTTATAGGCTTTGGAACTCCTTGCCAAATTCTTCATCATGGATTTGGCACTCCTTGACAAATTCTTCTCTTGGGATTGTTTTTGAATGATGATAATTTCTCCAAGTCCTTCACTATCAGGGGCTACTCCTCAGTAGTGGATTTCTCTAATGAATTCCCCTAAGAACTCTTCTTATGATCTTTAGCAAGTCTCTCCTAGCTTTTTTGTGGATGCTCGATGAGACCTTTCCAAGGTATTTGATCTTGCAGTTTTTGCATGCAGTAGTGCACAATGGTAGATCCGGTTTGCAATAGTATATTTCCTTATTTCTCTCTTGATTCACCGTGTTCTCTAATACCACTAATAACTTTAATACAATTCCATCATGAGGAAAAGAGAGGAGAGAGAAAGAAACATATATTATTGATAAACTGGTACATTCGAGTAAGGGTATGAGACCCTTTATATATGAAGATAGGTTCCTTGGCTAACACTCTACCTAACTGTGTAAAGGACAACTTGCACATATACAACTTACACATTGACACTTGTGCATTTACTATGTGCATGAAGCAACTAGATAACTTTCCCCTAAAGTAATCTAACATAACCAAATGATGTAATATATTCTAATAGTTTTCTGGTGTATGGCTTGAATTACCCTTTTTCTCCAAGTGAGGTTCAATGCATAAAATGCTTAAATTCATTCTATTTTTGTTTCTAGGATAGAAACCTTAAATAGGATTAAATTTGTTCTGTCATTTGAAGTGCTACCAGGTAGGTGTCTTCAACGTACCTTTGGTAATGATAAGGTTGGTGGTAACCTCCAAAGATTCTTAACTCCTTCTAAAACGTATGTAACCCTATTTTAGGTGAGCGTTTGGGTCTTCATGAAAGTTGATATACTTAGAAAATTTGTGCCAAGTGGCACTCAAGACTTGTGCATGTAACACTTCAAATATGAGCTTACAACCCTAATTATTCCTTTATTTTTGCATCCTACTTGAGCTTGATATGTTTCTTGATATGCAAGCTCCATTTTGAATGATGTCTTGGTGAGGATGACCAATGGCTACAATTTTATTGCTCCATGGTTCTATGGCACATTTTCGAGATCCTTTTTTGGTGGAATTTTGCTTCAATGGATGTCTTAGATATAGATCCTTTCTCTTTACCTATTTTTAGGTTTCGTAGCTTGTTCTAATGCCTATTTCTACCCTTATTTAGTGCTTGAAAGATAGTGTTGTCTATAATAGCCAATAGGTGGCCCTTTTTCCTAACATTCTACATAAATAATTTTTCATTGAATTTTGCCATTATTTCTATGTAAACACAATAGATAATACCTTCTTTCAGTGGCTCCACTATTGCAGGTGACGTGTTCCTTATAGGCCTATATTTTATGGTGGAAAATGGTGATTTTAAACACCTCTATTCTTGTATGTGTGAGCTCTTTGGTGGCTCCTTCCTCTTTCTAGGAATATACTGGATATAACGATCGTGTGAGCTCTTCGGTGTCTCCTTCCTTTAATGATCATGTGAGATTCTTCGATGGCTCCTTTTGCTTGCCAAAAATCTACTGGATATAATGTCCTTATTTTCCCTCTATAAATAGTAATACTTTTATCCTTTCAAAGGAACAATAGAGGTGTTTTTGTAATAGATAGATCTTGCACCAAAATGAAGAATTTTTACGTAATCATTCTTGCTTATTTTTATTTGGATGATAGTCAATACAAGATAATAAAATATTTTTTTGAATAAATATTTTTGCACTCTGTGCTAAAATTAAACCCTTACATTCTCCTTGAATCTTTAGACTTCCAAGGTCTCGATTTGAGGATTCCTTCAAGGACGTCAATGGTGGCTTTCTTATCCACATTTTTTCTTCTAATGGTGGCTTCTTTTTGCCATGAAAGTGCTGCAAATTTTGTGCTCATTTTTGTGCTTTTAACAATACAAACTAATTGAGAATAACTAGTTAAAAAAATCTACTAGTATAGTGCTTAATATATGCACTTTTAATGGTAACAATAATATGACCTTATTGGTCCACTAATTTATCAAAAATGCACTTAAAAATTCCATTGCAACCTTTCAAGCATAATTTGGAATGAACTCTTGCAAATTAAACACAGTTGTAGGATCTAGTCTTCTTTTTCTCTTCAAATTATGAGATAGGTAGTTGATAGATAATTGTAACTCTAAAATATAATCAACTCCTAATGTGCAAATGATCCTTAAAATAATTTTTTCTCTTTTTCACTTTTGAAGACTATAATTCAATTTACAACTTTGCAACTTTGATCCAATATAGGGTGCTTTAACAAATCTGATAATTAATCCAATTAATGAATATTGCACCAATAGTTGCTTACCTTTTTGAAAGCTTTTTGTAGAGGATGTAGATCAATATTGTTGCTTTAGATAGAGTTTTGCAACTTTTATTAGCTTTTCCAAAAAACTCCTCCACCAAAAAGAGGTCTCAAAATTTCTTTCACGACCCTAGGGTTTGGTAGCTTGTTATTCTCTTGTAATATTCTCCTTTATACTGTAGATTTGGAGAAATATTTATGCCTTCTTGTTGTAAAAGATAATATTTAAATATTTCAGATTTGGTAAGGTTCTTCTATCTTCAAGTCTTCCTGTCAAATTCTGACTTCAAGCAGGATCTTCTTCTCAAGACTCTAAATATCTTGAGGTCATTTGTATATTATTTGTCATTCCTTTCCAATTATTCTTCTTCTTTTTGGGCTTGTTATTCAATGACAATAATTATCCCAAATCTATCCCTTATAAGAAACTTTCTTCTTGATTGAGAATTTCTCCAATGAGTTCTTCTAGGAACTCTTTTTATGATCTTGCTTCATCAAAAAGGCTCTTCAAACCTTTCTCCTTGAGACCTCTCCTAGGTATTCGATTTTATAGATTTTTTGGTTTTCCTTGAGACCTTCTTCTTCAATTTATGGAATATAGATCTCCTACCTGGATCTCTTGATTCTGCTACTTTTGGATTTGAATAGGAATCTCCTAGTCCTTTTCATTCTTCCAAGAATAGAAGTTTCTTCAATGAGATATTTACCTGATATCTTCACCTTCAAATTTTCTTTAGGTGCTAGATTTATTTTTAAGAATATACTATTCCTAAATTTCTTGTAGGAAGCTTCCCAACTCACTGAATCTCCTTTCAATACAACAAGTTATTAGTACTAAAACATGAATCTAATTCTGAATCAGGTACTCTCTTTTGGAGTCTTCTTTAGGATCAAGGATTATGTAGTCTTTCTTCAGATCAAGGCTTTCGTGGTATTTTATGTTGTGAATTTGACTCTTATCTATGGATATATTTAATCTCCAGATCTTACCATGATATTTTATCCTAGAGTCTCTTTAGTAGTATTCTTCTCTTATAGCAACTAATCTATACACTATGAAGGCACTCTGCCTTCGACTAATGAAATTGAAATTTTCTATATTTATATTGTAGGAGGTGTCCCAATCATCTGAGATTTAGTTCCTTACAATAAAATAAACTTCAATCAATAGTAAACTTTTTAGAGATGAGCTTCACTAGTTGATTCATCAAACTAGTGAATCAAATGACGAGTCATTATCTTCATGAGTTTTCCTGCAACTCTATGGGAAGAAAATGAGCCAAATGAATTTAACAATATCTCTTTCTAGTCTATTTTACCAAGAAATCTTAAGGAAATAAAATTTACATGTAATGGGTCCAAAGGAACATCTGATTTGCAAAAATTGAAGCTATGGTGACTAGCCCAATTTTAACAATAGTACTTTCTCAAATCTCTCCCTACCACGTTGACTCTTTTGAATATTTTTGCAAGATCTTGTGCACTATAGTGAATTAGGTTCATAAAACATTTAGGCTCAATAATAATGGTGGTTCTCCTCTCAATCTATAGTAGCTAGTTTTATTGTGACTAGATCTATAGTGGCTCTGATACCACTGTTGGCTTTTGAAGTAGATCACAAAGGGAGATAGAAATCACAAGATGCAAAAATATGAGAGAAATTAAATTTACAATATTATAAAAATATACTATAAATAGAAATAATAGAAATCAATACAATGTTGTTATGGAGGAAATGGAAACTCCAAGCAAGAAGCTGCAAGACTACATTGTACTCCATCACTAATGAAGTTACATAGTAATTCTACTACTACCTACTATATTATCAATCTCTTACAATGAGGCCCTTTTATAATGTAAGATAAATTCCTTGGCCAACATTCTACCCAGTTGTACAAGGGACGCCTTGCACATTTACAACTTGCACATTGACACTTGTGCATTTATTACATTGCATAAAGTAACTAGATAACTTCCCCCTAAAGTAATCTAATGTCCTAAGTACATACCTAGAAAGGTACATTTACATGATCCAAATCTAACTCTAACATATCTTGGTAATTATTGTATTAACTCATAGATGAAGAGTTTGGATGATGCTATACATAGACTTTGGGTAAGCCTGCTTCTGATCATTACCACCGGTTGCGGTTGTGGGTCTTCAACATGATTTTAATATGGTAAGTAATGTGACATAGAAGGAATGTTAATAGTAGATGCAAGTGGTGTATCTTGATCAGGATATCTTTGGTTCCCTATCATAATATTGATCATCCCTACGAACCCCTTATTGGGTGGGGTCGTATGAACTTCATTTACCTATCTTATTTGATCATCCTTAACCTCATGAGTAGGCAAGGGATCTTTGAAGATACCCATTTATTGGTTATCGAGGGCAAGAGGATTATCAATTTATAATTAATTTTTATCAAGCATGTCTTGTACTATGTTCTTGAATGCATAGCATACATGTATATCATGACCATTTTGTCAATGATATATACAAAACATGGTCTCTCTATACCCCTTATATTTTGGGTGATTTGGATCTTGTCCCTCTACCATTGTTGTGCTACTTGCTACATGTTTATGAAGATATAAATAATTCTTTTTAGTTTTATAATTATCCAAACATAGAAGACAATGCACAAGAAAAAAGTGATAAAAAGAGACCTCAATTGATATTAGAAATATTGTAGCAACAAAGAGAGAGGAAAATAATACTCTCTTGATCTCCATTAGTGAATATATCACAAATGATCTTGCCTAAATAGATTTCCACCTACTTTCTCTCCACTCTTCTCTTAGACACATTGAGTAAATAATGAGTATGGGTTTTGGTATCTATGGTTTTTAAAAAATATCTTAAAGTGATATAATGAGAATAAAATTTGAAGAGTTTTTCTACTATAAATATGAATTAATCATTTGCATAGTAAAATGAAAAAGTATCATCATATGATTTAATAAGGTGATAATTATTCTAAATTATGAGATAGATAGTTTTAAATAGCACAGGTTCATAGATATATAATGTTGAAAGGAACCTAGGTGTTGTAGGCGAGTTGGAGAGGAGAGGACAATCCTCCAAGGGAGGTCCTAGGTTCAAATATCCACCCTACCAAAAATTTAAATTGGCTACACAAAATCCAATTGATAATGTTGGTGCATGCAGGGTCAGGTGCAACTCCCGGGTGACTTTGACGGTGTAGAACCCCTTGGTCGTGGTCTCTCAGACCAAGACACCCCCATAAAGGATTTTTCGCTTTAAAAAATATTGAAAGGAATATTTTAGATTTACTTGATTAATTTATACTTTCATTTAAATTAAATATATATTAACTTATTACCCATAGGCTAGTTATAGTTGATTGTAACTCCTTTCACAATATTTGAAATTCAATACCATTAAAGGTCATTCAATTTCCCTAAGCCCATTGGCAATATTGAAGTAAAAGGGACTTAACCCTCCACCGAATCAACTCAATAACTTTGAAGGTTATTCAATTTCCCTAAACCCATTGGTAAAATCGAAGTAAAAGGATCTAACCCTCCACTCAATCAATTCAATAACCTTAAAAGTCATCCAATTTTCCTAACTTGTTGGTAAAGTCGAAGTAAAAGGGACCTAACCCTCCACTGAATTAAACTTAGGCATTACCACTTGGTTTATACCTTTTTGAATAAAATTTTGATTTAAAAACGAAGGATTTTATGTTACTTTCTCTAGTTAAGACACATAAATTTGATATTTGTTACATTTATTTTCAACTTTCCTTATTACTTGTTTAGTATTTATTTTAAACTAGGACATGATTTATTAGCAAGATGATTGTCAAATTTAGTTATCTAATATTACTTAGGATTATATTCATTAAAATACTGAAAAATATTATTGATTAAGCACATTGTTTTTAATTTTATTTTTTACATGGAGGAAGTTAAAAATAAATTTGATATTTAATGTTAGAATGAGAGGAATTTAAATTTAATAATAACAAGTTAAAAATATAAAATCTTTCGAATATTTTATTTAATAGTCAATAAATACATAAATATAAATCAATGTTTTAATGCAAGTTTGTCCACAAGATCGCAACGTCAACCTACCCTTCCGAGGACAAAAACGTAGATGCAACGTCAACCTACCCTTTGGAGGAAAAAGAGCGGATCTGCTATTAGATTGACCGTTAGGACTCAATCTTGGTCCTAGGAAAATCAACTTACACGGTTTTAAGTTTGCCGAGTTGACATGGGCTTGCATTGAAGATATGGCTAGCAGTTCTCGGGCATTCATGAAATCCAATTTTTAATAATCTTGGATATTGAAGGGGCACAGTGACTGAAGGGAGAAAGCTGCAAAATTTGGCAAGATGATATCAGAGAACGGTTCTAAGCCTCACGTTGTGTTGCTCTCTTACCCGGGGGCTCCGGCTCACACGAATCCGGCCATGGAATTCGCCATGAGGCTGGCATCCAAATCCCTGCGCGTCACATTTGTAACCAGCGGGACATTCAGGCAGGAACCCATGTCAAATATTCGATTTGAAACTATCGACGACGGGCTCGCAATAGACTTCGATCGCTCGAAAGAGAGAGATGGTGGTAGACCAGATCCACCAGGTCGGACCAAAATATCGTTCCAGCATCTCGTAGAGAGGCTCCACGCTGGCCAGAGAGTGTGTTGTATAGTCTATGATTCTTTCATCACATGGGCTCCTCGTGTTTGATATCCTCTCGGATTTTTTCTGGACCCAGCCCTGTGCAGTTTTCTGCATTTACTATCGTTATATCAATGGGCTAAGTACGTTAGGGAAGGGTTTATCTTTGTTATCTCCATGCAAAAGCTTTTCAGATAGATTTACTGGTAGCTAATTGTTGTATCTCTGGTTTTCAGTTAAAAGCGAAGAGCGAACGGAAGTAATAAAAATTCCGGGACTTCCGCAGCTGCGTCCAACGGAGCTCCCCACCTTCATACATCCCTCGAATCCCTTCCAAACATTGCAGAGGCTGGTGCGGGAGCAGTTCAGTAGCGTGTCCGAGGCGACGTGTGTGCTGGGAAACTCGTTCGATGTGCTAGAAAGCAGGGAAATCCAATCCATGGTGTCAATGGCCCCGATTCGAACCGTGGGTCCTCTCTTGCCGTCGGCTTGTCTGGAGGGAAACAATCTGGGGGACCCAAATCTGGGAAAAGCTGCAGACTCCATAGATTGGCTCAATACAAAGGCAGAGTCCAGTGTCGTATATGTTTCCTTCGGCAGCTTGGCAGTTCTTGCCAAAGAGCAGATACAGGAAATGTGAGCCAGAATTAGTTTGAATTGATTTATTCATGATAAGTCATTACAATATATAGCTTGGGAATGTAATTGAAGAATCTCTCAATTGGGTAAAAGACAGATACATGAGAATATGTAACAGACGAATCTTTCAAGTGGGTAAAAAACAGACACATGAGAATCAAATGTTCTCAACATCACACCAAACCACCTAAATATTACCTATTACAACTGGTGATATTCACAGGGAATATTTCCCCATAAAAATAGAAAAACACACTAATAATAGAAATCAATCAAACTCCACATACTCCCCCTTGAAGTTGAGGGAACTAACAAGGAAGTTCCTCAGCTTCAAAAATTGAGCTTTGACAACTCCCTTGGTGAACAAATCTGCAATGTTGTCTTCAATGCTGCAATGATGCAATTCAATCACCTTCTTCTCGACCATGTCTCGGATGAAGTGATACTTCATATCAAAATGCTTTGACCTGTTGTGATGAACTGGATTATATGCTAGCTGAATAGCACTCATGTTATCACAATACAATGTAGTAGGACCATATTGTTGTTCTCCAATTTCTTTAAAGACTTTCCTCAACCATAGTGCTTGAGCACTAGCACTTGTGATTGCAATGTATTCTGCTTCGGTGGAAGAGAGAGCAACTATAGTTTATTTCTTTGAGCTCCAAGTGATTAAACTAGACCCAAGGCTGAAACAATTACCTGATGTAGATTTTCTGTCATATATATTACTCCTCCAATCCGAATCACTAAAACCAAACAATTTTACATCTTCATTTTTACAATAATGGATGCCAAAATTCATTGTACCTTTTACATATCTCAGTATTCTTTTTGCAGCTTTCATGTGTGATTCAGAAGGGTCTCTCATATAGCTTGATACAAGTGATACAACACATGCAATTTCTGGTCTAGTGTTGGTGAGAAACATCAAACTCCCAACCATACTTCTATATGTGGTCACATCAACTTTTTCAGTTCCATCATCCTTACTTAACAACTCACCATTAGCTATTGATGTTGCAACAGGTTTACAATTTTCCATCCCAAATTTTTTTAACATATCATTGGCATATTTGTTTTGACAAATGAAAATTTCACTATCACTTTGATACACCTCCATATCAAGAAAATAGTGCATCAAGCTTAAATCTTTCATCTCAAATTCATGCATCATGGCATTCTTGAAGTCATAATTCAACTTAGGAATGCTACCTAAGTAAATCAAGTCATCCACATATAAACAAACAAGGAGAATATCATTACTTTATTTCTTATAGTATAAGGTTGGCTCACCCTTGCTTCTCACAAAACCATATTGACGTAAGTACCCATCAATTCTTGAATACCAAGCTCTTGGAGCTTGTTTAAGACCATACAAGGACTTCTTCAACCTGTATACAAGATTTTCCTAAACTTGAACTACAAATCCTTGAGGTTGTTGCACATAAACCTCCTCATCCAAGAATCCATTCAAAAAACACTTTTTACATCCAGGTGATGTACATTCTAGCTTTTATGAGCAAAAATAGAAAGAACCATCCTCATTGTTTCTTGTCTTACAACTGAAGCAAAAGTCTCCTCATAATCAATACCATACTTTTGTGTGAACCCCTTGTCCACAATTCTTGCTTTGTGTCTCTCCACATTTCCATTAGAATTATACTTTGTTTTGTAGACCCATTTAGAGCCCACAATTTTCTTGCCTTTTGGAAGGTCAACTAGCTCCCAAGTATCATTCTTCTTGATGGAGTTCATTTCTTCTTTCATTGTCTTCATCCATACATCATTAGTACATGCTTGTTCATAAGAAGATAGTTCTAAATCAACAAGAGACATTAAGACATAATTCACAACATCACCTTTGGGCTTACCATCATTTTCATCACCATACATATGCAAGTTTTCAAGTCTTTTCACCACTTGATCTACCTCTTTTGCTCTACTTCTTGTTACTCTTATTTGAATGGTTTTGTTGGATCTTTTTACTTTTCAACACATTACTTGGAGAATATTCACTCAATAGTGTGAAATCTTCATTTGTTTGAATAGTACTCCTTCAATAAATGTCACTTAAGCTTCTTACCTTCCTTGGTGGACTTGAACTTGCACTTGAAACTGAAGAACTAGATGAGGGGCTGCTTGGTGGAGAACTAGATGAAGGGCTTCTTGTTGGAGATCTAGATGAGGGGCTGCTTGGTGGAGAACTAGATGAAGGGCTTCTTGTTGGAGATCTATATGAGGGGCTGCTTGGTGGATTGGTAGCACTTTGAACTAAAACATTAGTGGGCTGCTTATCATCATAAATAATACCACCAGTCAAAACAGATTTTGACTTCTCAATATGGCCTTTTTGATGACCATAAACTCCCCCTTCATAAAAAATAACATCTCGAGACATGATTACCTTGTGTGTCTTTGGATTAAAGAGCCTATATGCTTTGGTATTTTCACAATACCCAAGGAATATGCATGCTTCACTTTTGGGATCTAACTTCTTCCTTTTTTTATCAGGAACATGTGCATAAGCCAAGAAACCAAAAACTCTGAAATAACTTACAGTTGGTTTCCTTCCATACCATGCATCATATGGAGTGATGCCATCGAAGCTAGAAGTAGGAATCCTATTCAAAATATAAATGGAAGTCCTTACTGCATCAACCCAATACATATTAGTTAACATCTTTGTTTGTAGCATGCTTCTTGCCATATTTACCACTGTTCTATTTTTACGCTCAGCCCCACCATTTTGTTGTGGTGTGTAATCAGTTGTGAGTTGCCTTCTAATACCTCAATCTTTACAAAATTGAAGAAGTTTATTTAAACAAAATTCTCCTTCCCTATTAGTCCTTAAACATTTTACATAGTGCCCACTTTGATTTTCAACATGATTTTTAAAATATTTAAAACAATCAAATGCCTCATCCTTTGTCTTCAAAATATAAACCCAACACATTCTTGAAAAATCATCTATGAAGGTGAGGAAGTATGAATTCTTACCAATACTTTGAGTCTGCATTGGCCCACAAATATCAAAATGCACCAATTTAAGGGGATAAGTGGCTCTCCATGCTTTACCTTTTGGAAAATTCATCCTTGAGTGCTTGCCCAAAGCACATCCTTCACACACACCTTTTTGAGCATCAATTTTAGGTAGCCCATATACCATCTCTTGAGAAACCATTTTCCTCAAACTAGGAAAATTTACATGGCCAAATATTAAGTGCCACAACCAACTTTTGCTATCAATGGTTGCAGATGTAAAATCATTCTTTTCTTCTCCAGATTTTAGAGGAAACAATCTATTCTTGGTCATGGGAATAGTAGTGATGTGCCTATGCCCATGATTCTTATCAAAAGTCTCACACTTATTGTTTTCAAACACAAGCTTAAATTTTTTTTCCATGATTTGCCCAACACTCAACTAATTATATTTTAAATTTGGAGTGTAATAAATATCAGTCACTTTCTTCTTACCTTCATTAGTGTGTACTTCCATGGTTCCTTTGCCTTCAACTTGCAATTATTTGTCATCTCAAAGCTTAATGTTGGACTTGTAGGAATTATCAATTGTAGATAGTAACTCCTCCTTGCCGGTCATGTGATTGGAACATCAGGTATCAAGAATCCATGTCTCGTTCATATTTTGATTAGATTTTCCATATGACAAAAATAAAATTGATGAGTCCTCCTCCTCACCATAGTGTGCATTATTGCTTCTTCCTCCATGTGATGCTTTCAATCTACAATCTTTTCAAAGTGCCCATACTTGGTACAATAGTAACATTACTTGTTACTTATTCCTTGATAGTCATTTCTTCCTCTTTCGTGAGAGCCACCTCTTCCTCTTTCTTGGAAGCCACCTCTTCCTCCTCTTGGAGAAAAACTACCTCTACCTCTTGAAGAAGATCTACCTCTTCCTCTCCATTGGCCTCTTCCTCTTGAACTAGATTCACCTTCTTTGGATGAAAATGCTTTTTCTTCCATTCCCCCAACATTTGGAGTTGAAGAGAATCTCTCCTCATGGGACATTAAGGAACCCATGAGCTGATCATATGTGAGAGTAGTCAAGTCCTTACTCTCCTCAATTACAATGGATACTTGGCTTCATTTTGGTAAAAGTGTCCTCAACATTTTATTTACAATGACTTCATTATTCACTTTTTCACCAAGAATATTAATTTTGTCAACACATGCTTTGGCTCTCATGCAATAGTCTCCAACCTTTTCATTTTCCTTCATCCCGAGATTTTCAAACTCCATTTTTAGAGTTTGCAATCTCACTTGCTTGACTTGAGTGTTGCCTTCATAGCTCTCTTTTAGAGCTTGCCATGCATCTTTGGCTGATGCACAACTTGCAATCCTTGGGAAAATGCTCTCATCCAAGGTTGTTTGCAAGTAGAATATTGCAAGACTATTCTTCTTTTGGGACTCTCTTGTTGCTTGTCTATCGGGCAGTTGGAACAGTACTCCAATCGGTTGGCTCTGTGTAGCCATCATCCACAATCTCCCAAACACCTTTGCTAATGAGCAAGTGCTTCATCTTGATTGAACAGTAGTCATAGTTGTCTCCTCTAAATTATGGGACTGGGACATTAATGTTGTCATTTTCCATTTTTACAAATCAATGGTGCAGCTCCTTCCTTACCCGCTGGTGGACTTTCAATCCCAATGATTGTTCTTCAAATGCAGCATACAACATAAAAGCAAGTCAAAAGAATCCCATCATGGAAAACCAAAAGCCATGGCCGCTTCAAACGTTCTTCGGCAACTCTTTACCTGTGGATGACTTGAAACGAGGGACTCAAGAATTCACATAGTGAAAGCCTTGACATTTAACCGTTCTTCATCAAATGAAGAAAATCGTTCGCACCGCACCGTCGACAGTTTCCAGTAAAGAATGCCATTGAAGAAACCCTAGAAGACTCAAAACCGTTGGTAATGGAGGCGGTGGTGGAAATCCTAGTGGAGGGAGTGGAGGACGGCACCGTTGCCATCCTGAAACAAGAAAAAGAAAATTAAACAAAAAATTAGCAAGGTTTCTCTCAAACCTGAATCTAATACCACATGTGAGCCATAATTAGTCTGAACTAATTTATTCATGATAAGTCATTACAATATATAGCTTGGGAATGTAACTGAAGAATCTCCCAAGTGGGTAAAAGACAGATACATGAGAATATGTAACAGACGAATCTCCCAAGTGGGTAAAAGACAAATACATGAGAATCAAATGTTCTCAACATCACACCAAACCACCTAAATATTATGTATTACAACTGGAGATATTCACAGGTAATATTCCCAAAGAAAATATAAAAAACACACTAATAATAGAAATCAATCAAACTCCAACAGGAAATAGCTCTAGGGTTGAAGGCAAGCGGAAATTGCTTCCTGTGGGTGATCCGTCATACAGAAAACAATGATAGCACTGGAGAGATGTTGCCCGAGGGCTTCCTTGACGAAACTGCAGAGAGGGAATTGGTTTTGTCATGGAGCCCTCAGATGAGGATTCTTTTTCTTCGGTGGGATCATTCATGACGCACTGTGCATGGAATTCCACGGTGGAGAGCTTGGCTTCGGGTCTCCATGTGGGGATTGGTTTTGTCATGGAGTCCTCAGATGAGGGTTCTTTCTCATTCTTCGGTGGGATCATTCATGACGCACTGTGCATGGAATTCCACGCTGGAGAGCTTGAGTTCGGGTCTCCCTGTGCTGGTGGTTCCTCAGTGGAGCGATCAGGTCACCAATTCCAAGTATGTAGAAGAGGTGTGGAAGCCGGGGATCAAATTAAGCAAACGACCAGACGGGCTGTTTGGCAGAGAAGAGGTTGAGAAATCTGTGAGGATGATCATGGAAGATGAAGCTGGCATTGAGCTAAGAAAGAATGCATTGAGATGGAAGGCGGTGACCAGGGAGTCCATGGCGAAAGGTGGGTCTTCCGATAGGAATATTCAGGATTTTGTTGACGCCATCGCCAAAGCTTAGTCAATGTCTTCCGCTGAAGTTTTTCAAATGTTTCTATGGCTTTTATTTCTATCTACTCTTTTGAACTCTTGCTCAGTATGATATCTAAGTATGGTGAAAGGTGGGTCTTCCGATAAGAATATTCAGGATTTTGTTGACGCCATCGCCAAAGCTTAGTCAATGTCTTCCGCTGAAGTTTTTCAAATTTTTCTATGGCTTTTATTTCTATCTACTCTTTTGAACTCTTGCTCAGTATGATATCTAAGTATCTGGCAGCGCTGAGTAAGATAACACCATGGAAAGGATTGATTGTGATATGCACCTATAATGAATTTTGCAGAACTTATTGCCGAATATGTATTTGGAACTTTAAAGAATTTCAGAAGATAGTTCAACGCACTAGCGTATGTCATACATAAAACAAGTTAAGTAGTCCACTGTAAGCACTAGGTGAAATATAAATTCAAATGTTATGTTAAGAAATTTATGATTTTCTATCCTTGCTATCTATAGGAAATGCTGTCGTTTGCATACATTTTGAGAATTTTGTGCATATTTCCAACTTAAGATCTTCATTTTTAATTTTATGGAATTTTGTGCATATTTCCAACTTAAGATCTTCATTTTTAATTTTATGTTAAACTCGTTATCTATTATAAATGATTTAATTTAATCTCATTGTCTATCTACTTAGCATTTCTATTAATTAATTATTCAATTTATTAAATTAATTTATATCTTTCCTATTTAAATATTATTTATTTTATATAGATTTTTTATAATATTATATTTTTTTATAAAAATTAAAGCACCTATGGATTTTGGGTTGGCAAAGAAAGTTGGTAGGCCCCCTTCGAAGGTAGGTAGGAAAAATACCATGGAGAATGTTATTTCTAATGGTGGTCAAGCTCATCTCGTTGTCGAAGAGGAAAATGGTGATAGACAACTTAAGCTTGATGATTTTAAATCCCCACTACAGGGGCATTGGCAAAAAACTTTCCTTTTGATTTTGCAATGAAGTTGTGTTCTTGGAATACTAAAGGACTTAATAGTGCATCTAAAAAACGCTTCCCTACTTCTTTAAGGAAAGAAAAATCTCCTGATTTTTTGTGTATTCAAGAATCTAAACTTGATGCCTCTACCTTGGAGGAAACCCGTAAAGTGGTTTGGAAAGAGTCTGGTTTTATGGCTTCTGAAGCCTTTGGTTCTGCTGGTGATCACCTCTTCTTTTGGTATGCATCGAATTTTTATGGCCATGTTATTTTATCCTCTAACAAGGTCATCAATATTCTTTTTTGGTGTAAATTCACTCATAGGCGGTGGGTAATGTCTAATATATATGCTTTGAATGCATATATAGATCGTCATAGATTTTGGAGGCTGTTATTGGATATGAGGAATACTTTTTTGCATGAGCCTTGGATGGTGGTTGGGGATTTTAATACCCCCTTATTTTATTTTGAGAAGCGTGGTGGAAATGTTGTTGATGATCGTAGCCTTTTCGATTTTCATGAGTTTATTAATCAGGCGGAGTTGCATGATATTGATCTCTTTGTATCTATGTTCACCTGGAGTAATCACAGAGGAGGTAATAATATTATTCTTTGTCGCCTCAATAGGGTCTTTGTTTCGAATTCCTCCTATGAACTTTTTGGAGACGCTTCCTTATCTTCCCTTCCCAGAATCGATTCTGATCATAATCCACTATGGTTAGAAATTCTTGAAGGTCTCTCATTTCTCCCTTAGTCCTTCTATTTTTAAGTGATGTGGTGCTCTCACCCCAAGTTTAAGGCTAGAATTGTTGAGTGGTGGGGAGATCCAGATTTGGGGGAAGGTATGTTTCTGCTATTGAATAAGTCAAAGAAACTCAGATTGAACCTCA
Source organism: Wollemia nobilis (assembly GCA_028583015.1). NCBI lineage: Eukaryota > Viridiplantae > Streptophyta > Pinopsida > Araucariales > Araucariaceae > Wollemia > Wollemia nobilis. The sequence goes on from JAQPPZ010014509.1 coordinate 477,138, forward strand.
AGCTTTGGAATAAGTTTACTTTTGGAAATATATTTCGGGAAAAGGAGCGATTGAAATCCCTTCTGCTTTCAATTGAAGTATTGATTGATACTCATGGTTATTCTGATCAGTTTCTTGCGAAAGAAAAGTCTACCCTATGTGCCCTCCATAATATTCAGGCCAAAGAAGAATTGTTGTGGAAACAGAAATATAGAGAGCTTTGGTTGAAGGTGATCATAATTCCCACTTTTTGCAGCCCTCCACTTTGCATCATCGGGGTCGTAATAGAATCTGTGAAATTGTGAAATCTAATGGTTCTCACTCTTTGGATCTTATGGTTATTAGGGAAGATGCGGTGGAATTCTTTGGTTCCCTCTTATGCTCTTTGCCTGATCATGATTGGGGTGCTAAAGATAGAATGTTGGTAGCTATTTCGAGCTTGGTATCTAAGGATATAAATTCCGCCCTCATGGACCCCTTGTTTGATGATGATATTCTCTCTACGCTAAAATCTATGGACCCTCTAAAAGTCCTTGGTCTTGACAGATTTCCCCTTATCTTCTTCCAAAAATTTTGGCATATTTATGGGGTGGATGTGTGCAACATAATTCGTGATTCTCAGTAGTCAAAGATGTTTCCCAAGGCTATAAATTTGAATTTCCTTGTGCTCATTCCTAAAAAGGATTTTGTGGAATCGTTTCGTGATTTCAAATCGATCACCTTATGCAATACGGTGTATAGTTTTTTTTCCAAAGCAATGGCCAATAGATTGAAGTCCCTCCTAATTTTGATTGATTCAACACAGAGTGGTTTTGTTCTTGCGAGACAAATATTAGATGGTGTCATTGTTATCCATGAACTTTTACATTTAGTGCAGAAGAGTGGCATGATCGCATTTTTTCTCAAAATGGATGCCAACAAGGCTTATGATCATGTGTCATGGCCATTTTTATTCAGAGTGTTGAGGAAGTTTGGTTTCTTTGATCCTTAGGTTAAACTGATGGAATCTTCAATCTCTTCAACATGGTTTTCCGTGTTGATGAATGGATCTCCTATAATTTTTTTTAATTCTTGTGATGAGATTCATCAAGGAGATCCTATCTCCCCTTTCCTCTTCATCCTTATAGCAGAAGCCCTCTGATGTTCTATTAAACGATGTAGTGTTGAATTTGGTCTAAGATTGGCCCTGCAAATAAGCCCGATTTCTCACTAGTAGTTTATCGATGACACTCTGCTTTCTTGTATTACATATATTTTTTTATGTGAGAGTTGTAAGCCAATTAATAAATTTTTTGAAGAGCAATGCTTTTCTTTCTTAACACCTCGGAGGTTCGTCAACAGTGGATTACTTCTATTCTGGGTTGTAGGGTAGTGTCTCTTCCAGTCACCTATCTTGGCCTTCCTTTATTTGTAGGTAGGCTTAAATATCTGCTTTGGACTCCTGTTGTTGAAAGAATGCAGAGGAAGCTTCCTTATTGGAAAGGGGATTTTCTTAGTCAATCTGGGAAGGTTGTTTTAGTCTAAATCACCCTTCAAAATATTCATATTTATTGTCTTTCTATTTTCAATATTTTAGCTAAGGTGGCATCAAAATTTGATAGCATTTGCAAAGATTTTTTGTGGTCAGGTCCTGAGTTGAAGGGGAAATCCATTTAATTTCTTGGGAGCATATTTTTTCAAGCAGAGTGATGGGATTTGAATCTCAAAAAAGTGGCTATAATGAACAAGGTGCTGTTTTCAAAGCTAGCTTGGAAGGTTACCTCCAATTCTGACCATCTTTAGCACTATTTTCTCAAAGCCAAACACAATTTCAATCAGTTTCTATCGGATCATGTTCCTGTTGGAGGATTTGCTTTTTGGAATAGTTTGGTCAAATCCAAGGATTTTATCAGAGACAATTGTTTTTGGGTTATTGATAATGGTAGATCAATATCCTTATGGGATGACTTGTGGCTTAGGAATCACCCTCTAGTTGAAGATTCCCATTTTAGAGATTTGAGTCTGCTTTCCAAAGCGGTGGATTTTCTTAGGGTGGCAGAATTTGTTTCTCTTCGTAATGGGCATAAAAATTGGTCTCTCTTCCCTCCATTTCTTAGGAATGTTCAAGACCATTTGACGTGGAAGTCCCTTATTTCTGATATGAGATGGTATGTAGTGCGTCAGGAGGAGGTGGTGGACCAGTTGGTTTGGGATGGTGATAGTGAGGGTTCCTTTATGGTTAAGGTGACCTACTCTCTTCTCTACCCTCAGGGAGCTGGTGATTTCCCCTGCTCTAATATTTGGATTAAAATTTGACTCTAGAGATTAATATTTTTTTTGGTTGGCGATTCAAAACAAAGACCTTACTATAGAAAATTTTTAGAAGAGAGGGTTTAATTTGATTAATCAGTGCTTCCTCTGCAAACACGACTAAGAATATTCCTATCAGTTGTTCCTTAAGTGCAATATCTTTTGGGAAATTCTTTATAACTCCCTTCAGTAGATTTGGGTTACCTAGATTTTGTCGAATTATTTATATGAGTTGGTCAATCACTGGTCATCTCCCTTCTCTTCTCCCTAAGTAAAAAATTTTTGGAAATTTTTGCTCCCCCATATTCTATGGGGGATGTGGAAGGAGTGCAATGCAAGAATTTTTGAAATTCTGAAGGGGGTTTCTTTCATTTAAGCCAAATAATTGTATGGAAGGTGGTTGAAAATTTTTTGGTGTCTTCAAAAGACTCCCTCCATTTTGTGCCATGTGGATACCCTAATTTTACTGTGGAATAGTTCCTTGGTTTCCATATAGAATTAAGGCCCCCACCAGCTCTGAATATTCATACATCTATCCATTGGGTCCTGCTCTCGGTTGGCTAGTTTAAACTCAATTTTTATGGCACGTCGAAGGGAAATCTAGGCTCAGTTGGTGTAGGTGGTATTATCTATGATTTCATGGTTAAACTATTTTAGCTTTCACTAAATATTTTGGCATTCAATCCTCACACAGTGTGGAAGCTTGCACCTCTTTCTTTAGAATTCAAATGCTAAAGGACCTTGGTTTCCACAAAGTATTCATTGAGGGGGATTCACTGAATGTAACTAAAATGCTTAAGGGTGAATGCCATCTTAGATGGTATATTTATAGGAATCTAGGTTCCATTTATTATCATTGGAAGAGCTGCAAATCAATCAAAAATTTAGGAAAAGAAATATGGTAGCAGATGCTCTTGAAAATATGGGTGTATCTCACCAGAATGTGGCAATTTGGTGTACCTATTTTCCCATGATATTATCTACTTAATTAATGCAGACATTGTTTAATACTTTTCAGGATATGCATAGCCATCGATTGCCTTTCTTCATCATTGGTTTGTGGTGGAGTTTATTTTGGATAGTCTTGAAGGTGCAGTTCATTTACTCGGGGACTTGATATCATCTTCTTGGTTGTCTATGGTTTGAAGTTTGAGCTAGGTGGTGTCAGATGTTTCGGATCTCCACATTTAAATTTTTTAATTTCCCTCGTGTGACCGTTTGGTGGACCTCTCTGGTAGGGTGTCAGTTTTGCAAATATTTTCCTAGTATGTTTTTACCAGTTTACCCTCTCCTATACTTTTGTTCTATGTGCCTGCTTGGTATGTTCGCTCATTTCTCCTCTCGACGTTTGGAAGATTGGTATCTCTTCTTGTCTCGAGGGGGTTTTTTTCTTCACTTTGTCATTCCCCTCTTGTTGAGAGTGTATTTTCATGGCTCTTTTTGTGTGAGTCATTTTTTTCTAGTAGCTACACTTATTAAAGATTTTATCAGGTGGTTTATAGCAGGTATTTTTTGAGGTGGTCACCCCTCGATTTACTACCCAAATTTTTTATCCTTCCTTAGTCATCCTAACTCTTTTATCATAATCTTATTGTTTTTAGTTTTGCTCTAATCCATGATAGGGCTTGTTTTGCTTCCCCTCCTCTTGTTTTTGGCTTTCTTCCACAGGTATGGCTCCTCTTTCTTCATCTATTTTTTTGGTATTCCTTGGTTTTCTTCGATGGTGAGTCCCAACCCCTCCTTTATTTCTTTATGCTTGAATTTTAGGAGCACATTGTTGTTATTTATCCCTGGTTCGCCATGGGTTCTCTATTGTCTGTTCTCCTCTACGAATTGGGGTTGGCTCAGTTGTGCCTTTTTTCTCTGGTCTTTGTTTTAGATATTTTCAATGGGAAAAGGAAATATTTTTTTGCCCAAACATAAGTTTTGTAAGTCCTAGCTCGAATGAGTTTCTATCACCTTTGATAATGAATTTAAGTCTACTTTGGTAGATGGTGGTCTTCTAGAGTGCATCCAGAAGTTTCATGGGTTAAATTCGGTGCTTACTAACTATATGGTGGCTTCGTGGAATGATGGGTGGGTGTGGATTAGCTCGTGGTCATTCCAAGTGATGGCAGATCTTATCAATAGAAGCACTGGCCTACTTTTGGATGGAGCTTATCATCATGATAGACACTCTTTGCTCTAGGAAATTAGTTTATTTTTAGATAAGGAGTAATATCTTCTAAGAGTCAAAAATGTCTTTAGCGCGACATCGTTACCCCCTCCTTGAAACCATGTTTTTAGGGTTATTATGGATTATTTCATGCTAGATTCTTCTTATGAAATTATTAGGAGTTTTCATGCTATGTTTTTAAATCATTTACGTCGTAACGCCTACATGAATATCCTTTTGTTTCTCTTTCAGTATCTAATAAGTATTTTCTTAAGGTGAAAAATGGTCGGGCCAGGCCCCCATACATCAATACCTTGCTCTTCTTGTGTTTGAACAGGCTCCTATGGAATATGGCTTGGTGGATGATGAAATTATCAAAAATTTTGCTGCTTCCCCTGGTCCTATTCTTGGTACTTCTAAGAAGGTGTCGAGGGATGACTATGATGGTAGTGATGAAACTTACTCTTTTACCTTTGGCTCGAGGTCTGATAAAGTTTCTAAAAAAAATCAAGTTTATGCAAAAGGGATGCGTGGCAAGGCCTCTATTGTTGATTCTTAGGCTCCAAGCTCGGGCCCCACTATTAGGTTTGATTTACCTCCTGATTCGGTGGATGTGGAGCTGATGGATGTTGACTTAGCACCCAGTAGCAATGATGTCGGTGGTGCCATTCATAAATCGAAGCATATGCATAACAAATTTGGTGAGGAAGTTGGCCTCTCTCCCTCTCCTGATTTTGATGTTCTCCCTCGTGATTGCCATATGGAGAATCTGATTGATGAATTTTATATCTCGATAGTTTCTTATGAGAAAAAATGAGTCCTCCATAATCTGAAACTCATTGATATTAACCAATGAAAATCTTGGAGCTTGCTAAAGTCGACACTAGATTTCTCTAAAGATATTGCTTGTCTCACTACTTCTGTGACTCAATACTTGAATAGGCTGGGGTAAAACTATCTCAATTCTCCTTTCCTTTTACTTTCTTGAGTAGGTTTAGGATAATATTTTTCTATTTTGCCCTGGGTATTTGTAGGGTTCTCTATTTTTGTTGTGTGTTTGGCGTCCTCCTTGTAATGGTTGTGGGATCCCTTTAAAATCCTCCCTATTTTTAATAGTACAAAAATAAAATAGAAATGAAAACACAAAAAAACACCACATTAGTTCTTATATTTATTAGTTTTGAAAATTAATTTATACATAAAATCTATTCAAATAAAAAAAATCTTTCAAAATTTATTAATTTAAATATATAATTTTAAATAAATCTATTTTATTAATATTGTCAAATCATATTATTTATATTGTAAATTGATTATATAAAATTAAAATAACTATTACTATATTTCAATAAATCACATACAATATTAATTTGAAGATTATAATACAATAGAGTTTCAATGTGAAATGTGAGTGTGGTTGAAAAAGAACTAATTGCATTAACCTTCAAACTTAGGTTACATAGATTAAATAGGCGGTAATTAACCTATTCGAGAAAGAAAGGGAGAAAGGAGAAATTGGGGGAAAAGAAGGATGGAAGGAATTCTCTTGCCGCCCAAATGCTGCCGTCCACTGCCGTCCAGGTAAGGTAAAAGGTAAGTTACCTTTACCCCAAGTAAAATCTATTTTTTTAACTTTTACTGATGGTAATTTCCAACATTCTCCCCCTTAAAGTTGAGAGGACTAACTATATAGTCTCTCAACTTTATAAATTGAGCTTTAGCCATGCCTTTGGTGAAGATGTCTGCTAGATTATCCAAAGTGCTACAATATTGAAGCTCAATTGTCTGTTGTTCCACCATATCTCTTATGAAGTGATACTTCATATCAAAGTGTTTTGACCTTTTGTGGTGGATCGGATTATATGCCAACTGTATGGCACTTATATTATCACAATTCAGTTTGGTTGGACCAATTTGTTTTTCGCCAATCTCTTCAAGGATTTTCCTCAACCAGAGGATCTGAGTACTTGCATGAGTAATGGCTATGTACTCAACTTCTGTAGATGATAATGCTACAACAGATTGCTTCTTGGAACTCCAAGTTATTAGTCCTGATCCTAGACTAAAACAGTTCCCTGATGTAGATTTTCTGTCATCTATATTACTGCCCCAATCGCTGTCACTATAACCAAATAACTTCACAGAGTTAGACTTGTGGTAATGGATTCCAAAATCCAATGTACCTTTTACATATCGTAAAATTCGTTTGGTTGCTTGAAGATGCAGCTCGGATGGGCATGCCATAAATCGTGATACAAGAGAAACAACATACTGTATATCTGGCCTAGTGTTGGTGAGAAACATTAAACTCCCAACCATGCTTCTAAAATTGGTCAAGTCAACTTTTGGTGCTCCATCTTCTTTGCTTAGCTGGATTCCATGTCCAGTTGGTGTTGCAGCTGATTTGCACTGCTGCATAGCAAATTTCTTGATCATGTCATGAGCATATTTTTGTTGACATATGAAGATCCCATTCTTTGATTGATGTACTTCCATTCCTAGAAAGTATCTCATTAATCCGAGATCCTTCATCTCAAACTGATTCATCATGGAGTTTTTGAACTCCATATTCATTTTATCATTACTACCCATGAATATTAGATCATCCACATATAAACAAACTATGAGGATATCTACTCCATTTTTTAGGTAGTATAGTGTTGGTTCACTCTTGCTTTTTGTGAAACCATATTTGCTGAAATAGCCGTCAATTCGTGAGTACCATGCTCTTGGTGCTTGCTTGAGGCCATAAAGTGCTTTTTTCAATTTATAAACAAGGTTCTCTTTTCCTGGTTCTTGGAAACCTTGAGGTTGTTGAACATACACCTCTTCTGTCAGGTATCCATTTAAAAATGCACTTTTCACATCCATGTGTTGAATTTTCCATCCTTTATGGGCTGCCAAGGAAAGAACAGTTCTAATTGTTTCTTGTCGAGCAACTGGAGCAAAGGTTTCCTCATAATCTATTCCATATTTCTGAGTAAAACCTTTAGCTACTAATCTCGCCTTGTGCCTTTCAATGCTCCCATCAGCATTGAATTTGGTCTTATAGACCCATTTACATCCAACACATTTTTTTCCCTTGGGAAGCTTCACAAGCTCCCAAGTATCATTCTTTTTAATTGAGGATATTTCTTCTTCCATGGCATCTTGCCATATATTTTCGATGCATGCTTTTTCATAGCTAGAAGGTTCTAGCTGTGCAGCAACCAACAAAGCATAATTGACTACATCACCCCTTGGTTCATGAGACTCATCATCCCCTGACATTTGAAGATTTTCAAGTCTTGACAAAATGTCATCCATCTCACTAGCTTGACTCCTAGTGTATCTTTGTTGGAAATTCCTATCCAACATTTGAGAAGATGGATGACTCTGTAGTATGCGCTTTCCCCTATTTGTCTCTTTCCTTTGAGAAACTGAATCAATATCCATCGGACTTGGAGCGCTTACAGATCTTTGAAATCATTTTGGAGAATTTGGGGGTGCCAACAAATTCCTTCTTGGACTTGGTGTACCACTTGATGTACTTGATGAAGTTTCCTGATGTGGAATTTGTGGAGGAGGACTTTTTACACTGCTTTTCTTGGGTTGTACCATTATGGGAGGTACTAATGTGGTACTTTCTGAATTAGAGTCAAAATCAACAAATTTTTTATGACCCCATTCTCCCCCTTCATCAAAAATTACATCCCTGGAGATAATGATTTTATGTGTTGTGGGATTGTACAATCTATACCCTTTGGTTGAATCACAATACCCTACAAAAACACATGCTTGACTCTTTGGATCAAGCTTCTTTCTCGTCTCGTCAGGAATGTGTGCATAAGCTAAAGAACCAAATACTCTGAAATGTTTGACATTTGGTTTCTTACCGTACCATCCTTCATAAGGAGTGATACCATCTAAACTAGAAGTCGGACTTCTATTTAGAATATATGCACTTGTTCTCACTGCATCTGCCCAATAGTCGTTTGTGAGATGTTTTGCCTAAAGCATTGTTCGTGCCATTTCAACAAGGGTGCGGTTCTTTCTCTCAGCCACACCGTTCTGTTGTGGGGTGTAGGCGATGGTGAACCGCCTTTTTATCCCATTTTGCTTACAATAATGAAGAAATTCATTTGAGGAGTACTCTCCTCCTTTATCGGTGCGAAGACATTTGACATAGTAGTCACTTTGCTTTTCTACATTATTTCTGAAGTCTATGAAGCAATCAAATGCTTCATCTTTGTGTTTCAGAAAATACAGCCAACACATTCTAGAATAATCATCTATGAATGTTAGAAAATAAGAATTGTTTCCAAGGCTCTTTGTTTGCATTGGACCACAGATGTCCGAATGTACTAGCTGAAGAGGATAGCTTGCTCTCCACGCTCGGCCTCTTGGAAACTTCGTTCTGGAGTGCTTTCCCAAAGCACATGCTTCGCATACCTTTTTATGTTATGGAATTTTTGGTAGTCCTGTCACCATAGCTTGTGATGTTAACATTTTCAAGCTAGCGGAATTGAGGTGACCATATCTCAAGTGCCACAATTCACTTGGATTTGAAATAGCAATGTTTGCAAGTTGAGCTCCCCCTGGCTCACCAAAATTTAGAGGGAACAACCTATTCTTTGTCATAGGGACTTCTGTGATGACCCGGTTACAATTGTTTTTATCAAAGATTGTACATTTTCTTTCATCAAAAACTAATTTGTAATGCTTCTCCATCATTTGGCCAACACTTAACAAATTGTGTTGTAGTTGTGGAGTATAGTATATGTCATTCACATTTTTAATACCTTCTTTTGTGGGAACTTCCATAGCTCCTATGCCTTCAACTTGCAAGGATTTATTATCCCCTAACTTAACTTGAGATTTGTAATTTGAATCTAATGTAGCAAAGAGATTTTCTTTGCCACTCATGTGGTTGGAGCAACCAGTATCCAAAATCCATGTATCATTTAGATTTTGATCTGGCTGTCCATAAGAGAGAAAAAGATTTGGTGGACCTTCTTCTTCTTCGTAGAATGAGCCATATTGACTGCTTTGATCTTTTGAAGACTTTGACCAGCAGTCACGAGCGAAGTGGCCTTGTTTCCCACAATTGAAACAAGCTGTTTTAGTCTTGTTACTTCCTCGTCCTTGATTTCCATGGCCTGCATTGCCGCTTTGGTTCTGATTGGCTCCTCTGTTTTGATTTCCACCTCTTTTTTGATTACCTCCTCTGTAGGAGTTGCTTTGGCCCTTGCCTCTTTGTTGTTGTCCTCTGCCTCGGCCTCTTCCTTGTCCTCGTCTTGCACTTTCATTCGAAGTGAAGGCTTTGTCATCACCTCCATAGCTTGTTGAAGGTGCACCTTGAAGTCGCTCTTCATGTGATGTTAATGATCCAATCAAACTATCAAATGTAAGAGTAGAAAGATCTTTGGATTCTTCAATTATGATTGCAATGTGATTCCACTTAGGAAGAAGTGTTCTCAACACTTTCTTCACAATTGTTTCATTTTTTGTGTCTTCACCTAAAGTTTGCATCATATCAACTACTGCTTTAACACGAACACAATAGTCTCCAACTCTTTCATTTTCCTTCATTCTGAGATTTTCAAAATCTCTTTTCAAGGTCTGAAGCCTGACTTGCTTTACTTTATCACTTCCTTGAAATCCTTCTTTCAAGGCATTCCATGCATCTGTAGCAGTTAAGTAAGATGCAATTCTCGGAAAGATACTTGGATCTAATGCTGATTGAAGATGGTATAAGGCAAATGAATTATTTTTCTGTGCATCTTTGTAGATCTTCTTATCATTTGCACTTAAGGTAGTCCAATCTGTTGGAGCAATGTAACCGTCTTCAATAATATCCCATAGTCCTTTTCCGATGAGTAATGTCCTCATCTTGATGGACCAGTACTCATAATTATCCCCATTGAATTCGGGAATTGGTAGATTATTATGTGATCCCATTTTTATCTACTAAAACAAAAAACCTCTCTTTTATAGTCTTATTGCAAAAAAAGACTTTACAAACTATCAAGCCCTGCTTGATTTACAATCATAAACAACTCAAACTTGTTCAGCAATTACAAAATTGTCAGCGACTTGTTCATCATCGTCACTGATCAATATTATTTCAGGAGAAGGAGGTTGTAGGATTTCAACTGAATTACTATAATGAGTATATTCGGATCCTTGTGAAGCAATTGCAACTGTGTCAGATTGTTCAAACTTGCTGCCAAAGGAGTTATCTTCTGAATCTGCTTCGTATCCTTGATCAGGATTTCTCTGGTGTGCAATAACCGCGTTTTGCAACTGTGAAAAAACTGTATTAAGTCCTAGTGTTTTCACATGCCTATCAAAGTTTTCAGGAGTTGTTCTCAGTAACAACTTGCAGAGGGCATGATAACAACCTTCCGATCTTATCATTTAAGAAAATTTCCCAGAAATTTTCTTTTACAAAGATTTCCTCTTAGGAAATAGTAAAAAAAAAATTAACTTTCTAAGTTTTTTTTTTTTTTTAAACTTTACATTTATTTCCTCTCAGGAAATTTCAATCAACTAAAAAAAAACTTCACATTTATTTCCTTTCAGGAAATTTCAATCAACTAAATTTTTTTTTTTTTATAAAAGCTAATGAACAGTTTAAAAAACTAAAAAAATTATTATATTTTTTAATTTTAAACTATTCCTTAGTTTTTTCTTATAATTTTTTTTTTAATTATCTATTGACCCCGCCGAGAGTCGATCCTGCGACCTCGCGGGTGTCAGGTCTGAGGGTAGCCGCTGCGCTACCCGGGCTGATCCGGGAGCTAAGCGAGCTCCCCGACCCTTAGCTTTCACGTCGAGCGCGAAGCTACTGTTGGCTTCGCGCTTCGGCGTGAAGCTAATGTTTTTATTGGGACTATTAGTCCCACATCGCCCACAGGGCGATGTATTTGTTATATAAAACAAACAAAGCACACACAGTGCTTTGACTGCCTACGGGCAGTCACGAACACGCAGGTTCCTTTTGCCACGTCGCCACTCGGGCCGCGCGCCAGTGCCACGTCACACACTTTGCGGATCGACACGTCACCCTCCTCGGGCCGCGCACCAGCGCCACGTCACCTCGCCTCGCGGATCGACACGTCACCCTCCTCGGGCCGCGCACCAGCACCACGTCACCTCGCCTCGGGCCACATGCGAATTACACGTCGCCACGCATCGCGCCACGTCGATCTCGTGCCTCGGGCTGCCACGTCAACAATGCCTCGAGAATCGTGCCTCGGGCTGCCACGTCAACAGCGCCTCGAGAATCGTGCCGATCTGCTGCTCCTACGGGCCGCGTCGTCCAGTTCCACTAGCGCCTCGAAAAATGTGCCGGTCAGCTCCTGCGGGCCGCCTCGGGATCCGTGCCGCCTCGGCTCCTGCGGGCTGCCTCGGGATCCGTGTCGTCGCCTCGAACTGCGGGCCCCACCGCCTCGGGAATCGCGCCGCTCTGATACCAAATGTGAAAGGTGAGTGTGGTTGAAAAAGAACTAATTGCATTAACCTTCAAACTTAGGTTACATAGATTAAATAGGCGGTAATTAACCTATTCGAGAAAGAAAGGGAGAAAGGAGAAATTGGGGGAAAAGAAGGATGGAAGGAATTCTCTTGCCGCCCAAATGCTGCCGTCCACTGCCGTCCAGGTAAGGTAAAAGGTAAGTTACCTTTACCCCAAGTAAAATCTATTTTTTTAACTTTTACTGATGGTAATTTCCAACATTCAACCCTTAATATAATTTTACTTTTTGTCTCTACCATTGAAAAAAACAATAAAAGTTTACTCATAAAAAATTAGACTTTGATGTATGGTGTGAAAGCATTTACTTCTACTGTTTGCTTTAAATTCCATAGAAAAATTATTAAAATGTATCTATTGAATTGAAAAAATTTAGTGTGTTGTGAAACTCTTCACCGTCTATCCATCCTTTATCCAAAATACAAACAATGCAACATATTATAAATAAAAAAATTATCTAATATTTTTATAAATTAATATAATACTTTACAAATATATTTAATAATAAATAATTAAAATTAATTAAAAACTATAATTTTTAAAAATTTATTAAATAAAAAACATTTTAATTAAACTTTTAAGTTTTAATATTTTTCGTATCGTATATTTGCAAACTAACTTATTGGACCCATTTGAATTTCACTAGGCAAGTTTCAAAACGTCCATGGAGTTTGCCTTACTTTACTTTAAGGAATTAGTAATTTTTTTTTAATATATGATAAGATTTTAATTTTAATTTGTATATTGTTGTTATAAATTTTAGTTAAGGGTTTTGATATTTTTTTATATTAATTTAATTTTGAATTTTTAGATAAAAACTTTAAAATATACTATTCAAATATTTTAATTTTTATTATTATTAATTTTCAAAAAATCTCGTAAATAAAAATCAAATATCATATTTAAAGTTATTTTAATTAGCTTTTGGTCATGTACTTAAATTCTTCCTCTATTTTGATAACATTTATTTTTTTATAAAATTAACCATATACCATGTTTATTTATTTTATTTTTTATTTTATTAATTTTCTAATATAATTTTTTTCTTACATTTAAAAAAACATAACTTCTATTATTATTGACTTTGATTTTCAAGTTGTTTCCAAGTAGGCATGGAATTTGACAAACATATCACCGTATTTTGCATTTGAAACCATAAATTATGGTTTTAATTGTATGCGTACCGTAGATTTTTACTTATTTTTTATAAACCGTAAATTTTACAGATAAATATTTAAAAATCATAGATGTTACATATAATATAAGTACATACATTAGATATTCCAAACTAAAAATAAATGTTACAGAACTAAAAGTAAATGTTACGAAAGTAAGGGTATATGAATGCATCAACTAACAAACATTAAATTTTTAATTATATTTTACTTTTATTGCAAATTTCCACTCTCCATGCTTCTAGGATTGCATCAGCAGTGGATACTACAAAACTAAAAGTAAATGTTACGAAATTAAGAGTATATGAATGCATCAACTAACAAACATTAAATTTTAATTAAATTTTATTTTTTTTGCAAATCTTCACTCTCCATGCCTTTAGGATTGCATTAGCAATGCGGGGAGCTGCAAAAGATCCTCCAACTCCCTCTCTAATAATCGAAGCATACAAGGCAGTGTGGGGTACACTTTTGTAATGTATGCATGCTTGCATGTGAGATAGATGTGTATTTATTGGGTTGCTTTGTTTTTCAAACATGCCATGGGTCATTAATGAAAAACTCACATGGATTGCCAACGGGGACAAGAATTGCAATAATGCATGCGGTGGGGTGAGTAAATATGACGAGATAGAGGTATTTATAGGGGAATATCGACCGATTAAATTTTGTGTGTTGTCTAAGGGGTGTGAAAATTGTTAGGTATTTTATAGTTGAAACAAGTCCACGATGAGAGGGGAGAAACTAAAACCAAAAAGAAGGGGTGGGGCAGGGCTAGGCTGGGTATTGTGAGGTGAAATAATAATTGTATCAATCTACTTTATAGTGGGTAATTGTAAATTAATGGGTCTTACCATTTATCCATATACTAGTGGGTAATTGCAAATTTATGGTATCTCTATACTTTTGCATGGTTTATCCTTCATCCATATTCAGCTTCATCTAGTTCATTCAGTTTGGTAGTTATAAATATAGAAAGAAGATTACCATTTCTGCGGTGCTGCCTCTGCATAAAGGTTTTAGAAACAAGATAAGTTTTGCTGCAACACTACTTTAGCATAAAGGTTTCAATTTTCATAGTCACACAACTTTAAAGGTAAGTTTTTTCTTAAATCTACAACTAATTGATATTTTTCTTTGGAATTTTGTATGGGTCGAGGGAAACTATTATTTTAGGATGGGTATCTTGTTGGGAATATGTCATTTTCTAAACTTTTATGTATTGGCAACAAACTTCCACACCAAATTTATTATTTTAGGATGGGTATCTTGTTGGGAATATGTCATTTTCTGAACTTGTAATTGTATTGGCAACAAAATTCCACACCAAGAAACTTGTAATTGATATTTGGCACGCTGGTGACGTGTCTATGAATGGAGGAATGTAGTGGTGGTTTAGTTGTGTTTTTGCCAAATAGAGGAGTGATGGGGGAAATGTTGGAAATGATAATGGTTAATTGTTGGAAATGACAACGGTTAATTGTTGGAAATGACAACAATGGTGTATGGTTACGATGGAGGACGTGGATAGTTATCCACAGTTGTATTTGTGTCTTTTATTAAATATAATGTTGTAAATATTGGTTGCTTTTGGTTGCATGATGTATTATTTAATAATTGTAATAATACAAGGAAAGGTGTTCTCCCGTATTTGGTGTGCATTCTAGATTTGTTATTTTTATTTTGTTTCTCTCTAAATACCGTGTTGTATTTGTCCTATTTTCTCTTGATTTGTAAATTGGCTTCAGTTTGTGTGTGTCTTTGTGACTGGCTAGAGTTAATAAGTGGTATCAGAGCTGCTTCAATAAACCTTGGACTTTGATCTTAGGGCAAGGATTTGTTAGTGTGTACTCTGTGTTTTGTGGAAGATTCAACATGGAGAAGTCTACAATTGAGAAATTCGAAGGCCAAAATTTTAACATATGGAAATGGAATATGGAATATCTTCTGGTTGAGAGAGAACTCAGGGAGGCAATCCAACATGATCAGAAGCCCACTGCCATCACTTAGGAGGAATGGGACAAGAATAATGAGAAGGCAATGGCTCTCATTAGTTTGAATATTGGAGATTCAATTTTGTCCAATGTTCTCACTGCCAAGACAACCAAAGAGATGTGGGACAAGCTTGGACAATTGTATGAGTCCAAGTCCATGATGAATCTGATTTTGTTGAGGAAGAAATTGTATGGGTTGAAGATGGAAGATGGTTGGAATGTGGTTGAGCACCTTAATACTTTCAACACCCTCATAAATTAGTTGGCATCAGCGGGTGATAACATCAAAGATGAGGAGTAGTGTATTTGTCTGTTATGTAGTATTCCTGATTCATGGGATAATATGATTATTGCAATCAGTGGGAGCACAAAAATACCTGACCTTAAGATGGAAAATATTGTGGGGCAACTCTTGCAAGAAGAGTTGAGAAGGAAGACTATTGAACCCATAAAGAATGTTGAAGCATTGTTTGTGAGAGAGAGGAGTAGATAATACAAAAGCAATGAGAAGCCACATGGCAAATGCCATAGGTCAAAATCAAGGAAAGGCTGGAAGCAAGAAGTTGAGTGTTGGAAATGTCATAAAAAAGGATACATCAAAAGGGAGTGCAAAGAAGAATCTTGAAAATATAATGAGGGCATCTCTACCGTAGTTGTTGCTAACAAAGGTGTGGTAGGTCTTGCTACAGGCTTGACTGTTGATGTTCAAGATGATTCATGGTTGATTGTCACAGGTGCTTCGTTTCATATGACATCTCACCGAGATTGGTTTGAGATTTATCATGAGGGTCATTATGAGAAGGTATTTCTTGGAGATAGCTATCACTATGATGTGATAGGAAAAGGCACAATGAGAGTCAAGACAAAGGATGGTAGATTTTTGACCATCACTAATGTTAGTCATGTTCTTGGACTAACATGAAATTTACTCTCAGTAAGCCAATTTTTAGATGATGGATTTTATACTATCTTTAATAGAAATAACTGCAAGGTGATGAATGGTGAGATGATGTTGATTCAAGGGATCAAAAAAAGGTCTCTTTATGATTTAGATGCAGAACCAGTGAGTTTTACAGGTGCAGCAACAAGTAAAAACTCTTCAAAAATGATGCTATGGCATAAGATATTAGCGCATGTAGGTGATCGAAGCCTGAAGGAGATGTGCTTCAAAAAGCTGGTACGTGGTTTGGAAGGTATGAAACTTGATTCATTAGATTTCTGTGATTCATGTGTTATGGGAAAAAAAAGATAGTGTCTTTTTCATCAAGTACATATAGGAGTGAAGATGTTTTAGAATTGGTACACTCAGATATTTGTAGACCAATGGAAGTGCCTTCTTTAATAGGGTTCAAATATTTTATAACTTTCATTGATGATTTCTCTCAAAAGTCATGGGTGTTTTTTATGAAAAAGAAAGATGAAGCCCTGGAGAATTTTAATAACTTTGTTGCTAAAGTAGAGAGACAAAGAGGTAAAAAGTTCAAGGCACTAAGAACAGATAATGGAGGTGAGTATTGCTCAGGTGAATTTGATGCTTTCTGTAGGATGCATGGAATTTCAAGGTAAAATACCACACCATATACACCTCAACAGAATGGTGTGGATGAGAGGTTGAATAGGAATCTCATGGAGAAAGCATGAAGTATGCTGGAAGATGCATCTTTGGAAAAATGTTTTTGGGCTAAGGTAGTTCATACTGCCAATTATGTGAACAATTTGTCTTCAAGTTCAGTTTTGGGAGGAGTGACTCCATAAGAAAAGTGGAGCGATAAGAAACCCACTATTGAACATCTATGGGTGTTCGGTTGTGAAGCCTATATGCATGTGCCCAAAGAAAAATGACAGAATGTGGATACCAAATCAGTTAAGTGCATTTTCATGGGTTACAAGGAAGGGGTGAAAGGTTACAGACTGTTAATTCCATTAGAAAATTTCCATATAGTGAGCTGCGATGTAATTTTCATGGAGAATGTAGCAGGAGACATTAATGATGGAAAAAAATTGTCTATTGACCATGAAACTTTACACGGTCATATTCCTACTTACAATGCTATGCAGGACAGCTAATGAATGTCTACACAGTAGTAGTCTACGCCCTAATCTGGAAGTCATAGAACCACACAATCATGCATTCAACCTAGTCCATTATCCTCAAACTATGATGAAGGTCAATAGCAGGGTGCCACAAATGATGAAGTTCTAATCCCATGTGGCTAACAGGGAGTCGAAGACCAAGAAATAGGACTGCATGAGGTAGCAGGGTAGCATGATCCTCAAGAAATTACAGGTGAAATAATAGGCCCGAGTGCCTAGGGAAAAATGCATGATATTGAATAAATTTATCATGAATATGTGCAGGGAAATGAAGTCGATCAATAGCCAAGGAGAAGTCAGCACCAAAGGAGAGTTCCCGACAGATTTGGTATAATCCGAGTGACTTCAAGTACTCAACACTGATAGCTCTATGTGATGAACCTATTAGTGTGAATGAGGCTTTGAGTGGTAGTGAGGCTAAGGAATAGATGATGGCAATGCAAGAGGAGATAGAATCCCTCAATTGTAATTAGACATAGGATTTGCATCCTAGACCAAAAAGGAGAAATTTGGTTGGGTGTAAATGGATTTTTAAGTAAAAATATAATCCATATGGTACAGTGGAGTCGTATAAGGCACGATTAGTTACCAAGGGATATACATAGACTAAAGGATTTGATTACACAAAAAATTTCTCACCAGTAGAAAAATAGCTTCAATTAGGCTATTGTTGGCAATAGCAGCAGTATACGATTTGGAAGTGGAACAAATGGATGTGAAGACTGCATTTCTTCATGGCGAGTTAAAGGAGGAAATATTCATGGAGGAACCAGAGGGGTTTGAAATTAGTGGAAGTGATCTGGTTTGCAAACTCAAGAAGTCCATCTATGGACTGAAATAATCACCGATAAAATGGTACAAGAAGTTTGATCAATATGTGATTAGACTTATATTTGTAAGAAGTAATGCTGACCATTGCATTTACTATTTGAATTATTCAAATAGATTTGTCATTCTTGCATTGTATGTTGATGATATACTTCTTCTTAGTAATTCTCAACAATCGTTTCAAAAGGTGAAGGCTAAGTTGTCAAAGGAGTTCAGCATGAAGGACTTGGGACCACTTCACTACTTTCTTGGCATTGAGGTCAAGAGAGACCGAGCACAGAGAAAGTTGTAGATCAGTCAGAAGAAATATGTGGCTGATGTATTGAAACAGTTTGGGATGGAGAACTGTAAACCAGTGAGCACTCCATTTTCGTTAGGTACAACATTGTCAATGGATCAATGCCCAAAGACAACAGCTGAGAAGGAGAAAGTGGCAAAAGTGTCATATGCAAGTGTAGTTGGCAAGTTGATGTACGCTATGGTGTGTACACGGTTGTACTTGACTCATGCAATAGGAATGGTAAGCCGATTAATATCTAATCCAGGATGGCAACATTGGATAGTTGTGAAGAGAATTTTATGATATCTTCAATCAATAAAGGATGTTGGGATATGTTATGGGGCTACAGGCGATAGTCAGGTAATAGGTTATATTGATGTGGATTTTGTAGGATATGTGGATGGTGGAAAGTCCACAAGTGCATATGTGTTTGAACTTGCTAGGGGAGTTGTTAGTTGGAGAAGCAAGAAATAAGATGTTGTTGCTCAATCAACAATGAAAGCTGAATATATTGCAACAGCAGAGACTTGCAAGGAAGCAGTATGGCTCAAAAAATTGTGTTCAAATGTTGGTGTGCAACAGGATTCAATTTCATTGTGGTGTGACAACAAGAGTGCAATTGATATTATTGTCAATCTCAAATTCCACAACAGGACCAAGCACATCAGGGTACGATTTCACTTCATCACAAAAATAATTGAGGAAGATGAAATAAAATTGAAGAAAGTAAATATTGAGCTGAACACAACTGATGCTTTGACAAAAGCAGTGAGTTCCTAGAAGTTCAAATAGTGTCAAGAACACAGTGGCATAAGTATTGTGCCGCCATAGTTGTCAAGTGGGAGATTGTTGGAAATGACAACAGTTAATTGTTGGAAATGACAACGGTTAATTGTTGGAAATGACAACAATGGTGTATGCTTACGGTGGAAGACGTGGATAGTTATCCACAGTTGTATTTGTGTCTTTTATTAAATATAACGTTGTAAATATTGGTTGCTTTCGGTTGCATGATGTATTATTTAATAATTGTAATAATACAAGGAAAGGTGTTCTCCCACATTTGGTGTGTGTTCTAGCTTTTTTGTTTTGATTTTGTTTCTATTTGAATACCGTGTTGTATTTGTTCTATTTTCTCTTGATCTATAAACAGTCTTCAGTTTGTGTGTATCTTTGTGACTGGCTAGAGTTAACAGGAAATGGGTATTAAAGTATTAAACCATGCATTAGTCTCTGGAGCAAATGGCTATAGAATGTTGGGTTTTTGCATTCCAATGTTAGGACTAATAGAGTCACTTTAAAACTATCAATACGAGTAAGCTTAAAATCATTTTATGTAAATGTATTGTGATCTTCAATATTAATTTAGGACAACCCTAACTCCTTTTCAATAAAACTCACAATGTTTTGTGTATTAAATTGTTTTATTTCAACGTACTTTTATTTAAATAATATTTGTTAATTGATTATATGAAATTAGAATGGATAAATATTTATTGACACAACTACTTTAGCTCAACCTTCTTTCACTTCGTAATTGTATGAATAAATAACAAAAACAAATTTAAACCTGCATCTTCCTCTATATGAAGCCCCTATCATCTTTCAAAACAATTGTAAATGAAATATGAAGCGGTATCATCTTTCAAAACAATTGTAAATAAAATATGAAGCCGCTATCATCTTTCATAGCAATTCTAAATAAAATTTTAGATTAATAACCTAAAAGTCAATAAAAATTTTAATCATCATTAAAATTAACAGGTAATTATTTTTCCAGCCCTGTTTCCAAGTAACAAGTGGTTGCTTGCTGACGCTATCGCTTACGCTTTAGTCAAGAAGTTGCTTGCTGATGCCATCGCTTCCGCTTTAGTCAAGTGCCACTCATAACGTATTTTGAATTATTAGGCCAACAATAACGTTTTTTTAATTATGAGAACAAACCGACACCTGTTCTATTTTATATATCATCATTTGACTAGGCAGCAACACGATAGCATCACGGTTTAGAAATTCTTCAAAAATCCCTCGTCAAACTGTACTGATATCTTATGATTCAACCGATACTTATTGGCATTGTGCAAGTAGCATCTTCACGATTAAATATTTAGATATTTTTATTTTATTAATTTTAATAAAATTATAATAATTATTAGTTTAAAAATAAGTGTTATAATTATATTATAAAACAAATAGAGCATTAAAAAGTGTTGGGGATGAAATTTTATATTACCAAAAGTTATTAAATAAAAAATTAGATATAATTGAATTAGAGTTATTTATAGATATAAAGTTGAGGTTGTGGATCATTGAATCTTAAATATTAGGTTGAGTTTTCACTTGAGTTGGTACCTTCTTCATTTGATTTACTTCTTTAATTGTCTTACATTTTTTTTAAGGAGATATCTTGTTATTCTTTGGATCTTCAATAAATTCATTAATTTAAATTATAATATACAATTGTTTTACAAAATATAAAATTATATGTTTAGTCTAAATTTTATTATGTTATTTAATCATTTAATTCAATTAATAATCAATGTGGTAAATTTAATGTCATCTATCTTTATTCATATTTTCATAAGATTTGTTGTTATTTTAATCCACTCTATACAATCTAATCCAATTGCAAATGGAGTACATATTAAATAATCCACAAAAACATAAATAAAAATAGGTCAATTAACACCTAACATACAATTTATAAACATAGCTGATAATCATAATAACTTATTTATTGGCATTATCTTTCTTTTTCTTTTTCCTTTATAACTCATTTTATAAATAATTTTGTTTTTTTATCAATAAAATTAATCCACCCAAAAATAAATAAATTGCTTAATTCATATTTAACATAACCTACTTATAATAATAACATCTCTCCTTTCCTCATTTACAAATCATTTTATTGTTTTGTTTAACAAAAACACTAATCCACTCCAAAATAAATAAATACATAGCTAACATACAATTTTTAAAAATTATTATTTTTTTATATAAATTATTTTATAAATAACTTTGTTTCTTTAAAAAATAAAATACCATCTATCCAAAAATAAATAAACAAATCTATTAATATCTAATATACAATTTATAAACACCATTGCCTAACATACAACTTATGAATATATAATTATTAATCATTTTTATTTATTAATTTTTGTTTTATATTTATCTTTCCATAAGTCATTTTATAAACCTTGCCTCTTAGGCAAACACTTACACGTGTTATTCTTCACATGTTTTTTTCTCTTTTAGCATTACTTCAACCTACTTCAACCTACCCCTTGGGAGGACAAAGACGGGAGCTGCTATTAGATTGACTGTTAAGACTCAATCATAGTCTTAAGCAAAATCAACTTACATGGTTTTAAGTTTCCAGATTTGACATGGGTTCCATTCAAGATAAGGCAAACTGACTGAAGGAACGAAGATGTCAGAGAACGGTTCTAAGCCTCATGTTGTGTTGCTCTCTTACCCGGCTCCGGATCACACGAATCCGACGACAGAGTTCGACAAGAGGCTGGCATCCAAATCCCTGCATGTCGCATTTGGGTGGATATAAATTTATTCCATGTATTAGAAGATATTTTGAACAGTGGAGGTGAGAGGACAGATATTATGAATATGTGAAAAGAAAATTAATAAATTAATTGAATAATTATATTGGTTTATACTTGGACACATTGTTAATAAAATAATATTAAAAATAATATTTGAAAAAATTTAAACACTATTATAATGGGGTTATAAAATTGTTTTCCTTACCGTGTATATTGTTTTCTTATTAACTCATACTCATTTTATAGTGTATACATTTGAAACCAAGAATTATATGTGAATTTTTGCATGTTAAGTTTGGTTGGTTAAAAAAAAAAAAAAACAATTGTTTAATATATTAAAAGTCTTTTAATAAAAAAATTTATTTGTCTAATATTAATATTAATATTAATATTAATATTATATATATATATATATATATATATATATATATATATATATATATATATGTTAAGTTTGGTTGGTAAAAAAAAAAAACAATTGTTTAATATATTAAAAGTCTTTTAATAAAATATTTTATTTGTCTAATATTAATATTATATTAATATATATATATATATATATATTATATATATATATATATATATATATATATATATATATATATATATATATATATATATATATATAAATTAAATTATATTAATTAGCATTATTAAACTATGATGTACAATTTTATCCTGTTAAATTTGAATCTTAAAAATCTTATTAAGACTTTCATAATCTTACCTTTAAAACTACTCAATTAACTTCATTTTTTATAATCACAATTCTAAAATATACTTTATAAACATACTTTATATCCACATAAATGTTAGTTGATAAAGATAAATAAATATTTTGTTTAAAATTTTATTTTTTTTATAAAAAGAATAAATTTTTTATTGAAATTAGAAAAGCATACAAGACCCAAGAATTAGATTACAACAAATTGCCTCATCCAGGCATATCGTTTTTCAGCAAACTAGTAAGATATTGAGAGCACACTGAAGGAAGCTGATGCTACTCCCTAACATCCCAACCTTATAGAAATTCAGAGGCCCATTTAACCAAACAATCAACAAAACCATTCCACTCCCTTGGAATATGAGTAAAAGCAATTAACTCCATACGACAGCAAAAACAAAGAATTTGCCTAACCACCCCAACCAGCCTCCAATTAACATTGGTAATATTACAGGTGTTTAGTGAGAATTTTAGAATTTGATTCACAAATTATCCTGCGCCAACCCAAACCATATCCTTGTTCTAGTGCATAAATAATAGCAAGGGCTTCCATATAATTATTGGTATGTCTTCCTTTAAAACATGAGAAAAAGAACATATCGCACCACTGTAATCACATCCCACTCCACCAATACCAAAATTTCTAGGATTACCTCTTGAAGACTCATCAATATTAATATTAAGAACCACCCTAGTAGGCAGGTGCCATCTACCCTCTCTTTGCACTCTATTATTGAATCCTCTAATGCTAAAAGAAATAGTAGCACGTGGACCAGACACCATAAAACCCAAACCATGCATAATATAGACCTCCATTGTATCCATAGGAAGACTAATATGATATTTGGTAGACACAGTTTCCTGGATCATTCTCAAAATTCTCTACCAAACTTGATAAGCTGATAACTGTCTCCCTTGAAAAATTCTTTGATTCCTTTCAAGCTAGATTTACCATAAAATGCACGAGGGACCAATATGCCAAGCAACCTATAAAAATAAGACCTTAGTCGAAGGTCTTCTAAAACTCCTCCAAAAATCCAAAAGAGAAGAAGAATGAACACAAGATAGTTTCCACACACCCCACCACAAGTGCCAAATTTGACGCACAATATTGCATTGAAGCAGCAAATGACCAACACATTCCTCACTATTCTCACATAGGAAACAACATGAAGGACCATGAATACCTCTCTTTTGAAGGTTATCCCAAGTGAGACATCGATTACGAGTGGCAACCCACAAGTAAAAATTGCACTTAGGCCATGCAAATTTATTCCACACTTGCTTCCACCATGGAACATCCTCAATACCATAACATTGGTGATCCAATTCACGGTATCCAGAGGCAATAGATAAAATCCCTCTACTATCCTAACCCCAAGCCAATACATCATCATCTTGCAAAGAAGAGCATTCTCTAGAATACAGAATGCACACCGACTCATATTTATTCTCCATATAGCCTCCAATAGGCCAATCATTGGGATCCCTCCCTTGGAACAATTTTATTGACCAATGTTTTTAACAACTTTAAAATCCATTACTCAAGACCAACCAACAACCAGAAAGCACATGCAATATTAAGAATATGAGGATACTCATTTAAAATAGCAGGAAAACCATCCCAAGAATCGTGACACAAGAGAACCCTAGAGCCTTTATGACAAATCCAAAACAATCCCTATTTGATAAGAGAAGTTCCCTTCTTCAAAGTGTTCCAAAAAAAGAGCCTCTCCCAGATAGGCTATAATGAGAAAGCTCAGTAATGTCCACCCCACAAAGATATTTATAAGAAAGAATTTTAGCCCAAGTTTGGTCATGATCAGTACACCAACGCCAATAAATTTTGCAGTCAGAGCTTGCCCAGAAAGAGAATTCAAGCGAAGACCTAGAACTTTCTCTTGTTTAGGTCTACAAACAAACTCCCATTTCACCAAGCTCCATTTAGAGGAATCCAAATTACCAACCCACAAAAATATTCATGAAAGAGAATCAAGATCATGAAGAAAACTCGTTGGAGCAAACTGAATTAAGTACCTGTACATAGGTAATGCTTGAACTACAGATTTGAGGAGCAAAACCCAACTAGCAAAAGATAGTCATTTGTAAGTCCAATGACTAAACTGAGTACAAAATTTCTTCAAAATTGTGGCCCAAACATTCCTAGGCAAAAGGCCAACATATATAGGAATACCCGGATACTTAAAAGGGAGAACTTTAACTTAAAATATGAGAATATGAACAATTTTGGCTTGAATACGGAGATTAGTATAAATATTTTTTAAATTACTTTATTAAAAAGTTCTAATATATTTAAACTAATAGTAAAGTGTATAAATTATTAGAATGGGTTTTTAAATTTAATTATTTAATATTTAAAATTATAATTTATATTTTGATGATTTTTTTTATATAATAATTTTTTTAATGCATTATTCTTCAAGAAAATTTATAGCTTGTATAACTAAAAAATATTTTAAAAATAATTTAAAACAATGATAATTAATATTTTGTTAGTGGGTTTTTGGTTTAATGGTTGGAAAACATAATTGATATAGCTCATTCAAAGTTCAAATTTAGTAACACCAAATGGCTGAATAAATCAATGTAAAAAGGAAATAACAACCCTTTCAAAACCCAAACCCTATTTAAATAATAATAATATTTTAAAAACAAACAACAGCCTTCATATATTTAATCAATTATATTTAAAAAATTAAAATATATATTATTTTTATATTTAAAAAACTAAAATATATATTAGTGAAACGAAAGGCCTTAGGTATTGACAACACACTTAGGTCACATATACCATGTACATAATATAAATAATAATAATAATTTCAGATTAGCTTTGCCCTTGTGTATTAGTGTGCCGTATCCCGTGTCCTAGTAGAACTCGTACACTCAACAAGTCATATGCACCACTAAAGAATTGTCTTTCATAAACCCTGCCCACTCAATTTCTACGATCATGCTCGTGCCCTCTACGCCTCTAATTGTCTAGCCGATATTTGAGCGAGCAGAATAATTTGTGGTATGAATTGGACCTATTACGCAAGAAGACATCAAAGATTCGGTCCACTCAAGCAAGTTGAGATTTGACGTTCATCTCAACGTTTATAATGTTTTTGGATGTCTTTTACCGCCTATCATAAGGGATCGTCTAACATCATGTCTTTTACCGCCTATCATAAGGGATCGTCTAACATCATTGTTGTTTTATAAAAGTGTGTTTTATTTTAAATTATTCATTACAAGTGAATTAAATTTTATTAAAAAATAATATTATTATCATACAACAATTTCATTAAGATGATCAACTATTATCCCATGT
This sequence comes from Wollemia nobilis, assembly GCA_028583015.1. Classification (NCBI taxonomy): domain Eukaryota; kingdom Viridiplantae; phylum Streptophyta; class Pinopsida; order Araucariales; family Araucariaceae; genus Wollemia; species Wollemia nobilis. Next base: position 503,072 of record JAQPPZ010014509.1, read on the forward strand.
TAAATAGAATCTGTATAAAACAATAAATTGTAGCAGTTAGAAGAAAGAAAAAAAATTCTTTTGATTTAATATTGGACTACGTAAGATTTAGGAATTGTTTTACTAATAAGTTTTTAGCTAAGTAACCTAAAATTTAAATGTAGGAGTCTTGTTGCTCCAACATTTTCCTTGCACGAGTATTTAAGATTTCTAACTTCAATATTAGCTCTTATACAAATTAAAAACTTTAATGCTTTGATACCAATTATCAATATTGAATTGTCTCTTTTTATATAAAACACTGAAAAAACATATAAATTTATTCATACACAAGGTACAAGATGTTGCATAATACAATTCATATGCTCAATTTAAGTGCAACTACACCAATCATCTATTTAATTGAATTAATAAACATTGTGACAAATTTATTGGCACTCAACCCCATAAAATATTCTTCACTATACATAGGCTTTATTGGCCATCAAATTTCTCTTATATCAAACACCGCGAAAGCTTATAAATTCATTCATACACAACATACAAGATGTTTCATAATACAATTCATATGCTCAATTTAAGTGCAACTACACCAATCAACTATTTAATTGAATTAATAAACATTGTGACAAATTTACTTGCATTCAACTCCATACAATATTCTTCACTATACATACTTTGTTGGCCATCTCACTCCACTTGATACAATATAATCCAAATGTTGACAATTCATATGTTAAATATTTTACTTGATGGATGAATAAATTAACTAATGAAAAATACATAATATATAAAATTATGAAAATAACTTTTACTAACTAAAAAATCCCACATAAATTTGTTTATGGTGGATTCACAAATAAGGGAAGCTCTTCTTTCTATCATTTTTTCTTTGGATGGATTCATTACTAGAGGTACCTAGTTCCTTTTTTCTTTATTTTTATTTCTCTTTGGTTTGGTCAGGGTATTTTAGTTATCTTTCTCATTAAGATCATTCTTATGTTTTCTTTGTTGATTCTTGCTTGAATTGTTTTTTGGTCTAGAAAGGCCAAACTTGTATTTTGTTTTTTTTTTTTTTTTTTTTTGGTGTATGTGTTCTTTTGTTTTATTTTCGTTATGTTTTATTGTTGTGTTTTTTGTTTTGCCTTTTTTGTGTGTGTTTTGTATTTTTTTTTTTTTTGTGTGTGACTGTATGTGTTTTTTTTGTTGTGTTTGTGTGTTGTTTTGTTGTCTTTTGTGTGTTTTGTGTTTTGTGTTTTTTTTTGTCTATTATTTTTTTGTGTGTTGTATTTTCCTTGCTACATCATTTTTTTTTATACGATGAGTCACCATTCCCTACCACGTATCCAATTTCTAGGGCATGGACTTTCCTCAATTCTTCCACATGAATGTGACATTCACCAAGGTGCACTTTGGACTCCACTTGCTTTTCTAATCCAATATCCCATATTCATTGTGGGAAGGTTAACTAAAGCCTTTATTAGTTACCTTTTTTATTTGAATAAATGCATGTAAATCAGAAGGAGGCTCATATATACTTTTAAAACAATAGCATATTCTATAAAATATTTTGATGTTACTTTAGGGAATCTTCTCCCTCTTTTGTTCAAGAAGATATTGTTTTCCTTACATTTTAAGACATCAATTGCTTCTTGGGTATAGGCATATTTATAGTCATTGGAATGTATTTTTAAGGTCGATCCAATGGTAGTATAATTTTCCACTATTATAACAATCTAATATGTTTAGTGGTGTACCAAATTTTTTGTTGTAAAAGAGAGTGCATTCTTGATAGTACCCAACACTCTTAAACATCAAAGTAGTGATCTATTTTCTACACCTGATCTATTCTATAAATATCCTCCTTGGTATTGACTATAAGGCCCATGGCTATCAATTTGGTAGAAACAATGGAAGAGTTAGCCGCCATAGTTAGTGCATTAGTAGAGAAGGTCAATAATATCCATGTGCAACTAGATGTCAAAATTAACACTCACCCTTAGACCAAATGTGAAGTTAAGATCTATGATGGCTCTAGGGATCATATAATTTAAGAGCAAACTTCAAAACCATTTGTTTAGAGAGTTAACGTACACTTCCTTTGCAACATTGGATGCAAAATTCAATCAAGCTCAAATTGCATAGGAGAAGCTTGAGGCTCAATCAAGGACATATCAATAGTCTAGCTCACCAAATATTTTTAAACTCTCTACTCAATAGCAAATACTGAAGATGCAAAAATATACTTCTTTCTCCCCTTCTTCATATTCACCCTCTTCTTTGTCCCCCTCTTCTTCTCCTCCTCTTTCATCCTCTTCTCAAAATCCTTCTCATTTCATTGATGTTAACAAGTTTTGTACTCATTGAAAGAGGAAGGGTCATCAAAATTCCAACTAGTTTTAGCTAAAGAAGAAGAATTTGATAGTTACCCAATGATGAGAAACGAAAGAATATTCTCATCGAAGCTTATATAAAAGAGATAACCTATGAGTTTAAAGATAGATTCAACAACACCAGCTTACTAAATCATCATTCTTGTATAAGAGATTGACTCTTTATTCATTATGCGTGCTCATCTTACTCATGAATTTTCTATAGATTGCATCATTGATAATGGATCAGAGAAAAACTTGAATACGAAATCCATTGCTGATAAGTTACAGCTGCCAACAGCCCCCATCCTCATCCCTATTCACTTGGATGGAAGGATAATAATACCACCTCAAAATTCACATATAGCTAGATTGTGTCCTTTGTTTTTTATCCATAATTTATAGATACTATCACCTATGATATGATCCCCATGGAATGTTGTAACTTGTTGCTTGGTAAAGCATATCAATATGATAGGAAGGCTCAGTATGATGCATACAATAATATACACACCTTACAATATGAGCACAAAACCTTCTTCATTAGATACACCAAGAATGTCACACATTTGGTCCATACCAATCTCCATAAAACTCAAAAAATTATTGTAAATAAATTCTTGTGTGCATCATACTGTTAATTAACTTTATCTTTATAACTTATTTGAATCGTGTAAAATGAATCAACATATACCTATCATTTAGATGTTTCTTTAATATCCTATGTTGTTTAAGAAAATAACTTGAATACAAATTCATGTTTGTCCCATTCTAACTTTTTTTTGGATTTGGTTATTGTGAGGAACCCCCTATGACCGACGTACAGGGCTGATCAATCACCTCCCAACCATGACCCCTCCTATAGTTGAGAGCTATATTTATCAATAGGGAATTTAACACAAAGCCACCACACACCTACCCCCTCACACACTTGCCCACATTGCGGTTTGAACCTCGAACCTCCCAATGAAGAACCAAAGCCCAATCTATTACACTACACCCCAGGTTCGGGCTTTAATTTTAACTATAATATGTAAAATTAATTATTATGCTTTTTTAGTATCCTATGTTCTCGAGGAAGCTAAATTGGATACGAATCCATCTTTTCTACCATTCTATCTATTAATTCCACCATGCATTTTAATATCCTATGTTCGACAACAATCATTATTATAGATTTTACACACGTATGTCTTACCATTAATTTTCAAATTAAATCCCCAATTGGTTGATTGTTGATGCTATCACTTTCGCTTTATTCCTGTGAATAATTGGGCCAACATTAACGTTCCTTAAATTAATAGTCAAATAATATCTTCTAGGTCAATCATATACCTCCTCTTTGGAATAAATCAACTTGTACCTACGCAAATAATATATAAACATCATTTGTAATAATAACTCCCCTTTTCTACTTTTATTTTATACACATCCTTTGTAATAATAAATCCCCTTTTCTATTTTTTTTGTTACAACAACTTGCACTCACTCAAATAATATATAAACATCTTTTGTAATAATAACTCTTGTTTCCAAACACCCACTTAGAGGCCAACACCTTACCCTGAGTAAGAATATCCAGCAATCCCAAACCACCCTGAGATCTAGGAGCAGAACAATAACGCCAAGCAACTAAAGGGACCCTCCTAGAACCATCAACATTAGACCAACCGTAAGCTTGAATATTTCTTCTAAAAGGAATCCCAAGATGTCGAACAATTTTCCCATCCTGAATTAACCAATAATCGAACTTAGACTCGACATAAAATCCTTCATGTGCAGAACCCACATCCAGCTGAACAAAGAGAAATGAATAGAAACCATTAACCATGACCTTAGAAGAGGTCGTCGAATTACTAAAGCCCAATCAACATGGTCATAGGCCTTATCAAAAGCCTAGTCTCCTCCGCCCACTCCATAACCTCCTAGACAGAAAAACCTGGAAGTGATCTGTTGAAGGGCTTTAGCAACAATCCAATCTTAGACAATGTATTCTTACCTCCCAACATATTGATGGTTTCTGCAGCCCTTTTACTTTGGAGGATATTGTTGGTCATCCTAACAAGTTCAAGATCAGGGGTTGTATTCTTATCAAAAGAATTTGGGAAGCTTGGAAGGATGTGGTTGGCCTTCTTCAGTGGAAGTATCTTGACAATAGAAGAGGCTGGACTTTAGCTTCTAGAGCTATTTTCTTATGGAAGGAATATGGTATCTATGTCTCTGATATTCCTATTTTTCAGTGTCGTCGACTGTCAAAAAAAGGTATTTTTTGTTGGGCTGATTTGTGGGATGGGAATTTGGGACAGTGGATTCCTTGGCAGCATTTATTGGCTAAATTCAAACTCAAGGCTTCAGACAGATTTGCTATCCAACAAATTCAGGGACTTCTCCCTGATGAGCAGTGCTACAAGTTGACCAATGGTCTTCCAGGGCCTGTTTGGAAGGATTGGAGGTGGACTTATGACAAACCAATTTGGTGTTTTAAGTCCTCTAAGATTTATCAGCAGTTGATCCCTTATGTTCCTTTTGGGGATGTTCTGAATGCTAGATGGGGCACCAATTATTTTGTTGGCAAATGGCAGAAAAGTCTTGGTAGAGTGTGGCAGCTTTAGATTTCCATGCAGCTAAAAGTTTTTGCTTGGCTAGGCTTGATGCAGGGTCTTCAGAGCAAGGCACGACTTGCTAAATGGATGTTGGCTTCGGATAGTTGCTCGGTGTGTGGTAGGAGTGAGACCATCAAGCATATCTTTTGGGACTGTCCAAGAGCCAGGAGTGTTTGGAAGTCTATCAGAACCTTTTATTCTACTATTATTTCAGGCCCCCTTTGGTGGCAACTTGTTTTGTTGGGCGATTCCCCCAAGGGCCCGCGTCATATGTTGATTTTTTGGCATGTTATTAGAATTAGTGTGTTGTTTGCTCTATGGAAAGATAGATGTTATATTGTTTTTCAGCAGGACGGTATTGGGGTTGACCATACTGTCAGTTCTGCTTGTAGGCTGGTCTCAGATCAGCTAAGAGTCTTTAGAAATAGTATTCTTAAAGATTGCATTAGAATAGACAAATCTCTAAGATCAAACTGCTTATTGTTGTTGTGCAAACTTATGTAATAATTTTGTTGTATTCTTTTATTTGTTATGAATAAAAAGTATTTAAAAAAAAATAATAATAACTCCTCTTTCTACTTTTATTTTATTTATTTATTTTAGAAGAGTTAGTTACAACTAGTTGACAAGTCTTTAAACCAAAGTTGTAGGTGCTTGCTATTCTTAGCGTAGTTGGATTCGGATGAAAGTGCTTGAAAGCGCTTTACGTCACATGCTTATTTTTTCTCTTTAACATGAAGCAGTAATTTCCAAAACCGGAGCTGCCATTCCGAACGTCTACCTACCCGTCGACAACCTACCCGTCGGAGGACAAAGACCGGAGCTGCCATTAGAACGACCGTTAGGATTTAATTATAGTCCTATGCAAAATCAACTTACATGGTTTTAAGTTTCCAGAGTTGAGATGGGGTTTTATTAAAGATAATCGCAAGCAGTTCGGAAGCATTCATAACATCCAATTTTTGATATTGGAGATTGAATGGGCACAGTGAGTGAAGGAAGGAAGCTGTAAAGTTTGGCAAGATGATGTCAGAGAACGGTTCTAAGCCTAACGTTGTGTTGCTCTGTTACCCGGCGCCGGGTCACTCGAATCCGACGATGGAGCTCGCCAAGAGGCTCGCATCCAAATCCCTGCACGTCACATTTGTAACCAGCGGGACATTCAGGCAGGAACCCATGTCAAATATTCAATTTGAAACCATCGACGATGGCCTCCCATTAGATTTCGATCGCTCGAAAGAGATAGAGATGGTATTAGACCAGATGCACAAGGTCGGATCAATATCATTCCAGCATCTCGTAAAGAGGCTCGAAGCTCAAGCCCAGAGAGTGTGCTGTATTGTCTATGACTCTTTCCTCACATGGGCTCCTCAGGCTGCAAAAAAGTTTGATATCCCCTCGGCCTTTTTCTGGACGCAGTCCTGTGCAGTTTTCTCCATTTACTATCATTATATCAACGGGCTAGGTACGTTAGGGAAGGGCTTACCTTTGTTATATCCATGCAAAAGCTTTTCAGATAGATTTATTGGTAGCTAATTGTTGTATCTCTGGTTTTCAGTTAAAAGCGAAGAGGGAACGGAAGTAATAAAAATTCCTGGACTTCCGAATCTGCGTCTAACGGACCTCCCCACCTTCATACATCCCTCGAATCCCTTCCAAACATTGCTGAGGCTTGTGCGGGAGCAATTCAGTAGCGTGTCCGAGGCGACGTGGGTGCTGGGAAACTCGTTCGATGTGCTAGAAAGCAGGGAAATCCAATCCATGGTGTCAATGGCCCCGATTCGAACCGTGGGTCCTCTCTTGCCGTCGGCTTTCCTGGAGCAAAACAATCCAGGGGATCCAAATCTGGGAAAAGGTGCAGACTCCATAGATTGGCTCAACACAAAGGCAGAGTCCAGTGTCGTATATGTTTCCTTCGGCAGCCTGGCAGTTCTTTCCAAAGAGCAGATAGAGGAAATAGCTCTGGGGTTGAAGGCAAGCGGGCATTGCTTCCTGTGGGTGATTCGTCATACAGAAAACAATGATAACACTGGAGAGATGTTTCCCGAGGGGTTCCTTGACGAAACTGCAGAGAGGGGACTGATTTTGCCATGGAGTCCTCAGATGAGGGTTCTTTCTCATCCTTCGGTGGGTGCATTCATGACGCACTGTGGATGGAATTCCACGTTAGAGAGCTTGAATGCGGGTCTCCCTCTGCTGGCGGTTCCTCAGTGGAGCGATCAGGTCACCAATTCCAAATATGTGGAAGAGGTGTGGAAGACGGGGATCAGATTGAGCAAGCGAACAGAGTTGGGCAGAGAAGAGGTTGAGAAATCTGTGCGGATGATCATGGAAGATGAAGCCGGTGTTGATCTAAGAAAGAATGCATTGAGATGGAAGGCGGTGGCCAGGGAGGCCATGGCGAAAGGCGGATCTTCCGATAGAAATATTCAGGATTTTGTTGACGCCATTGCCAAAACTTCGTCAATGTCTTCCGCTGAAGTTGTTTGAATGATTCTATTACTCCATTGGACTCTTGCTCAGTATGATCTCTAAGTATCTCGTGGTGCTTAGGAAAATAACACCCTGGAAAGGATTGATTGTGATACGCACCTCTAAAGAATTTAATGGAAGTAACAGAACTTATTGCCAAATGTGTATTTGGAATTTAAAATTATTTCAGAAAATGATTCAAGGCACTAGCTTATGTGAATGCTTTTATTTCAAAAGTAAAAGCATGTGCATAAATACTATGTCTCTGCCTGGTCTGTTTTTGCTGAAGATCAAATGGACCATCCGTTAATTGTCTTAATTTTGTCCATAAAATATTACGTGTGACGCGATTATTATTATCATCTTTCTTAATTTAACAATGGTCTAAATTGTTGTTTTGGTGACTTATGACCATTTGCTATTGATTGAAAGGCATTTTTAAGATTATAAAATATAGAATAGACAAACAGGTTTGCATAGGTAAACTGTAATATGGCTAAATTGTAGCAGGGGTCTAATGTAATTGCCTAGCCACAAATAGCAGGGGTTTATGTTCAAATGGCAAATTAGATCAACAATTTTGGTGAAACTAGAACTTTTAAGAGTACTTTTTAAAATGTTTGTGGATATTATATCTAATTAAATATATTTAATAAGGTTATTAAATGTTGTGTTTGATGTAGCCAAATTTTTATTAGCGTGGTTCTCAACATGTTTTATTAAGAGATGCTGAACTGGGATACATGATATTAAGTTTTTTTTTTAAATATTAAAAATAGTTCAAATTTAGTATGACCATAATTTTCCATTGATCAAAGAATATTTGATCAATTCATATGATGTGTACAAGAGTGTTTATCTAACGTATACTTTTTGGTAGACAATTTTCAAATTTATATTGCATGTTTATTACAAAATCAAAAATATCATTCAATCATTATCATAAACAACACTTTATTTTTATATTTATTTTAAAATAAAAGTTATTTTTTAATTTTATTTTTTATTTAAAATGTACAATCTATCAAATAAAAATTACAATTCATATTAAGGTTATGTAAATTGTTTATTTGATAATGTATGGGTTGAGAACATGGGTATGTGGCTTCCCACTATGTGTTGATGGTATTTAGATAGTTGGATGTTTGGAATAACGTAAGGAAGACATTATATTTGATTTGAAATGGATATTTACTATACAATATCAATGGGAGTGCTATCATATAGAATATGCCTTCTTCCTCAAGTTATTTTAAATTGTTTAGATACTAGTTTATCATGCTTGATAAGTAGAAGAGTTATAATAGCATATTAACATATGATGACCTATGATTGTTGTTGTTGTCAATTTGAAGACATAAGCACAAGCTATAGTCACATTCAAGTATATGTATACATGGATTTTGAGTAGCATTAAATATTAAATATGATAAAGACGATTGTGCCTATATCCTTGTTACCAATGACATGACAATAACAAAAAACATCCTTCACATTTTTTATAATAAAAATTCATATCTAACCAAGGGGATTGGTTTTGCCATAGATTCTTTAGATAAGGTTCTTTTTCATCCTTTAATGGGCACATTCATGATGCACTATGAATGGATTTCCATGTTTGAAAACTTAAGTTCAAGTCTCCCTATGTTGGAAGTTCCTTTATGAAGCGATCACGTCACCAATTTCAGGTAAAGAGGTGTGGAAGATGAGGATCAAATTGGGGAAACGACAAAATGAATTGTTGGGTATAGAAGAGGTTGAGAAATATATGAGGATGATTATGTAAGATGAAGTCAATGTGATGAGGTTGTAAAATTACCTTATTTTTAGCAATCTAACATATTTTTGTACTTTTTGATTAATCAATATAGTTACATGCCAAATATTAATACATATTTATGTTTATATTAGCGATGAATTTATAAAATAAAGTTGAATGCTTTACTTATCTTTTATGAAATTATGTTTGTGTATTTTTATGGACTAATTACATGGTTTATTTCTAATTGAAGGATATAATAGTTTAATAATTATTATGCATAATTATGTGAACAAACCAATGATGTTGAAATACTTAGCAAACCATTGCTCCAAAATTCTTTTGTGTAAAGTTGATGCTCTAGTTGTGTGCCACAATAGCACCAACTATACACCAAAGTAATTCATGCATTGGAATAACAAGATGCCGAATTGCTCTAGAATAATTGTGCATGGGAGGAATTGATAAAGCGAATGATCATTCCATTTTAGAAGCATCAAATCAAGGTCGTGGGTTACATGGTTCATTCTGATGCTAACCATTAGCATTGGGCTAAATCTATTAACTATGCATAGGAATAAAGACGTTGACTAGCAAGAACTCTAGAGCTGTCAACTTTATGCAACATTAGAATATACATGATGGAGAGCCAAATAAGCATAAACTAGACTAGGAAAAAATATTGAAGACCTCAAATTTATTTATATGAATCAGTGATGGAATTATATGAAGAACTTAATTAGTTCTTTAAATAAATTTTTGGACATACTATCCAATAAATTTTGTTATTGCAATCTAATTGTATGAATGAAGCAAATAGACATGTGTAATAAATTAAAGGATAAATTATTGTTTATAATAAATCTTGTTATTTAGCTAACTAATTCGAATATCATTTATAAATAATGATGTATGCCTATTGGGAGAAGGACAAATGAGGAATATAAAGTATCATTTCACTTTCTAAATACTATTTTAATTTAGAATCATTATGTTCTATTGTATGTATTACATTGATTGTATGGTTGGGTCTTTTGAACCTCGAAGCAAAGGTCCACTCTCTAAAATAGTGGAAAGATTGCTAGCATAAATTGCAAGTTTTCTATTTAAGTTTCTTTCTATCATTTATTTCACAAAACAAAATAGCATAGCTAAAGTTGATGAGTTTACTTTCATTTCAAGTCTACCTTAGTTAAACCTTGTTTTATTTACTTATGTGATTTTTAAAACTTTTTTGTAAGTATACATTGTAATTTCAATCTAATTATTATAATATGATTTTTGTTGATTTCTTTTGTTTTAGCAAATATTTATGTTCTATTATTCTATTTTAGATTAAAATTTCTTACTTTCATTTATTTGAGTGAATATTATTGTTTGATTTATTTTAGCACTTCAATTGTAATTAAATCTAGGATTTCTCACAATAACAATGTTTGGAATTCAATATAGTTTTATTTGAGAATGTTGCAAAGGTGTTTTAATTTTTTGTTCTTATAGATTACTTTAGGAACTTGATATCCAAGACATTATTCTTAGACCTCTAATGCATACATTCTTAGGATGCCATCCTACTTTGATAAAGATTAAAGTGCGATTATTAATGATACTCATCATTTTTTTGGTGTCCTTATCGAGGAATATATTGGTATTGTTAAAGAATAAATAAATCATTCAATGTTAATTATTTACTTGTAAATTTGTGTAGAATGAATCCTTAGGATATTTTTATACACACATATATGTACAAAACAACCAACTTTGCATAAAGTTAATTGTGTTTAAGATGTTGGGATATTATATTAGATTTTTTCAATAAACAAGATGTATGAATAGACTTAGAGATGTAAGAGGTAGATTTATTAGATCAAATTGCTCAATAACCATAGGAAGAAGACATCCATGATAAGAGGTTGCACTTACATCCATTTTTGATTTACCTAAAATAGTGATTAGTGAAGAAGCTAAAATTTTAGAAGAATCACAATCATTAGCTTTAGGAAGTGTAGGATTCCTTAGGGTAGAATCACTGAAAGAACAAACTAGTAGTTCAACACCACCTACTCCTCACAAACCTTTACCCTCTATAAAATTTAAAAGGAGCTATAATTTTCATTAGGAACATATAATGGTGAAAGGATAAGATGATGCAAAAAGCGTTAGTAATGTGCTCCATATTGATGGAATTGGTAATCCTACCTAGACTTTCCAATATCCTATCCGATTAGATCATGACATAGATGCTTCCATGAAGGTTAACTCACCTTCTATATTACCAAATTTTAAGGAAGTTGGATCTAAAGATCCTAATGGATAATTATTTGAGTTTAAGATCTTATGTCAAACTTATGATTACACAAATAACAACCAAAAACTAAAATTATTTTTTTCCACCTTGAAGGACTATATAGTGCGATGCTTTATGTGTTTAGCACCCAATTCAATTAGAACCCTAGAAGATATCAAAAGAGTATTCTTGGATAAATACAAAGATTATTGTAGTGTGAAGAAGCAGAAGGATGAGTTCTTTAGAATGAAACAAGAAGAATATGAAACTTTGGTTGACTATTTTGATAGATTTACCTTTTTTCATAAAAGATGTGATGATGTATATGCATAATTAGGTAAAACAAAATTCTTATGAGGGTTGCAAGAAGAATCAAGAGAAGTGTTAGATATTTTGGGAGAAGATGTAAATAAACTTGAATTTCAAGAGATTATGGAACTTTGTAAAAATTATCTCCATATAAGAAATCAGACGTAAACTTGGTAACAATGGACATGCTATGAAAGAGTTGATAGAAGAATTTTACAATTTGAAAACTAATATCTAGTGCATCTTAATACAATATTAGATGAAATTAATGCAAAGAACAGGTTTGTTTAACCTTTATCCATCTATTGTCCAATATGTAGAAAGAAGCATGCTCTTCTTGAATATCCTTTGAACAAAACTATTATATGCAATATTTGTGAAAAGGAACATTCTACTGATCAATGTCGCTTATTACCTGGACTAAAAAATACCATGGATAAACAAAATCCACCTATTGAAAAACTTAATTTTCTAGAAGGTAATTTTTCTCACAATCTATATCAAAATGCTCATTGACCTATGAATTGGGGAACAAATCCTTGGTCTATACCATGGTCCATTCCAATACCTCCTCAACCTTATGGTGAACAACTATAGGCATCATCTTAAGAATGGTCCAAATACCTCTCAACCTTATAATGAAAAACTATCTTAAAAATAATCCCAACTTAAATGAATGAATAAACATTACAACCAACAAAATCCATCCTAGTTACCTTCACAAATACCAAGTCACCAATAAATACAACCACATCAACGTAAATATCAAAATCAACAACTGTAGACACCAAAACAACACCCATCCGATTAAGTGACTACAAACACTGATCACATTGACACACACAGCTTTCAGGGCAACCCTCAGAGGTCAAACAGTGGTCCTAACCACTCACACAGTAGTTTAGAAGGTTGGAAAATGGCAGAGCAAAGTTGGTCGCCTTAAGCAAAACTTCAAGTTCAAACAAACCTTAAGCAAAACTTCAAGAGCAAACAAGCCTTAGTCAAAAGGGAACCTTGTCCTTAGATGTCGCGAAATCGTGACGTCGCGATTTCGTGCGTCGCGATATCGCGACACCTAAGGCCCCGAGGGAAGCCTCGGCCTTAGACGTCGTGATATCGCGCGTCGCGATATCGCGACACCTAAGGCCCCGAGGGAAGCCTCGGCCTTAGACGTCGTGATATCGCGCGTCGCGATATCGTGACATCTAAGGCCCCAAGGGAAGCCTCGGCCTTAGACGTTGCGATATCGCGCGTCGCGATATCGTGACATCTAAGGCCTCGAGGGAAGCCTCGGCCTTAGACGTCGCGATATGATATCGTGCATCGTGATATTGCGACACCTAAGGCCCCAAGGGGGAACCACGGCCGAAGTGTCACGATATCGCGACGTCGCGATATCGCGACATCGCGACATCGTGACACTTCGGCATTTTGCATTTAAAAGCAGACACCTCTCCAATCAAAGGTGGCTTTGACGTGGCTGCCACATCCAAGGAATGACCGCCATGTGGCACCCCTACGTGCCCATTTTCAAAGAGACCCCGTGGGTCTGTAGAACGGAAGATTTGACCAATCAGAGGCGACACATCAGCATTCAAGGCAGACATTTAATCAGTCAAAAGCAATTTAAAGTGGATTTTAACTAAGTGGCGGACTTCACCAACTACAATAATGAGACAAACAGTTTCAACAACAAATCCAGTCCGAGGCCATGCCTCATAACTGCTGATGTAAGTTCCGGTGACAATCTCAAGGCGAGCCATGCCTCATAATCATCTGACAACGGTCAAACCTCAGCGGCCCCTACGGACTTAGGGTTTTGACAATTAATATTTCAGAGGCAAAAATCCTCTATAAAAACTAGCTCAATGCAATGAAAAAAAAAAAGGACCCATGAAGCATTTTGTGAACACAACGAAGTGCTGTTCATTTGAAGACCCAATTGCACCAGTTTGAGTTCACCTTCTTCACATCCAGAATCTCTTAGAGAGGTTGGTGGGTGGTTTTCAGAAGCGTGAATCTGACTTTCAGATCCGACCCTGGATCGCAAGAATCCATTAATTTGCCGACACACCATTCTCTAAGATTTTGAGCCCATCCCCGGTGGATAGGCATCGAAATCAAATTTTAATGGGGCAGCCCGCTTGGGCACCCCACGTACGTTCGTAGTTTCAATTTAATTTTATTCTGTTATATTGTGTTCTCTGATGTCTAGACATTTTTTTTTTAAATTCATAAGACGTTGCTCGTAGTTTAGTTAAATATATATATTTCGACATCATGTGCTCATCTTACCTTATGCCTTATGCTGTCAAAATAACTCACGCTTTACGAAGAATGTATCTTGCATTGTGCTGTATGTTCGAATATATATTGCTACGTTCGAATCTATCTTGCAATTAACGGTGTTCATATATATATTCCAGAAGACATTTTATTGACAAATAGCATCGTGTTTTAGTCGGTTTTGGTTCTTCATTGACCTGCAGGTAACAGTGATTGTTTTATTAACAGTAGCCTTTGTACTTTTGTTTTACTTTAACGCAGGTGCTATTAACGCGTGTACTATTTTTTTGAACGCAGGGTAAACAACAGCAAGCAAAGACCAATTAACATCAGCGGCGGTAGTACGTATGCCCGCCCACTTTACATGTGGGCATGCGGAAAGAAGATGAATGTGCACATTTGTAACAGAGACTTATTTAACGCTCCTAGCCCCTAAAAAAGGAGGAGACGTCTTTATAACCGAGGATAAAAAATTTGAATAAAGAAAGCTGTGTTTTAATACGTCTTTCTTTTATTTTCGATTTATCTCTTTTCTTTGTTTTGTGCATACTATTTCTTTTATTTCCGGAATCTCATGCTTTTAACATTAAACCTTCCCATATTCCCATATTTCAACCTTATCCACCAACAAACCTTCCCATATTCCCATATTTCAACCTTATCCACCATTGTTGTAAAAGATCATGTAGACGAATTAGATTTATTTGAAAGAGATATCTTCAAAACCTAGACGCAACCTCACATGTTTTTTTCTCTTTTACGTGAAGCACTAATTTCCAAAACCTAGTTTTTTTCTCTTTTACGTGAAGCACTAATTTCCAAAACCTAGTTTTTTTCTCTTTTACGTGAAGCACTAATTTCCAAAACCTAGACGCAACGTCAACCTAACATTCCGAGGACAAAAAACGTGGATGCAACGTCAACCTACCCGTCGGAGGACAAAGACGGGAGCTGCTATTAGATTGACATGGATGCAACGTCAACCTACTCAATTATAGTCCTATGCAAAATGCCCGTGAAAAATTATCAAATAACAATGGTAGAATCCGACTGGTGGTTACCTATCTCATACCAGATTTACAACAAACAGTCCGATAGGTTTGTTGTTGCAGCCTTATGGTTTACTGCCGAAAAAAATTTACGGACGAAATCGCTGAATTAACAGTCAGCAACGTGTCATGATATATTGTTTAATATGTTCTTTCACTGACAGAATCGATGAAATAGCAGTCAACGATGTGTCATATGATATACGGAAAAATATATTATTTTACTGACCGCTGTATGGAGGGGACGGGTAAATTATTTTCGTCATCAACCGCGTCACCTGCCGATATTGCGATTTACGTGCAGAAACCGATTTCCATGACGTTTATTCTATCTACTCTTTTGAATTCTTGCTGAGTATGATCTCTAAGTATCTTGTAGCACTAAGGAAAATAGCACTCCGGAAAGGGTTGATTATGATATGCACCTCTAATAATGCATGTAACATAACTTATTGCTGGATATGTATTTGGAATTTAAAAGAACTTCAGAAGATGATTCAAGGCAATAGCTTATGTGATTGCTCTTATTTCAAAAGTAAAAGCATGTGGATAAATACTATGTCTCTGCAATTCCTGGCCTGTTTTTGATGATCAAATGGACCATCCCTTAATTGTCTTAATTTTACCCTTCAAAAAATAGGTGTGACGTGATTATTATTATCATCTTTTCTAATTTATCAATGGTCGAAAGTGTTTTTTTTGGTGGCTTATGACCGTTTGCCATTGTTTGGAAGGCATTTTCAAGATCATAAAATATAGAATAGACAAACAGGTTTGCATAGGTAAACTATAATATGTCTAAATTGTAGCTGGGGAACTAATGTAATTGCGTGGCCATATTTTGCCGAAACTAGGACTTTTAAGAGTACTTTAAAAAAGTTTGTGGATATTATATCTTATTAAATATCTTTAATAAGGTTAGTAAATGTTGTGTTTGATGCAGCCAAATTTTTATGAGCGTGATTCTCAACATGTTTTATTAAAAGATACCGAACAAAGGATACATGTTAGATTTTTTTTTTTAAATATTAGAAATAGTTCAAATTTAGAATTGCCACCATTTTCCATTGATGAAAGACTTTTTGATCAATTCATATGCTGTGTAGAATAGTGTTTATTTAACCTACAGATTTTCGTAGACAATTTTCAAATGTATATTACATCCAGACAAATTATCACGTGAAAAAATAAAAAATATTATTCAATTATTATCATAAAAAAACATTTCAATTTTATATTTATTTAAAAATAAAAGTTTTTTAACTTTATTTTTTATTTAAAAATGTACAATATACTAAACAAAAATGACAATTCATAGTAAGACCATGTAAATTGTTTATTTGATAATGGGTGGGTTGAGTAGATGGGTATGTGTCTTTCCACTATGTGTTGATGGTATTTAGATAGCCCGAAATAACATAAGGAAGACATTATATTTTATTTGAAATGGACGTTTACTATAAAATGTCAATGAAGTGCTATCATATAGAATACACCTTGTTTCTCAAGTTATTGTAAATTGTTTAGATACTAGTTTGTCATGCTTGATAAGTGTTAGTCTTACAATGGCACTGAGAGGGGGGGTGAATCAGTGTAGTTCTTTAACTTGAATTTACAACTCTTAAAACTAAAATAATGAAACCTTAAAACCAGATAAAGCAAGCATCACAAAAGAACATATCACACAACACAAGATTTTAACGAGGTTCACCAATTTGGCTACTCCTCAAGAATGACTGCTTGGACTACCATCCAAATCCAGCCTTTGCAAAGCACCAACTTTACAATCAGTTTACCAAGCATCCACTGGAAGGAGCACCAACCCCCGATTTATCCGTACCAACAGAAAGGAGCACCAACCCCCGATTTACCAAGCACCTACCGGAAGGAGCACCAACCCTGATGCCAAGCTGCAACCTGGACTTCAATTTTGAATCTATAAGTTTGATATTAAGATACCTTTGCTTTTGCATGACCCTAACTGGTCTTCTCCACCTTTGCATTCTCTGCGCACTCCGCTCTTTCTGCGCAAACACTTCGCACACTCTGCTTCGCTGCAATCCAACTTCACGATCGTCTTCTCCCTTTTGTGCACTCTGCTCCTTCTGCTTTCTCTGTGCAATCACAGACGCACTTAGGACAATTCAACATGACTTCTTTGCTCACTTTGCGCACTTCGCCATCATCTCACCGCTTCTGCACTTTCTGCGCTCTTACGGCCACATTTCACACTTCGACACATATTCGACAACGCATTCATCGACCCTTCAAATCTCCAAACAACCCTCCTTTTATAGCAAAATTCTTGTGATGAAAACCCTAATCTTAGTCGATAAACCCTAATCTTAGTCGACTTTCATGACAACTGTAAACCCTAATTTTAGTCGGTTGTTCATCGGTCTTTGTCGGCTTCAACTCAACCATGAAAATACAACATGTCGCGATATCGTGACACCTTTTCTTTCTCTCGCTTTCTCCTTGCTTTGGACCACGAAAATATAACATGTCGCGATATCGTGACACTTTTGCCTCCTTGCTTCTTTTCTTGGCTTGTACCCGTGAAAACATAACATGTCGCGATATCGTGACACTTTCGCCTCCTTGCTTCTTTTCTTGTCTTGTACCCATGAAAACACAGCATGTCGCGATATCGTGACACTTTCGCCTCCGTACTTCTTTTCTTGGCTTTTCACGAAAACACATGTCACGATATCGTGACACTTTTGCCTCCTTACTTTCTCTCTCCTCCTTTAGTCGTGAAAATGCGACATGTCGCGATATCGTGACACTTTCTCTCCTTTGCTCTTTCTCTTGCCTTCGGGTCATGAAAACGTGACATGTCGCGATATCGTGACACTTTCTCTCCTTTTCTCTTTCTCTTCCTGTCGTAAATGCAACATGTCACGATATCGTGACACTTTTTCTTTTGAACTCTCTCTCTTGCAATATGTCACGAAATCATGACACTTTTTCTTCCATACAATCTCTCTTGCAATATGTCATGAAATCGTGACACTTTTTCTTTCCTCTCTCTCTTGCAATATGTCACGAAATCGTGACACTTTTTCTTTCATACTATCTCTCTTGCAATATGTCACGAAATCATGACACTTTTTCTTTCTTTCTCTCTCTCTTGCAATATGTCACGAAATCGTGACACTTTTCTCTTGCCTTTCTCTCTTGCAATATGTCATGAAATCGTGACACTTTTTCTTCCGTACTATCTCTCTTGCAATATGTCACGAAATCGTGACACTTTTTCTACTTGCCTTTTTCTCTTCCAACATGTCACGAAATCGTGACACTTTTTCTACTTGCCTTTTTCTCTTCCAACATGTCGCAAAATCGTGATAGTTTTTCCACTTGCCTTTTTCTCTTCCAACATGTCACGAAATCGTGACAGTTTTTCCACTTGCCTTTTTCTCTTTCAACATGTCACAAAATCATGATAGTTTTTCCACTTGCATTTTTCTCTTCTAGCATGTCGTGAAATCATGATAGTTTTTCCACTTGCCTTTTTCTCTTCCAACATGTCACGAAATCATGATAGTTTTTCACTTGCCTTTTCTCTTCCAACATGTCCAATCTGAATTTTGCTTGCTCTTTCTCTCCGAACATGTCACGAAATCGTGATAGTTTTGCTTGCTTGCGCTTTCTCTCCGAACATGTCATGAAATCGTGATAATTTTCTTGCTTGCGCTTTCTCTCCAAACATGTCACGAAATCGTGATAGTTTTTCTTTCTTGCTCAACATGTCGCGATATCGCGATAGTTTTTCTTTCTTGCTCAACATGTCGCGATATCACGATAGTTTTCTTCCTTGTGATTTTCTTTTGATTTTTAGCATATGGGCCACTTCGATCTTTTGGAAAGTCATTGTACATACTCTGAAGAACCTCTTAACTCCTGTCCACTGCATCAACCGATCTGTCTGACTATGTTGACAACAATGACAATACTGTTGTTGCACCTTGCTCAACAATCTCCCCCTTTGGAATTGTTGGCAACACACGTGCAATTTCCTGTAATTCTTCTCCCCCTTTGACAATAATACCAAAGGGCTGCTGCAGACTCCCCTGAGTCCATGCACAACATTCTCAGGCATAATTTATTATACTTAGCAAAAATCATGAACATGAGCAAAAAGATAATCAAATACTTAAATGCTCCCCTTGAGAATGTGATCCCTGTAGCTAGTCAATTCTTGGGAAACGTGACCACTCCACAATCTATTGTTGGAATAAAAATCCAACTTAACCTCACTTTCTACAACTTTCTCCTGCGTACAACACGTTGTCGCTACAATATATTCTGCCTCTACTATGGATAAGGAAACTGACTCTTGTTTCTTACTGTTCTACGTGACCAATCTGTCTCCAAGATAGAATGCACCTCCACTGGTACTCTTTCTGTCATCTACACATCCTGCCCAATCTGCATCTTTTGGATACCATAACCCATACTCCATAGTACCCTTGTGATATTATAGAAGACTCTCTCTCTGCTGCACTGACTGGTGGACCTCTTCTTCACTTGAAGAATCCTCACTCAGATCTATCTTCAACTGTGTTGGCTACTAGATTTCTATCCATTGAGACTTTGTCCTCTGTACTCTGTCACCTCCAAAGCTCAATCAATAGGCTCACTAAGAACCTACTCAATAGGCTCACACAGAACCTGAATAACAAGCTCACATGGAACTTGTCCAATGTTGAATAACAAGCTCATACAAAACCTGTCCAAATCTGCTCCAACAAGCTCACTAAGAACTTGTCCGAATCTACTCTAGTAAGCTCACCAAGAACTTGCCCAAAACTGCTCTAGAAATCTGTCCCAACATTGTCCTCAAATATTTCCCAAAGGCCTTCTCAAAGGCTCAATCAATCATGCTCAAGTAGTACTCAAAATGAACTCAACAATGAATGGCGATCTCAAATCAAATCCACTTCATAGAAGCATAAAGAGAATTGTTAGAGACTCAATATGTTCTAAACTTAATCTCAACTTCAACATAGAATGATGGAATAATTTATTTCATAGAACTTTTAAAAATCACTTCACACATAACTTGACTAGGCTCAATCAAATCAACTCAACCAATCATCACAAAGAACAACTCTCTCTCACACAACCCTAGTCCAGGTATGTATCAACCAACTCAAATATTTCCAACAATGCTCAACCACAAATATCACATACCAATGATACTCATGTTCTTTTCTAACTCAAGTTCTTTCACAACCAATGGGCTTAAACCACTATGCTTATAACACAAGGTTTAAACACAACTCTCAATTCAGAAAACCTTGATGCATTCAACCAACCACTTTCGAAAAGGAAACCACAAACAATCATTTTCCCTTCAATGATATTTCAGAAATCAACCACCATAATGTTGTCACATGAGTTTCCTTGGGATTAACCTGAAAACGTGCTACCATGCATACTACCTACAAAATATCTGGTCTGGTAGCTGTCAGGTACAACAAGCTTCCAATTCAAAAATGTTGATTTCACATCTGTCAACAAAATTGACAAGTGACTCACACTTGTACCAACTTTTGTCCAACACTGTATTGACACTGCAATTTTACTGCCAACTCTGTGCAAGCATCAAACACTGTACCACAACACCAACCAAATCCCTTTTTACATTTTCAACTTGGTCTATGTTTTCTACAGTCACCGCTGGTCACATCTTACTTTCAACTGTTCGAATCAGGAGACAATATTTTGTTAAACACTTCACGGCCAACTATAGTGCACCTTACTCAAACTCATACTTCTGGACCTCGGATAGGTATGATTCACAAAGCAAAGTTGCTCATCTTGATGAGCTAAACATGAATCAATGATCAGGCTTCAATATTTTTCACCACAACATCATAATAGATCTAACAATCTTCACGTCAATGAGTAGTTCAAATACACACTGCTTTTATCGAAACACATATATGCGGCTAGGGCAACATTCTTTCACTAACCAAATTATCTGAACTGTTATAATCCTTAACTTTGGACAGTGGCAGTAAGAACCATCACCAGTACAACAATGACATATAGCAATACTACCAATAATGACAACTCTCAATTTAATCACCACCCTTCACGACACTTCCACAAACTACATGAACTGAAAACACACTTTGACAACTATACAACAACTTCCCTGACTACTTGCCTTTCATCCTCAGGTAATCAAACAAATACATAGGAGCATTAAAATGAAACTTCAAGATTGCTCCCCCTGAGGATGTGCTACCTAGAGTTGCTTAGTGCAATAGCGGAGTAGTCTCCTTCAGTCCAAGGAGACACGATTTCCTTTCTTCTATCTTTCTCCAAACTTTCTTGAACTCGGGCTTGGATTTTTCAATTATATCCCTGTTTTGCACCTTTTCGTGAACTCGAACATTTCTCTTGTGTGGTTGTCTCTTGTGCATCTTTGATGAATGATTATTTTCCTTTCTTTTATGTACATGATTTATTCCCTGTCTGTGTTGCGTTCTTTGCGTCTGATGAAATCTACTATTTTGCCTTAGATTAGATACAAAAATGCTTGGACAAAACCTTGCTATGTGCCCATGACCATTACATTGAAAACATTGTACATAGTGTTCACTCAAAAACGTAGATGTATTTCTACCAAGGATAACTCTTTGATTTATTATTCAATCCACAATAAATTGCCTTGTGACCATACTGGTTGCATCTGAAACAATAGCCATTAAAAGTATTATTATGAATAGAGTGAGAGTGATAGAACCTCTTTTGTTGTGGTTGCTTTGCTGTAGATCTCCTTTGATATTTTCTTCCTTTTGAAAATTCAGCTTCAAACTTTTCTTGCTTTGATCCTTCAACAGTGAACTTCTTCTTCTCTGCAGAGTTGGAAGATGAAAGTTGTTCAGCTTCATATCCAAGACCACGCTTATCCGTGGAGCTTCTTTGTTGGCTTATCATTTTATCTAGCAACTATGTGCTCTTCTCGAATTTGAGATTTGTATTGACCTCTTCTAGTTGTTTCTTCAATAAGACAATCTCTTCCTCTTGTTTGTAGCAACCAATCTCTTTCTCATTGATCTGTGACCTGAGAGTTTCTTCAATCCTTTTGAATTCTTCTACCTTTCCTTTCAATTTGGTTTTTTTTTTTTTTGCCTCCCTAAAGCTTTCTTGAGATTTCCTTATTCCTTTTTCTTTCTATCTTCAATTCATCCAGAGCTGCAATTAGTTCCTCTTTCAAATTTATTTCTGCATCAATTTCTTCTTCATCACATTCCTGTTCTTTTTTTGTTTCTTCTTTGAGTGTTATGAAAAGACCTCCACCTGTTTCTTTCTTAGAATCATCCTCTAGGACTTCATTAACTCTCAGCATATATGCTTTTATGTTCTCATAGTCATTCAACTTTAAAGCTTCGAACTGAGCTTGATGTGTTTGTAACTTAGCCTCCTTGATCTCATCGTCTCCTTCATGAATACTCTTTAGTTTGTTCCATATTTCTTTTGCCATTTTACAACTCATGATCTTTACCAGTTCACTGTCTACTAATCCGCACCTGATAGCATCCTTTGCTTTTGAGTCATTCTCAAACAGATTCTTATCGACAGCATCGGTTGGAGGAGTGATGGGTATTGTGTTTTCACTATCTATTGAATCCCAGATGTCGTATCCCAAAGCACAAAGATATGTCTGCATCCTGATTCTCCAGACCGCGTAATTAGTTCCATCAAACAAAGGTGCTTTGTTTGATGAGAAGTCTTCAACATTTTTTGGTTCAATTTTCTCTTCCACAAGAACTAAAACTGACTGAGATGCCCTTTTGGAGGAGGATCTATTCTTCTTACCCATTGCGTACTAATCCAAGATCAACCCTGACTGATTTAGCCTGAGAAGGGAACTTGGCTCTGATACCAATTGTTAGTCTTACAATGGCACTGAGAGGGGGGGTGAATCAGTGTAGTTCTTTAACTTGAATTTATAGCTCTTAAAACTAAAATAATGAAACCTTAAAACCAGATAAAGCAAGCATCACAAAAGAACATATCACACAACACAAGATTTTAACGAGGTTCACCAATTTGGCTACTCCTCAAGAATGACTGCTTGGACTACCATCCAAATCTAGCCTTTGCAAAGCACCAACTTTACAATCAGTTTACCAGCATCCACTGGAAGGAGCACCAACCCCTGATTTATCTGTACCAATAGAAAGGAGCACCAACCCCTGATTTACCAACACCTACTGGAAGGAGCACCAACCCCTGATGCCAAGCTGCAACCTGGACTTCAATTTTGAATCTATAAGTTTGATATTAAGATACCTTTGCTTTTGCATGACCCTAACTGGTCTTCTCCACCTTTGCATTCTCTGTGCACTCCGCTCTTTCTGCGCAAACACTTCGCACACTCTGCTTCGCTGCAATCCAACTTCACGATCGTCTTCTCCCTTTTGTGCACTCTGCTCCTGCTTTCTCTGTGCAATCATAGACGCACTTAGGACAATTTGACATGACTTCTTTGCTCACTTTGCGCACTTCGCCATCATCTCGCCGCTTCTACGCTTTCTGTGCTCTTACGGCCACATTTCACACTTTGACACATATTCGACAACGCATTCATCGACACTTCAAATCTCCAAACAACCCTCCTTTTATAGCAAAATTCTTGTGATGAAAACCCTAATCTTAGTCGACTGTAAACCCTAATCTTAGTCGGCTTTCATGACAACTGTAAACCCTAATTTTAGTCGGCTGTTCATCGGTCTTTGTCGGCTTCAACTCAACCGTGAAAATACAACATGTCGTGATATCGCGACACCTTTTCTTTCTCTCGCTTTCTCCTTGCTTTGGACCGTAAAAACATAACATGTCGCGATATCGTGACACTTTCGCCTCCTTGCTTCTTTTCTTGGCTTGTACCCATGAAAACATAACATGTCGCGATATCGCGACACTTTTGCCTCCTTGCTTCTTTTCTTGGCTTGTACCCATGAAAACTTAGCATGTCGCGATATCGCGACACTTTCGCCTCCATACTTCTTTTCTTGGCTTGAAACTTGTCATGATATCGTGACACTTTTGCCTTCATACTTTCTCTCTCCTCTTTAGTCACGAAAATGCGACATGTCGCGATATCGTGACACTTTTTCTCCTTTGCTCTTTCTCTTGCCTTCGGGTCACGAAAATGTGACATGTCACGATATCATGACACTTTTTCTCCTTTGCTCTTTCTCTTGCTTCATGTCTGAAAATGCGACATGTCGCAATATCATGACACTTTCTCTCCTTTGACTCTTTCTCTTGCAATATGTCACGAAATCGTGACACTTTTTCTTTCGTACAATCTCTCTTGCAATATGTCACGAAATCGTGACACTTTTTCTACTTGCCTCTCTCTCTTGCAATATGTCACGAAATCGTGACACTTTTTCTACTTGCCTCTCTCTCTTGCAATATGTCACGAAATCGTGACACTTTTTCTCTCGGACTCTCTCTCTTGCAATATGTCACGAAATCGTGACACTTTTTCTTCCGTACTATCTCTCTTGCAATATGTCACGAAATCGTGACACTTTTTCTACTTGCCTTTCTCTCTTCCAACATGTCGCGAAATCACGACACTTTTTCTACTTGCCTTTTTCTCTTCCAACATGTCACGAAATCATGACAGTTTTTCCACTTGCCTTTTTCTCTTCCAACATGTCGTGAAATCATGACAGTTTTTCCACTTGCCTTTTTCTCTTTCAACATGTCGTGAAATCATGATAGTTTTTCCACTTGCCTTTTTCTCTTCCAACATGTCACGAAATCATGACAATTTTTCCACTTGCCTTTTTCTCTTCCAACATGTCACGAAATCGTGACAATTTTTCCACTTGCCTTTTTCTCTTCCAACATGTCGCGAAATCGTGATAGTTTTGCTTGCTTGTGCTTTCTCTCCGAACATGTCACGAAATCGTGATAGTTTTGCTTGCTTGCGCTTTCTCTCCGAACATGTCATGAAATCGTGACAGTTTTGCTTGCTTGCGCTTTCTCTCCGAACATGTCACGAAATCGTGATAGTTTTTCTTTCTTCTCAACATGTCGCGATATCGTGACAATTTTTCTTTCTTGCTCAACATGTCGCGATATCGCGACAGTTTTCTTCCTTGTGATTTTCTTTTGATTTTTAGCATATGGGCCACTTCGATCTTTTGGAAAGTCACTGTACATACTCTGAAGAACCTCTTAACTCCTATCCACTGCATCAACCGATCTGTCTAACTGTGTTGACAACAATGACAATACTGTTGCTGCACCTTGCTCAACAATAAGTAGAAGAGTCCTATTAGCATGTTAACATATGATGACCTATGATTGTTGTTGTTGTCAATTGTGAAGACACATAAGCACAAGCTATAGTCACATTCTAGTATATGTGTACATGGGTTTTGAGTAGCATTAAAGATTAAATATAATCAAGGTGATTGTACCTATATCTTTGTTTCCAATGACATGACAATAATAAAAATATCCTTCACATTTTTAATAATACAACTTCATGTCTAACCAAGGGGATTGGTTTTTTCATGGAGTCCTCAGATGATGGTTCTTTCTCATCCTTCAGTAGGCATATTCATGATGGACTGTGAATGGAATTCCATGTTGGAGAACTCTAGTTTGGGTCTTCTTGTGTTATAAGTTCCTTAGTGGAGCGATCAAGTGAGTAATTCCAAGTACATGGAAGAGGTGTGGTAGATGGGGATAAAATTTAGCAAGTGACTAGATGAGTTTTTGGGCAAAGAAGGGTTGCAAAATCGATGAGGATGAAGTCAATTTGATGAGGCTATAAAATTATCTTATTTTTAGTAGCCTAACACTTCTTTGTCCTTTTTTACTTAATCAATATAGCTAAATATCAAATATTAATATGTATTTATGATTATATTAGTTATGAATATAGAAAATAAAGGAGGATGCTTTACTTATCTATTTTGAAATTATTTTTGTGTATTTTTAAGAACTAATTGTGTGGTTTTGGTCGGATAATCTATCTAATGGAAAGGTTTGTGCACCCATAGACCTTGACCAAAATTGAAGGATTGAGGAGCTTATGAGAACTACAACAATCAATCTTTAGAGGAGACTAGTTCTTTGTAGTCCTGACTAACTATGTCTAAGTGTTGGGGGAAAAGGGTTATAAAAGAGATTAAAGACATAACTTATAGTGGTACAAATTAAGAAACATAAAGACATAAGCAAGAACAGTGATCACATAATTAAGCAATAAACCACCTAAAAAACCAACTAGTTTGTAATCAATTATAGAATATTGAATTTTAATCTACTATATCTTATGAGACCACCAATTCCAGACATGTGAACAAAGAAGTGTAAATCTAGGATTCAAAATAAAACACCATAAATATTTGACATGCTTAAATTAGAAATAGGTAATGATTCATACATACATGCTCTTCAAATGAATCGATCCAGAGGTTAGATAATAGTCAATTTGTACTAAGATGCAAGTAATTTGTCTTTACGTATAAATTATAAATGCCCAAGAACCAACCAATTTTCCTTTTACATTCTTATATATATAGGCTTGTCTACAATCTCATCACTATCAAAAACATCATTATTAAAAAGTGGATTATTGTTATGTCATAGGGAGTACCAACTAGTTGGACTATTCGAAAGTATGACTGCTCTAGACTGATTTGGTCAAAATCTATGCTATGCTGAGTAGTGTTGAGTCTACTGCTTGCATCTGGTTTGTTGTTTTTTATTGATTATTTCTAGTTGAACCACCCTATCTCTTGCATGATACCACAAGCATAACCACCTTATTGAGATTATTTTGATAGATGATATTATCTTCCAGGTGTCCTAAGATGGTAGTAATCCCTGTGCAGGTGGTCCAATACTGGATTTGATTTGAGCTAGTTTTTAAGCTTGCATGCTATGAAGTCATGATATCACATATTTAGGATCTTGGAGGAATTCGACTAGGTAGAGGGGCTTTAATAGTATCAACACTTGTTTCTTTTCATCTTACAATATCTGGTATCAGGTCAGGGGTTGGGCATCTATCTAGGTATTGACCAGGCAAAAGTATTCCAAGCCTCCAAAATTTGACTTTAGTAATAGGTCAAAGATTTGATACCTTCTAGGCTCTAATCAAGTACAAATCATCTTGCACTCCCATGCTCTACTTTTTTTGGCATATGATATGTGGGTGAACATATGTCAACCTTTTGGATCTCTCCCCAGTGTAAATATTTTGGTCACACTAATACTTAGTTTATTATTTCAATGCGATATCTTTCCATCGTGAGTTGGATATTTGGTACCTTATTGGGCTTCAATTGGGCATGATTCCTTTGGTACTTTTTGGAATTGATCATTTTTCTACATTCATGTTTTGGAACCTTTGGAGAACCCTAAAGTGCGATCATGTGCAAATATTTTGATCATTGCTACTTTATTCACTAAGCTAGATATTCGAGACTTCACTAGGTTATGATCAAGTACGATTCTTCAAACCGCTACATACTCCTTAGTTGGGTCAGACATCTAGGATTTTTTTGGGCCCTAATAAAGGATAAAAATTTTGACCTCCCCTAGACTTA
The DNA here is from genome assembly GCA_028583015.1 of Wollemia nobilis. NCBI lineage: Eukaryota > Viridiplantae > Streptophyta > Pinopsida > Araucariales > Araucariaceae > Wollemia > Wollemia nobilis. Next base: position 530,796 of record JAQPPZ010014509.1, read on the forward strand.
GTGGGTTCACACTTCTTGGTCGTGTTGGATCTCTAGGACCGTACTAGATCCTGATCAGGCACAAAAATTTTGGTCATCTTCATACTTAGCCAATTTTGCACTAAATACTTTCATGTTGCATGGTTTACTTATCTTTAGTACTTTCTTATCAAAGTGCATGTGGGTGATGGTAAAAAACACCCACACTATTGCTAGCTCCTAGGGGATTTTTATCTCATAAAAAGTGGACAATTTAGACTGACTATCCATATAGTGTAGGCCAATGGTAAAATATAGGAGATAAACCATTGAAGCCTTTATAACTCTTCTTACCTGTTGTCCTAGATACGAACCTTATATTTGCCCTTGAATCATTTTTTACACTTGTTCCATTGGGCTTCAAAGTCATCATTATGGGCAAGATGTTATGATATAATTTTTCAAAAAAGTAAAAGGTGATATAATACATGGGTATGCTAGTCATTTTATTTTTCTAATCATCCTCTATTGAAATATGCTATTGTCACCCTTTTTCCTATGGATTTCCCTCTTATGGAGCTATTCCTGATGATTCTCCATGTTGTGAAACAACCTTAGATGGAATTACTATTTGGAGATGTTGGCACATGCTTTTCTAGCATTCAAAGGGGGATCTGATATTCTATTTAGTTCTAAAATAATTGAATTTAGCCAGCTCACATAGTAATAATTAGGGTCATTGTACCTCTCATCCAAGTATTTTGCTTTCACTAGAAGATGAGAAAGTATATAGAAGAGTGCAAAAAAATTCTCCATATCCAACCGTTTTGATAGTACATCAATGTCATTAAGGCCTTTTATTTAACTTTCAAATAATTTGGTGAGTTCTTCATGCTTGTGCTAGATTGCTTTATCATCCCAAAAACTAGGTGTGCCCATGCTATTGAGATATTATGCAATGATGCTCATCTCATCGGTCTCCTTTTTTATGATAGTGAACAATTTTATTACTATGTCAATGACCTCATTTGCTTGATATATTTGGTGTGCAAGAAGTCTCTAGTCTTCTACATCATGGTTGCATTGTGTCTTTAGGGCAAGGAATCTATTGGGGTTTCTTAGCATTTTTCTGAAATTTTTTACTTCCTAAAATTAGGATATCAAATTCTTTTCTACCCTATCCATTTCAGTCCTAGCTGACCTAGTAGCTATAACAATTTGTTTAAGTTTTGTATAGAAAGGGGGAAAATTTATCAGAACTGGTCTTGTTTTTCTAGTAAAACTCCCAAGCTTGTTTGAGCCAATATTTAGAGTTTGTTGAACTTAATAATTTATCCCTTTCTTGTTGCAACTCATTTATGGTGGTGAACAAGGCTTCCTCATATTTTGTCAGCTTGCTCTTTACTTTAGCCAATGTTGAGCTTTGTTGATCATTTTCTTCTTGCATCCCCTTTAATTCAACTTCCAGTTATTTTATTTGCTTATCTTTCATCTTCACCTCCTTCTCGGGGGTGGCCCTATCAATAATATCCTTCAACCTAATAATGTTATTTTTTAGGGCACTATTATAAATCTTTTTCTTTGCAAGATTGACCTCCAAGGTATCAATTTGATTTTGGGCAGATGCTAGACTTTTATCTATTTTTCTTGCTTACACTAGCAATGTGTTTGTGTATATATGTATGGATTGAGGGGTTTCAATTTTTGATATCATGGAGATATCCCTTTTATACTCTTATATATCCCAATATTTAGGTCTCATAAGGGAGGCAAGCTTATTCACGTTTGTCTTGGTAAAGATCTTGATCCTTTATTTCCTAATGAGATCCACTATATCATAGCCCATGGCATACCTATGTCCTCTTTTCCTTTTAAATATTCAAACTTATATTCTTCTTCCCACCATTTTTGTTGATTTTTTTTTCCAGCTAAATAGTGGAGAAGATATTTGGTAGCGGTTCTTGAGTAGTGACTGAAAGGACCAAAGAAATCAAGAAGATCGATATGGGGATGAGAGGATAGGATAATATAAAATTTATAGGGGAGGAACTTTCTTGTAGACCTTGCCTTATTTTGGCTATAGGTGAAGTGGAAAAATAGGAGATTATAGGGGTGAATATTGGATGGTGAACCATTGAGACAGTGGAATGGACTCAATAAGTGATGAGGTAGTTGATTGTGTGGGTAGAGATTGTAAAACAATGGGTAGAGAAGGGTATTCTCCTTATTTAATCTCTGTTATTTTTTGGATCATATAAAAAGGAGACTATAATTGGTGGGGTAGGGGAGTTAAGAATTCCAAGGTTGTAGGACTTGGTGGAATATGTAGTTTAGAAGATTTACTTGTGTCTTACACTCCCAACTTTGACTCCTCCATCTACAAGGCTTGTGTTGTTTTATCTTTAAGTTTATATCTTTGTGCTTGTTCAGCTTATACCTAAGTAACCATTGCCTCACACATTAGCGTTTCCCATTATAATTCTTACCTTTTTTGTTTTTATTTATCTTCTCTCACCCTTTGCTTCCTTGCAGCCTTACTGGTTTTAGAGATCCGTAAACTTGAGTAATTATTTCACTTCTTACCATATTTGTAGTTTTGGTTGAAAAATTTAGGCTAAACTTCAGAGGATACTTCAACATCCCTTTATGAAGTTGATCTTATGACATCAAGTTCTAGTAAATTTTGAAGCAATGATTCCTTTTCTACCTCAATATCATATTCATATACCTCCTCTTCCTAATACATTATATAACATGTATTCTACACCCTTAATTTTTTTGGAAAGATATCATTTTCATGCTTTTCCTTCCAGGTGCTATACTGAGCATTAAATTTATCATTGAATAAATTATCAGAATGCTTATTGTACTTCATCTTCTTGTTCATATTGTGTTTACAACATTTTACCCACCATTCCTCGATATTGTATTCCTCCCACCCTATATTATCATCGAATGTGTCAATCAAGTTGGGATTTAGCAACTGATCTGGATTTCTTTCTGGGTCATAGATCTACTTATAATTGAAGTAGCTTCTCCATGGTGGTCTCTCCTATATTTCCATATATTTGAGCGGTGCCACCTAACCTTCATCTAGGTTGCTATACCTCTCAATGTTGGGCTATAGAAGATGCTTAAACCCAGGTATTTTAACATTGTTCTTTAGGATATTAGCCAATATACCTTCTGGGTCATAATACCACACGTGTGACACAACTATTAGATTCAAAGTTGAGAGCTTGGATTCAAGGATTTTATACTATAATGGATCCCTTTTGATTGTGATGTGTTCAAATTTAAGGGTAAATCTAAACACTGAAGACTTCTTATCTCCCTGACCAAGAATCTATTCTATTAGGTAGGTCTATCTATAAAATTCCAACTTGAATACCCAATTGGTCACATAATAGGGTAGTAAGTAACAAAACTTAGAGAATCCATATAGTCAGATGATGGTTCCTTCTCCTAAAAAGTACCAGTCCCTTTGCTATCATGATTTTCCTCTCAAAATATTTATGGCTTCTTTTAAAATATGAGGGCAATTACCATAGATCATTGCCAATGCTGGTCCTAAGAATTACCTATTAAAGTATATATATGGGCTATTGTCTCTCAGAACATGAGTCCAGTCCAATATTGAGTGGCTCACACTTTTTTTATTTGTCCTCTATAGCTTAATATTAATTTTATCCATTAAGGATATGTAAACTAGGAAGATCCATGCTATGTAGGATGGGTATGTAAACAAATTACACCTCTTATTTTTTATTACGTTTAGTTGTTCATGTATGATGTGTGCCACTAGTTCAACTTAGTCCAAGGTGACATACACAAAGGCACATACAACTACATTCTCTAGACCCATTTGATAAGGTTATATAGTTACATCCATTATCATACCCAAAATAATTGCCAATATTGAGAATATCAGTTGTGCTTCCTCATTGAACTCCATTAGCCTTCTATTTTTTATCATATAATCATTCAATAATTTACCTCCTATCTCAATGAGTCAATCTCGTACTGATTTATTTTCCAGATTGCCTTTGAAGGCTAGAAGTCTCATTAAGATATAGGGGTTTTTTGAATATTCAATAAAATACTAAAAGGGTTCTTCAAAGAAATCTCAATTACGATTTGGAGGAGTTTCCTACAAAAAAATTGAGATTCAAGGATAGCATTTTAGTTGAGAGATTGATTGCAAAGAGATAGAAATCAGGAAAACATTACTAAGCTAAAAAACTTCAGAATTTATAGAGTCCATCCTAATGGTTAATCAAGTCACCAAACTACAGTTTCAAGGGTAGCAAGTTAGAAGAACTAGAAAGCTACAAATTGGTGAGTTAGAGAGTTTTTTTGGATAGCCATGAAGAGCTATGATTTTATTAGACCTAAGATAGAAAATTGGTTAATATAATCACCTAGTAATCCTTCATCTACATATATTATTAAGGTAAGTAACTTGGGTGCAAATACGTTCATTAGTTGAACTTTAAATTAATTCATTATCAAGTTCCATTAAGCATCATGTTTAAAAGTTTCAAAGAAAAGGTTACATGTTATAGTCTTCAAAGGGAGTGTAGAAGGAATTTTCTTAAATATTATTACCTACACATTAAAATAGGAGTTCGATATATTTTTATAGAAAGAAAATATCATCTTCCTATTATTTAGTTACATCAAAGAAGACTACATTAAGTTACAAAGATTACAACATATTTAGGAGAAATTACTATTGCATGATTTAAGGTTCATTTAAAGGAGTAATAATATGAGATCAACATTGTATAGTACTAGTTGATCTTAAAGAGTTTTAAGGTGCACTAAGTATTTTAAGCTGCAGTGAAAATTTAGTGCATATTTAAAATTACTTTGAGGGTTCATTTACAGGAGCAATAAGGTGAAATTATTAGTATCCTTAAGTGCATTGAGTTAGAGATATTACTAGTACATTAAGGATCGATTGCACAATTCTACTTATTCATTAAAACTAGTTACTTTCAAAGTATTATTATGTACATTGATTGTTAAGTTAATGTTAATATCAAGAGCACAAAACCTACATACTATCAAAGTGTCTATAGACACTATTCGATGCACAAAATTAATAACTTATTGTAGCCTAGAGAAGCCAACTTACATGGTTATATTCCTCCAAGAAGTGGAAAAGAAATCTGCCATCAAAATCAGTAATAAAATCTACAAAACGAGAATAGGAGAGTCTCATATTTTAATTACAACTAGGTGATATATTATAGGTTATTACATGTTTTTAAAAGTACCTCATTTTTATTCTATGACAAAAATTAAGTGTCCTAAGGAAACTCTACGTAGGCTATCCTCTACATTGTAGCTATCATTAGTAGATGGAAAGCACACTTAAAAGTGCTTGAAGAGGAACCATATCAAAGAGGCTCAACATCCACAAAAAGCAATTTGAAAGCATAGTTCAAGTGCTTAAGTGTAGATATGGTCCAAAGGGCTCATTATCTACTTCACCAAGGTGTAACATGACACCAACTCAATGCCTACGTAGCAAGAAACCTATAAATTTAAAAATCCTATGTAAGAAATCAACACAAATTGCAAGGAGGATAATACTAAGGGTAATGAAGCACAAGCTACATAAAATAAGTGCCTTACCAAAGACCTAACATGAAATAACCAACAACTAAAATGAAGCATCATAGAACCTCCATTACAATGCTTGAGAATCTTAGTAGCTGGAGCTAAACTTGAGAGAATAAATCATCCATATTCACTAGAGAAAATGAGGAGCCATCTCAATCTTTGCTATGCTAAAGAAGGTAAAGAAAGCTTGTAAATAGTTGTCAAGAATAAGCATTGAGGATTTTTAAGGAATTGGTATAGTGAAGGTAAGTATGCATGCAAGGAAGGCATGAACACTTGTCTTAACAAGGAATAAATATTGTACCGCTTGGTATAAAGGTGTAATAGAATCCTTAGATCCTAACGTTCACATTCAATAAGGAAGAGTGTTCATAAAAGTAACACTCATAATTATTATTCCTAACATTCAAGAAGGACATCACACTCAGGATTTACATTGAGGCTTACACCATACTACATAACGTCTTCCAAATATTCATATTATGCATTGTGCCATCTAAGGAGGAGACCAAGTATTTTGGTAATACCTAGTTCCACTTGACACTTATTTGAGGACAAGGTAAGCATATGTCTAGCCACAATATTAAGAGTGGTTGCAGGAAGAAACACAGAGCAATAAGCATGCATTCAGAGCAAGCATTAATGTAGAGAATTCAACGGTCATATAAGTGATATTAACAACAATATTAAGGAGTGTTTAAGAGGTAAAATTCAATGTGTATCCAAGGATTCAAAAGAGCATTGAAGATTGAATGCATACATGCTATAATTGTTATCATATGTTTGTCATCAAAGGATTACAACACTCATTCATTAAAGAGGATACAATTCATTTCAAGGAGTTTCAGTTCTCATCAACCATATTAAGGTATTATTTTATATAGGTTGATTATTTGGTTTCATAAGGAGTAATAAGGGATAGTATAAGGTTGAAATTATTATTATTATTTGCATTTGAATATATATGAAAAATCAACCTTAATAATTTGAAAGTAAAATTAAGGAGTTTATTTCATTTCAAATCACTCTAGTGAAATATAATATTTGCAATTAAATCATAGGAGGTATAATTTTTTCTACTTGGAAATATTATTATTATATTACAAATATCAATCAATTTCTAATATTCCAAAACTAGGAAGTTATAAGGTATACTACATCAAACATAGATTTTTTGGAATTTATAAATATTAAACTAGTGGATATTAAGGGGTAAAAATAGAATTTCATTATTTACTTAAAGGGGTTGGAATTATTTACTTACACTTGACTCATACTCATACTAAAGGGATAAAATAAATCCAACCATAGAGATATTCAAATTGATAAGTGCATAGTTCATTAGGATAGATAAGATGAAATAGAAGTTGATTATTATCATTCTCAAAATCAACTCAAAAGGTGAAATAATAACTACTAAGAACTTTATCAATCTTATAGCTTACTCTAATCACTAGGGAGACTTAATAAATCCTATAAAACCTAAGTCTTGGAAATGGTTTATCAAGTTAGTTCACATATCCTAAACAAGGAAGTCTTATGGTAGACTACTTCAAAGGATCTATCTAAAGTATTAAAAGGATCCTATCATACACTACAATGGATAAAGTAGTAAGAGAGAAATTTAATCTTAATACACACTACATAAAGACTCAATATGTGAATCCATCCAATATACCATATCAAATATGCAAAATCACTTCAAGTTCAAATAATGTCATGGATCAAAATGAAAAGGATATTTGGTATATTGATTCAGGGGTAAGCCACCACATGGTAGGAAATATACATTGGTTTGATTATCTTGAGATCACTAAGAGTTACAAGTTGAAAATTGTAGATGGCAATAACTATCATATACATGGATATGGGTGTGTATCACCTAGTAAATTGTTTATAAACTTTGTGCTATATAATGTGATGTATGTTCCTAGATTAAAATCTAATCTTATTTTAGTATCCCACTTAATAGAGAGTAAAAGAAATATTCACTTCAGATACATTAATGGAGGTAACATGTATCTCATTATACATTAAAACAAGGTTGAAGCTATAGGATCAATCCATAGAAATATATATGCTCTATATTCTATCAAAACTTCACAAGATATTGTTGTGTTTCAAAATAATACTAATATAGTTTCTAAGGAATAGATTGGAGAGAATGAAGAACATAATAAGAAATATAAGGTTCAAAATTAAAAGGATGTGAGGATAAATACATTATGCTTTACTAGGCCATATACAACCTAAATAAGGACCTAATCAATATGAAAAATATGAAGATCCATATTAAAGACTAAATTCTTCAATACCCAAATAATATAATTCAAGGGGTGTTAGAGAATATATTACATTATTGGGTACATATCAATGTACCATCTTTGGTACATTATTCGAGTACGAGTTTATTTTAGAGTAAAGTTAAGTAGTTATTTCAGCATGTAATAAATGCACAAGTGTTAGAATGTACAATGATGTAAATGTGCATGTCGTCCACATGTACATGGTCCAAGGAATCTATATTTCTATATAAAGACCTCATAGTTAGTGTTTTCATGGTAGTAGTAAATATAGAGAGTGTGTGGTATAATTTAGTAGTATGGTACAATGTAGTCTTTTCATATCTATTCATGGAGTGTTCATGTCCTCTATTATATAGCATTGTACTATTTTCATCACTTTCATTAATGACATATTTTTGAGTCATTTTATTGCATAGTATTGTTCCATTAGTTTATAGTTATCTTAGATTAGTTATATTTCATCTTGTGGTTGTATTTCCTATGCTATCGTCCCATAAAAATCTAATAATATAAAGAAGGAATATTATCATTGTATTATCATCAATCATATGAATTATTAATAATTATATTTTCTCATGAAGTGGCTTATGATACTTTGTCCTCTCTAAGTGGTGCTCTCATATTATAATATCTTGTGGATTTTTCATTCCTTAAGGAGAATTATTGGTGTTGCCCTATCCTAATGGTATTATTTATCTCTATCTCATAGTGTGTGTTGTTATTCTACATACTTATTTATGGATGAATGATTTAATATTCCTACATATTGGTAGATGATTTTTGTTCATGAGAATAAAGTTTCATAACACTCAGATCCATGGGTTTGCACAAATCAATATGCACTAGATCGAGTGGATAGTCATTCTATGATTGCTTGAGCAAATGCGGGTCAATGTTGTTTTTGACTAAACAATGCATATAAAGGTTACAAGGTTTCATGAATGAAAAATGTTTATATAATATTTTAATATTTAGGAGTGATTTCAAGTGGCTAAAATTGAGATATCCAAATCATATGTGGTAGATTCATCTACCTTGGTTGTCTCACATTATATCTATAAGCTGAAACATCTTACCTATACTAGTTGTAGAGGGTAAAAACCTCCCTACCATGTATAATTTCAAAAAGTTGCATCCGTAAGAGAGAAGACTTGGGGTGAACCACGGGGATACATTCTCTACACTCAATTCTAGGGAAGAAGGTTTCACCAAGAACGGTTTAAGGACTCTCTCCAAGTCATCTGGTTTTCAAGAATGTTTGATGTATGAGATTCAGAACGCCTAGATTTGGACTTTCTAGATCTTTTCTATAAAAGATAAATGACAATACAAAAATACAAAATGCAGGAATACAAGAACTAACCCTAGAATAATTATTTCTTTGAATTATTTTCTAATCCTAGGGATTTTAAATCGATAATATTTAAGCAAGGGCTCAATAAAGAGATGCACAAACAAAATTAACACTAAGTACACACTATATGTTGTTTATCTTTCCAATACCTAGAATTAATTAGATATATTTTTATAAAATTAGATCTAGGTTTTGCAATAGAAATATAAAACACTCAACAAACAACCTAAATACCAATCAAAATACTTAGCTTATCTAATAATTTATGTTTGCCTTTATCCCTTTATCCAAAGTTGTCAACAATTTCTGTCCCTGCAAGATAACTTAATAAACACTTGAAAAATATGATTAGAGTTAGGGGGCCTACTTAGGCCACTGTAAAATAATGCTTGGAGGCACAACAATAAATATCCCTAGGTATTTTTAGCTGATATTTGATAAATAAAAATATAAATTAATCTTTGGAAGAAAACAAACATAATACAACACAATAGAATAAAATGTAGGAACCACAAAACAAAATGTAGCATCAAGTCAAAAATGCAATATAGAATGCAACGATGAAGTTTGGAATAGCATATTGCCCCAAAATTTTACTCAAGTGAAGTCACACCCTATAATAGGTGAGCACAAAAATTCATAGGAAAAATCTCACCCTATAGAAGACCAAGTGTGATTTCATCGAAGTGAGAAGAAATGTCTGACTAAAGTGAAATAATAAACCTAAGATGTAGCAAACGAAAACAAGTATGCAACATAGCACTTTCACCTAGTAGAGAATGAGGAAGCAGGTAGAAGGGTTAAGACCTCCAAATGGTTGATCTCTCCATAGTGATTCTACACTAATCCACCAAGAGAGAGCAGAAACAATTAATAATCTAATGCAGTAGAAAGAATATCAATATTCAAACTCCAAATTAAACTTTTTTGTGATGAATAAAAGGATGCAAATTGAATAAGAATACTTTATGAGAATATAAAAATTCAAATTTTAGCATGTAATAATGTTGTATTGTGTTGTGTAACCGTGTACAAAAGGTGAATTAAAACCCTCCTTATATAGTGTATTTAAAGGTGAAAAGGTAATAAAATCAAGGAGGACCAATGTAAAACATACCAAACCTAGATAATTAGGGTTTTCTTGGAAAAAACCCTAAAAAGGTGAAATCGTGCCCCATCAAGACCGACCATGATTTTGTCTATGTGAAGTCGCACCCCATCAAAGGTGGGTGTGATTTCGTATAGAGAGATAAAATAGGTAAAATAGGGGAAAGGAACCTTATCCTTGCCTTAGAAAAGTATAAGGGGCCTCCTAAAGGGATCTAGGAATATTGTCCACTAAAGTGGGTCAATTTTTTGTGTCTACATTTTTCCCCCTCTTTGATGCATTTAATGCCAAGTAAATGTGTCAAAGAAATATGTAGACTTATATAGGCAAGAAGACAACAAGCACAAAAATAAGTGGCCAGGTTTGGGAAAAAACATGATGTGAAAGAGGTATCATGAAGGATACTCTAGAATTTTGCATGCTAAGTGAGACATTATTACCATTAATACCTCTATGGCTAGGTTTTCCCCTCGAGTTTTGAAAGGAATCGAGATTCCTTAAGAAAATCGAAAGAGACACGGATAAAAAATAGAACACAAATAATAAAGCAAGCAAACAAATATTAGAGAAAAAATCACTGGGTACGACATGAATCTAATGCAACTAACATGAAATGGAGGAATGAATAGAAGAAATGAGAAGAAATAAGAAGTTAATATAGAAGAACAAGAACAAGGAAAATATGAACAAGAATCCAAAGGTCAACAATAGAAAGTGAGAGAAAATTATCACAGAACCCTGAATAAAGGGTGTTATGCCAAAAATAATGGTCTAGGTGTGGAGTGAAAACCTGCTATGGGTGTAGTACTCACTAAGATGGATAGATGGGAAAAGTATGGAGCATAACATGATATGGATGATTTATCACTAGTGACTATTGTGGGGCGATTACCCACTAGGATGTATACCGAGGCCTGATATAATGGCCAAGGAGCTTATCCTATAATGGGGTGTTGAGCCCATTGAGTCAAAATAAGCATAACCCAATAGGGGAATACATTATAGCTTATGTGAATGATGTATTAGCAAGTACTACCCTATAGGGGTGTGTAAGAATATGTATATATCAATCAATATGAGCATAAGACAAAGTGAGTGTGTGTATGTGCTAGAAGAATTAAGAGGAAGAAAATGATGAGCATATAATTGTGCGTGTGTGCCCCCAACTTGAATTTTTAGCTATTGAAAATTCAAGAGGGATAAATTGTGCAAAAAATATATATAATAAGGTATATTGTTATCAAAATAAATAAAGTAGAGGAGAAAGAAGAAACATGCAAAGGACAAGGATATACCAAAAAAAATTACATTCCTTGACTTTGGAGAGAGATGATAGTCATTGTGAAAATATTCAAATTCAAAAAATATAAGAGAGAAGAGAGAGAAATAGCAAAAGAATATGAGAAAAGAAGAAAGGATGAAATTTCATAAACCCTAGTGAAAAGTGCAATGCATGTGAGCTATGACGTAACTAAGTATCATCACATGCCATTATTGGAAATACCCAAAAGCTATATGAACAAGAAATCATGAGCAAGCAACAATGTAATTATGATAAGCAAAAGTGCAAGAAGAACATAATGTTAGGCAATCATGCAAAGTATGACATGTAGTCATGCATTATGAGCAATCATGCAAAGTATGACATGCAGTCATGCATTATGATCAAGCAAATGGATGCAATATGATCTAAACTATATGCAAATTATAGATAGTAGATCAAGCATAATATATTTTTAAATGCATTATATTCATAGGTTCTTTAAGTTATTTACCATCCAAAGAAGCCAAAAAATAGGCACATGAGCCAAACTTAGTTGTTATGACAAATGGCCCTAACCAATTAGGATGAAACTTACCTTGAATATCAGTACAAGCATTGGTGTTCTTCTAGTTTTGCTTGAGGACTAGGTCCCCAACATCGAAAGAACGATTGCAAACTTTCTTAGAATAATATGACTAGAGTCTATCCTTATAGGCTCTCAAATGCTCTAAGGAATGAATGTATTTTTCATATAGCAGCTCCAATTTATGCAAGCAGTCTACACAATACTCATTGTTAACCTATGCATCTTGTAACAAGATACACAATGATGAGACCTCAAGCTCAAAAGTAAACACTCCCTTAGACCCATAAACCAGGACATATGGTGAGGCCAATTTAGGATTACGTACACTAGTATGATAGGCCCACAAGTTGGGATAAAGATGGATATACCAGTCATGACCGATCTTACAAACCAATTTCTTAAAGATCTTGGTCAAGGACTTATTTGATGCTTCAGATTGCCCATTATCCTGGGGGTAATAAGGATTTGACCACTTGTGTTGAATCATGTACTTAGCACAAAGATTATGAACATCCTTATTCTTGAAAGGAGTGTCATTTTTAGAAATAATCATCGAATGAGTATCGAACCTACAAATAATATGGTTGAAGATGAACTTAGAAACCTGAGTCCCAGTCACTGTAACAAGGGGTATGACTTCAACCCATTTAGTGAAATAATTAGTTGTAATAATGATAAACTTATGACCATATGATGACACTGGGTTAACTTTATTTATAATGTCCAATATCCACATGGAGAATATCCAAGAGGAAGAGATAACCTGAAGGTCCTGAGAAGGAGCATGAATGAGATGATCATGGCATTCACACTTGTCACAACACTGAACATAGTCACATGCATGTTTCTCCATGGAAGACCAATAGTACTCCATTTGAAGCAGCTTCTTAGCAATATCATTACCATTGAAATTAACTCCATGTGAGCCTTTGTGAGCATCACTAAGAGCAAGCTAGGTTTCATCAGAGTTAAGAGATCTCAAGAGAATACCTCCAAAAGAATGTCAATAGAAGGTGTTGCCAATTATGATGAATCAACATGCTCTTTTGCATAAAATATTACACTAATTGTGATCTAACCCATTAAGCATTGAACCATCCTTACAAAAATTAAATATGTAGTTATACCATAGCTCATATGGAGAACATCTGATGGTCAAATAATCTAATGGGATGAGACAATAACCAATCAACACAGGTTCCTAGAGTTACCTAATGATAATCGATGCTTGATCATCTTCTAACTTCAAATAGAACAATGATGCAACAAAAACCATGGCATTCACATGACGGTTTGAGGGTCTAGGGACATACTCTATGGTTACTTAATCAAATGAGGAAAATAACTTAGTAAAAATCTCCTTGTATGGTTTGAGTTTATCATCCTGAGTCTGATAAACATCATTAGTCTGATTAACCATAAGTTGAGAGTTCACCAAATACCGATATAAATCTAACCTACAAAGCTAAGGTAGATCTAAGACCAAGGATCAAAGCTTCATACTCTGCAGTATTATTTGTGCAATAGAATAAAATCTTGAAGGATAAGGGCATGAGTTGCTTTTATGGGGTAACTAGAATGACTCTAGCACCAAAGCCCTTCATGCATTGGGTTCTATCAAAAAATAAAGTCCAAGACTCAAACTCTTCAATTTAAATATTGAAGCACTCATCAAGAAATTTAACAACTATAGGATGTGCAACTTCTAAGGGAGCATAGGCTAACTAGTTAGCAATCACCCAACCCTTAATAGCCTTCTGACCTATGAAATTCAATTTGAACTCACTAAGGGCCAACACCTATTTAGCAGCTTGACCTGAAAGGTGGGGCTTAGACATCAAAAAACACAAAGAATCAAAGTTTGCAACCACCAAATGTCTTATGGATAAGCATATAGTATCTTAACTTATGAGAAGCAAACACTACGACAATGCAAAGCTTTTATAATGGAGTGACCAGGTTTCATAGCTAATCAAGGTTCTATTGATATAGTAGATAGCTCGTCCTTTATTTTTATCATCATGTTGGGCCAACATGGCTCCTAAAGCATGAGCAATTGCTGCTATGTAAATCATCAAATGCCTACAAAGCATAGGAGGAACTAAAATAGATGAGGAAGTGAAATACTATTTAAGATCATTAAAATCTTTTTGACACTCAAAATCCCATAAAAAAACCACATCTTTCTTAAGAATATTAAGAAAGGACTGACACTTATCATCTAACTAGGTAATGAATCAATGAATAGACTGAAGTTTACCTTGCAGACTATGTAGTTTGATCAGAGTGCAGGGAGGAGGCATACTAGTGATGTTTTTTATCTTAATGGGATCCAATTCAATGTATTTTCTAGACATTATAAATCCCAACATCTTGCCATATGTGACTCCAAACACACACTTAGTGGGTTTAAGATTAACCTTGTATTACCGAAGTCTTTCAAATATTCATCTTAAATCTTGGACATGATCCTTTTGTTTTATGGAGTGAGCTAGAATATCATTCGCATAGTCCTGGAGAATATCATGTATTATGTCATGGAAAATATAAGTCATGGCCTGCTTATAGGTAGCTCTTGCATTCTTCAAGCCAAAAGGCATGACCTTCCATTAGAAGGTTCCCCATGGAGTAGTGAATGCTATCTTGGTTTGATCCTTAGGGGTAATCAAAATCTAATTGTAGCTTGACAAACCATCCATAAGTGAAAGAATTCGATATTTGGTAATGACATATACAATATGATCTATGTTTGGTAAGGGAAAATAATCCTTGGGACATGCTAAATTGATGTCCAAAAATTTGGTATATATTTTGATTGTTCCTTCATTTTTAGCTACAAGAATGATGTTGGATATCCAATTAGAATAATCGATAGCTTTTATGAAATTAACATCAAGGAGTTTTTGGAGCTTTTCCTTGACTAAGAGGGTGATATTAGGATGCATTTTCCTAAGTTTTTTCTTAATAAGCTTAGCACTTGGCTTGGCTACCAAATGATGCATGACAAGGGATGGATCAAGCCCTGGCATATAGGCATATGACCAAGAAAAAATATCTTGATATTCTCTTAATAAATTGGTCAATTGCTCTTGCTCATCCATGGACAAGGCTTTACCTAGATTAAGGATTCTAGGGGCTTTCTCAAATCTATGTTCACATATATGGTCTCCTCAATAAGGATGGACAAGTCATCCTCAAGAGGAGGTAGGGCAGGAATCAGTCCTAAGTGCGCAAGGTCCTCGGGGGACATATAACCAATGTCCCCTTGAGATTTATAAGACTCAACCTGTGTAGCACAAGGGATAGACCTATTAAAACATATGTTATTCTAAGGTTAATCATCATATTTAGTATACTGCTCAAGGGTTATGACCAACGAAAAGGATTAGGGTGGACCCTCATCCTCAAAATTCCACTCTAAACATGGATGAGATTTTTCTAAGAGAGATTCTTGATAAAAATAGTTGTCTTGATCCTGATATGAGATATCGATTGGTAATTCCTTATCAATATTTTTAGGTTGCTTTTTTTTTAGATAAGGAATCTAAAGAATGAAACTAAGCTAGATCATCTCATGAGAAAAATTCGAACGGATGAGGATCACCCAAGATAGAGCAGGTTGTGTAGACACCAAATTATAGCTACTAATCCTCCATCCTAACCATTCCACCACCCACTTGTCCACCATACACATTTCCCACAAATTATTTGGCCCAATTCCATATTTCCCGCCTTCAAAAGGCCCACTTTAGCCCTTTCTCGCCATTTCCTAACCCAATTGAGATTATTTTAATATTATTTTATATTATATTATAATATATTTATTATAAAATATATATTTATAAACTCAATTAACCACAATCGTCCGATCCAATCTAATCCCCATCGTCCATATTCATTAATCCATGCCACATATAAAAAGTAATATCAACCTTAGGATCTAATTTAATCTTAGCCACACGATCAAAAGTGTAAGGCTAAAAATATAAGAAAACCATAGGTTAGATTATAAATAAGGGCATTTGCAAATTCTCAAACCCTAGAACCCTGATATTAGAATTTACATCTTGAAGAGATCATTGGCAAAGCCCTAGCAAAGCAAAAAGAGATAGAGCCCTAAAAATCCAAAGCCCTAGATAGCCAATAGGACTCTTGTTGTTCTAGCCATCCCCCATATCCATCCTTTCCACCTCACCCTACTCCATTGTCATCATCACCACTTCCACCCATCCACCGCATTCATCGCATCCCCCATGATCTGCTTCTACAGATTTTACCCTCATCGTAGACGCCCTCTTGAGCTTGCGAAGCTCACTATAGAGCTTGCCAAGCGCACACTTGCACCTGCTATATTGTAGGCTTGCTCTAGATCATACGAAGCTCACACCAAAGCCTGCCTAGTGCGCATCTGAGCCTGATATTATCACTGAAGTGGGAATTAGAGCCTGTTGTGTCACACCATCTATTGTTAGATATGAAATAGCAAAATAAAATATCATCATAAGCAAGGTATATCAGTATTTTTTTATTCTGTTAAATGATTTGTATATTTAGCATGCCATTTGATCTATTTTTGGTTAGGGTTTATTGATATCTGAGGGTCTCACACTGTGGAGCCCTCATAGGTGTTATTAACCTCTTTCTTTGTTTGTGTGCATGTAGGTCTACAAATTCTATTTATTGTTGAACGACTGTTGAAGTTGGAGTGGTCCGACATCGGATACCTGAAGCCCACTCATTTCATTGGAAGCGAGGACACACTATTTGAAGATACTTCATTGTTGTAGCTAGGGTTTCATAGAACCCTAGCGTATTGTAAATCTTTGTATCAAAGGCTCACTAAGTACAAATTGTATCAAAAGGAGTTTATTAGCTCCCCACCATTTATTGAATAAATTTATCTATTTGTGCAATCTTGTGTTTTCTTGGGTTATTTGATTTCTTTATTATTTTAAGTGTCGTGTTTTCGTCTTCACAAGTTGATTTTCAAATTTTAATTTCACACATTGATGAAAAGTAGAAGGGACAACCTCCATGACATGGATCCAAGGACACCCAAGAAGAATATTAAAATATGCAGTACCAGATACCACATAAAACAATGTATCTAAAATTTTAGATCCAACTTTGAAGGGAAGTGATATGGTACCATAAGCTTCTTGGGATTCATTGTTGAAAGTTTTAATATCACCGAATTTAGTTATATATTTCTCTTTTAATCCAAATTTTTTAAAATTAATGATATGTGCATAAATTAAGGTAAGAACCATTATCAATCATAACTCTCTTAATAAAGGCATCCCCAATAAATGCAGTGATGTAAAGAGAAGAATATTTTTGTAAGTCTGAGAAAGAAATATCAACATCTAAGAATGTGAGATGATGTATCCCAAGAGATATTATAATATTAGCCATATCACTAGGGGAGATATCTGGAGGGACATATTGTTGCTTCAAAATATTTATTAAGGCTTCCCCATGAGTAGGATAATTCTGTAATAGTTCCAAAAGAGATATATTTGCTAAGAAACTGATTTCTTGGTGAGATCTCTGAATCTTTTGATTTTGTATTGACATTTTTTGAGTAGCAATTATCATACCAACCATGTTATTATCATGATGGTGTGGTACACTTCAATGGGATACTTTATTAGCTTCCTGTATAATTACATTCTGACTAATAGATAGCTTTTGTTGCAACTTTTCCAAATCAAGTTGTTTTTAGGGTTATGCATAGTGGTGAATATTCACCAATTGGGATAATATTAGGATTTCCAAAATTAGAATTTGGCAAAAATGAGGACCCTCGATGTCGGCCCATTCACCTAAAATTTTTAGGATCAAGTTTTTCTTAGGGTCATTTTGCCATAATATATCCAAATATAGGCATATTTGTACTCATTGGAAAGCTCTTTTCAAGCCTGATCTAATGGTGGTGTTTTTAGGAAGTTATAAGATGATTTGATTGGTCAAAAGTGACCCCAACTATGACCTTACATTTTAGGCCTTCAAATACCCCAAATTTTGGTGGGAATATGCTCAATTTGATTTTCTTATAATTCTCTATGATTCATCTTGATTTTGATTCAGATTCACCATTTTTTAAAGTATATTTTGAGTCCAATCCCTTATGCATAACCCTGGTTGTTTTTCATCAATTAAATATTGAACCACATGTTTCAACTTCTTACAAGAATTTGTCCAATGTAATTTCACTCTATGATATGCACAATGCTTACCTACCTTATACCAATGAGTTGTAGTATCTGTTTTCCTTATAAGAGGTAACTCAATTGCATTAGCTTGTAAAAGTTATCATAAAACTGCTTCCATAGAGATATTAAGCCTTGTAAAATTCCTTTGTGGAGGTTTCTAAAGTATTATATTTTGTAGGTTGTTAGTAACATTATTAATAGGTTCACTATCCATTTCACTATCACCTACTATGTGATTTTTCTTATTTTCATACTTAGTAGGTTTCTTTTATTTGACTTTGAGTTTGCCTCTCCTGATAAGGGCTTGTTCTACTTTTCTTGCTAAATAAATTGCTTGATTAAAATATGTAATAGTAGTAGTCTCTAATGCATAAGATAACTATTCTTGTAAATTACCAATAAATATTTCAAGCACATCCTTTGGTGGTAAAGTATATCTTAAACATCCAACCAAACTTCTCCAATGAGCCAAGAACTCTAAAAAAAAATTATCTTTTCTTTGTTTTAAATTGTAGACATATTTCATTATCACTTCCTTCTCAATGTAAGCACCAAAATTATGAACAAATAATTCTATTTTTCTTAAAATTTCTTCAAGGAATAATTGGGCAACCGATAATTCCACTCTAATGCCATGCCACAAAGACTCTTAGGAAATGTTTTGAGTAACAACATGTCATCATAAAAGAGATCATGGCAAGCTATTCTAAATCTTCTTAGGTGCTCTATTGGATCTTATGTACCCTTATAAATGGGAAAAACTAGTATAGAAAAATGCTTAGGATAAGGCCTAGCAACAATAATAGGATCCAATGGCTGATTACATATTTTATTATAATTGTAAGTAAAACTTAAAGGTCGAATCATATCAAATTTTAAAACCATTTTATTTACCATATTTTTTATATTGTGCACTTCTAGATTACTGTTACACAATATCCCTATATTCTCTAAGAGATGAGTGTTGAACACATTGATATTGTTAAGGTATATGGTATCTTGTTGAAGAGGGTGACTAACATTTGGTGGAATAGAGACAATAGTGTTGAGATAAGTACATGGAGGAGGAAATTGAAAACTTTGGTTGACACTACTAGTTGGAAGGACTTGTATATTCCTTCCAATGTTGGTGGTTATAGTAGTGGCATAATTTGGATGGTGAACATGATTAGCATGATTCAAATATTCACTCAAGGAGTTATCATGAGATGGTCTAACTTTTGCAAGTAAGTACTCTTCCTCTAAAGTTGCATCCAATGCATGCTTATGATATTTAAAAAAGGCCCACACATGCTCAAAGGATTTAAAAATAAGGTTCCCATTAGGTCCCATAATAGGATCAAGACTATTATCAATCTCTTATTCCTAAATATTAGGATTTTGTCTATCAACTTGATCATTCTCTTAAAAAATTGCATCAAATCCTAAAAGCCTTTTTCTATTTCCAAGGTTGGAAACCATTGGAAAAAAATATAAAGACTAAAGGCACAAGAAGAGAACTAAGAACCACAAAAATAAACACCAAAAATTATGTTTTTAATATTTTCTGGTCTAACACACAAAATAAATGATCTTGATTATTTTTTTAAAATAAAAGGAGGTGTTCACATCGAATTCACCAAATATGTAGAGGGGGAAAACTGCCCTACAATGTACAATTATCAAAATTTGGATCTGTTGAGCAAGGTACAACAAGAGTATTGTCATTGTTGTCAACACAGTCAGATAGATCTATTGATGTAGTGGACAGGAAGTTCAAAAGCTAGTCAGATGTAGAAGACAGGAGTTCAAAGGTTACTCAGAGTATGTACAGTGATTTTCCAAGAAGACCGAAGTGGACCACTTGCAAAAGATCAAAGAAAAATACAAGTAAGAAAAGTGTCACGATATCGCGACATATTCAGCAGGCAAGAAAAACTATCGTGATTTCATGACATGTTGGAAGAGAGAGAAGAAGAAAGAAAAATTGTCACGATTTCATGACATGTTGGAAGAGAGAGAAGAAGAAAGAAAAACTGTCACGATTTCGTGACATGTTGGAAGAGAGAGAAGAAGAAAGAAAAAGTGTCGCGATTTCATGACATGTTGGAAGAAGAGAAGAGGAAAGGAAAAAGTGTCGTGATTTCGTGACATGTTGGAAGAAAGAAATGCAAGTAGAAAAAGTGTCACGATTTCATGAAAAAAGAAAAGAGGAAGAGAATGAAAGAAAAAGTGTCACGATTTCATGACATATTTCAAGAGAGAGTGTAAGTAGAAAAAGTGTCATGATTTCGTGACATATTGCAAGAAAGAGAGTCTAAGGAGAAAAAGTGTCATGATATCGTGACATGTCGCATTTTCATGACCCGAAGGCAAGAGAAAGCGCTAAGGAGAAAAAGTGTCACGATATCGTGACATGTCGCATTTTCGTGACCCGAAGGCAAGAGAAAGTGCTAAGGAGAAAAAGTGTCGCGATATCATGACATGTCACGTTTTCGTGACCCGAAGGCAAGAGAAAGCGCTAAGGAGAAAAAGTGTCGTGATATCGTGACATGTCGCGTTTCGTGACCCAAAGGCAAGATAAAGCGCTAAGGAGAAAAAGTGTCACGATATCGCGACATGTCGCATTTTCATGGTCCAAAGGGAAGAGAAAGCACTAAGGAGGAAAAAGTGTCGCGATATCATGACATGTTGTATTTTCGTGGCCAAATGAGGAGAGAAAGCGTACGAAGGAAAAAGTGTCACGATATCGCGACATGTTGTATTCTCATGGGCCAAAGCTAAGAGAAAGCGTACAGAGGAAAAAGTGTCGCGATATCGCTACATGTTGTATTCTCATGGGCCAAAGCTAATATCGTGATATGTTGTGTTTTCACGGCAACAACAACAGAAGAGTTACAGGGGCAGTTGAAGCCGACGAAGACCGATGTAAGCCAATGAAGATTAGGGTTTGCAGCCGACTAAGATTAGGGTTTGCAACCGACTAAGATTAGGGTTTACAACCGACTAAGATTAGGGTTTTCATCATGAAAATATTGTTATAAAAGGAGGGTTGTTTGAAGAATTTGAAAGTGTCGATGTGTGCGAAGTTCGGTCATAGAGCGCAGAGTGCAAGTCATGTCGAATCGTGCTAAGTGCAAAATTTGCAAAGGAAGCAGAGTGTGCAAAATGGAGAAGAGAGAAGGAGAAGCGATCGTTTGACTATGAGCGAAGAGTGTGCGAAGTGATTTCGTAGAGAGAGCAGAGTGTGCAGAGATCGCAAAGGTGAAGCAGATTAGTCGGGGTCTTGTAAAAGCGAAGGTATCTTTCTATTAATCTTCTAGATTCATAATTCAAGTCCAGGTTGTAGCTTGGCATCAGGGGTTGGTGCTCCTTCCAGTAGGTGTTGGTAAATCAGGGGTTGGTGCTCCTTTCTGTTGGTGTAGATAAATAAGGGGTTGGTGCTCCTTCCAGTGGGTCTTTGGTAAAGTGATTGTAAAGTTGTTGCTTTGCAAATGCTAGATTTGGGAGGAGTCCAAGTAGTCATTTTTGAGGAGTAGCCACATTGGTGAACCTCGTTAAATCTTGTGTTGTGTGATGCTCTTTTGTTATTCTTGCTGTATCTTGTAATAAGTTTTAATTGTTGTTGTTTTAAGAGCTATAAATTCAAGATTAAAGAGCTACACTGATTCACCCCCCTCTCAGGTGTCATTGTAAGACTAACAATTGGTATCAGAGCTAAGTTCCTGTACAAGCTTAACCGGCTAGGGTGATCTTGGAAGTAACACAATGGCAGGTGGTGAAGGCTTCTCATCAAACAAAGCACCAGTGTTTGATGGATCTAATTACGCGTTCTAGAAAATCAGGATGCAGACATATCTCTGTGCTTTGGGATACGACGTCTGGGATTCAGTAGTTAGTGGATACAAAATACCCATCACTCCTCCAGAAGAGGCTGACGAAATAAAACTATTTGACAATAATTCAAAAGCAATGAATGCTCTCATGAGCGGAGTAGCAGACAGTGAACTAGTAAAGATCGTGAGCTGTAAAACGGCAAAAGAGATATGGGACAAACTGAGGAGTTTTCATGAAGGAAATGATAAGATCAAGGAGGCCAAGTTATAGACACATCGAGCTCAGTTCGAAGCATTAAAAATGAATGACGATGAAAACATTGAGGCATATATGCTGAGAGTTAATGGGATCATTAATGCGATCAGAGGACTCGACGAGGATATCGAAGACTCTGCCATCGTGAAAAAGGTATTAAGATCTCTTCCTCAAAGGTTTGATTCTAAGGTCTCAGTGATAGAAGAAGCTAAAAATCTAAATTATTTTAGTATAGATGAGATGTATGGTTCCTTGACTGCATATGAGATGAGGATAGGAAGATCTAAACCCACAGACAGAGAAGCGGCTTTTAAAGCCCTCAAAAATAAAAATGCGAAACAAGAGTCCGAGGAAGAAGAGACATCAGATGAAATGGAAGCAAACTTTGTTAGAAAACTAAAAAGGGGAAAAGGAAAATACAGAGGAAAGCTACCATTTAAATGTTTCAACTATGGAGGCATTGGGCATTTTGTGACTAAATGTCCTCTTAATGAGAAGAACAAAAATGATGAAGGATCGCACCAAGAAAGAAGTGACTGGAAGAAGAAAATGAATTTCAGAAAAGACAACTTCAAAAAGAAAAGTTTCATCTCCAGGAATGCCAGTTCATCAGAAGACAGCTTCGGTGAGGATTCTGAAGAGGAAACAGGTGAAGCTCTCTTCATGGCATTTGAAGAAGAAAAGGAAGAAGGAGTGAACTTTGAAGTATGTGGT
Organism: Wollemia nobilis; assembly: GCA_028583015.1. Classification (NCBI taxonomy): domain Eukaryota; kingdom Viridiplantae; phylum Streptophyta; class Pinopsida; order Araucariales; family Araucariaceae; genus Wollemia; species Wollemia nobilis. The sequence goes on from JAQPPZ010014509.1 coordinate 554,003, forward strand.
GAAAACCCTGAGGCTGAAGTAGATCTAGAAGGTGAGTTGATCTCTGCACTTGAAGAGTGGAAAATAGAGAAGAAAAAGAATAAGAAACTTTCAAAAAGGCTTGAGGATGCAAATGAAATCATATCCAGTTTGAAAGTACAGATAGAAGAATCCAAGAAAATCTTCGAAGATCTGGAAGTGCAAATAACCATGAAAATAGATCATTGCAGCAAGCTAGAAGAAGAGATTGTTGGGTTAAGAATGCAGCTAGAAGAGATGAATAAGAAAATCAGTTGCTATCACAAACGTGAAGAAAGTTCTATGAAGCTGGATAAGATCATAAATGACCAAAGGCCTGCAGGCATCAAATTTGGTCTGGGTTTCATCGAAGGAGAATCATCTAATGGATCAAAGGCCAAAAATGTAGAATCCATAAAGAATGAAGATAAGAAATAGGTTGATCAAGGAAAAACATCTCATGCAACAGAAAGCAATAATGCCAGGCACGAAAGGAAAATTGACAATGATGGATTCACCAATGTCACTCATCAAAGAAGAAGAAGACCTAGGGCTCCTACGACAACATGGCAAAGACCATCACCCAGGTTCAATTATCCCTTTTATGGTTTTTGTTTTAAATGCAATGGCTATGGACATAAAATCTCAGACTGCAAATATAATGTAAGACCAAGGAATTTCACCAGTAGAAATGCTTTCTCTCCTTTGATGAATTATACAGTAGAATGTTATAACTGTCACAATTTTGGGCACATTGCAAGAAACTGTAGAAGTACATTTGCTTCAAATCAATTTCAGGGAAGAAAAATTCAACCAAATAGGATGAGACAAAATAGAAAACTTCTCGAAAAACAAGCTCAAGCTATTGATAAGGGAAAGGCTAAACAAGAGCTCAAATCTACTATCAAAATAGAGTGGAAAGAAAAGGAGCGACTTAAGGAAGAAAAGGAATCCTTAATAGTACAAACAACATTTAGAGCACAGAATAAATATGTACCATGGATACTTGATAGTGGATGCTCCAGTCATATGATAGGTGACAAACAGAAGTGTGAGAAGTTGCAAAAATATGAAGGTGGTTCGGTAAAGTTTGGAAACAATGATGGAGCTAAGATAGTTGGCAAAGGCTCTATCAAAATTAGTGACGGAAAAATTAAGTCGGAAGAAGTCCTGTTTGTAGATGGGTTGAAACATAACTTATTGAGCGTAAGTCAGATTTGTGATAAAGGTCATGAAGTAGTTTTTATGAAGCAGGGTTGTGAAGTCGAGAAAAACAAACAGTGGAAAATTGATAGCAACTGGATCAAGGACATCTGGAAACTTGTACACGCTCTCAGAGACTTCAAAAGGAGCTTGTTTTATTGGACAGGAAGAAGAAAATTGGTTGTGGCACAAGAGACTTGGTCATATCAGTTTTGATAATCTAGTAAAAATCACCTCAAAAAGGGTTGTAAGAGATATTCCCACCATCAACAAACCTGCAAACAACATTTGTGCTTCATGCCAAAAGGGGAAGCAAACTAGAGTCACATTCAAAACTAAAGAATACTACACAAGCAAACCTTTGGAACTAATACACACTGATTTATGTGGACCCATGAGAACACAAAGCATAAATGGTGACAAATATTTTATGTTGTGCATTGATGACTATTCCAGAATGACATGGATATTTTTCTTAAAGCATAAATCAGAAGCTTTTGATATGTTCAAGATTTTCAAAAACCAGGTTGAGAATGAAACAGGTAAGAGGATCAAATGTTTAAGATCAGATAGAGGAGGAGAATTCATTTCAGAGGAGTTTATAGAATACTGTGAAAAATACGGTATTAGGAGACAGTTTTCAGCAGCCAGGACACCTCAGCAGAATGGAGTGGTAGAAAGAAAGAACAGGACAGTGCAGGAAATGGCATGGACTATGCTGGCTGAAAGTAGTCTAGCAGATAGGTTTTGGAAAGAAGCAGTCCATACTGCGGTGTATATCCAAAATAGGTACATGCTGAGAACACATGAAAGCAAAACTCCTTATGAGTTATGGTTCAAAAAAAGGGCAACAACAAAATACCTCAAAGTGTTTGGCAGCAAGTGCTACATCAAAAGAACTGAAGATAATCTTGGTAAGTTTGAAGATAGAGCGGATGAAGGTATTTTTGTTGGTTATTCATCAAAAAGCAAAGCTTACAAATGCTACAATAAGAAGCTAAAGAAAATTGTGGACAGTGTCGATGTTAAATTTGATGAAGGTAGAGAACGAGTAATTAGCTATGAAACGAACTACCCAATTTATGAAGAGGTTATTGAAAGAGATGAGGAAAATGAAATGGAAAAGATACAAAAAATTGACTCAGATGATGATTCAGAAGTGGAAGAAAATAAGAAATTCAAAATAGGCAGCTAGCAGAAAAATCATCCTAGAGAGCAAATAATTGGAGACCCCAAAGTTGGTGTTCAGACAAGAAGAAGAGTAGTAAGTAACTACTCTCTACTATCCAGCATTGAGCCCAAAAATGTTGTTGATGCAAGCAAATATGAGAGTCGGATGAAGGCAATAAATGAAGAATTAGATCAGATTGAGAAAAACAAAACTTGGGAGTTAGTACCTAGACACTGCAAACAAAAATATAATCGGGACTAAATGGATTTTTTGAAACAAATTGAATGAAGATGGACAGGTAGTCAGAAACAAAGCAAGATTGGTATGCAAGGGTTATGCTCAAGTTGAAGGCATTGACTTTGAGGAAACGTTTGCACCAGTAGCTAGACTAGAGGCAATTAGAATGTTTTCGGCTTTAGCGAGTCTACAAGAATTTCAAGGTTTATCAAATGGATGTAAAATCAGCGTTTTTGAATGGGAAACTTGAAGAAGAGGTTTATATTGAACAACCAGATGGTTTCCAACTTGGTGATGATCCCAACTTGGTGTGCAAATTGAAGAAAGCATTATATGGTTTAAAACAGGCACCCCGAGCATGGTATGCAAGGCTAGACAACTATCTCACTCAACAAAGGTTTAAGAAAGGTATGGTGGATAGTAATTTGTATGTCAAAATAGAAAATGGGCATCTTATTGTTCTTGTTGTATACGTAGATGATATCATATTTGGCGGCAGCAAAGATGAGTCGTGTAAATATTTGGCAAATAAGATGCAGAAAGAATTTGAAATGTCAATGATTGGTGAACTTTCGTATTTCCTCGGGTTGCAAGTTAATCAAAATAAGAAGGGCATATTTATTTCTCAAGTTAAATATGTGAAAGAGATGTTAAAAAAGTTCACAATGGAGGATTGTAAGCCAGTTAGCACTCCCATGACAACAAGGTTGCAAGTTGAGCAAGGATGACAAATCTCCAACTGTTGATCAAACCATGTACAGATCTATGATTGGAAGCTTACTGTATCTGACGACCACCAGACCAGATATTTTGTAGGCAGTATGCATGGTAGCACGATTTTAGGCTAATCCCAAGGAGACTCATGTGACAGCAGTGAAGAGGATTCTTCGGTACCTCAAAGGCACTATGGAGTATGGGTTATGGTATCCGAAAGGTAAAGACTTCACCCTTATTTCGTATTCAGATGCAGATTGGGCAGGATGTGTAGATGACAGAAAGAGTACCAGTGGAGGTGCATTCTATCTTGGAGACAGATTGGTCGCATGGCACAGTAAGAAACAAGAGTCAGTTTCTCTATCGACAATAGAGGCAGAATATATTGCAGCAACAACATGTTGTACGCAGGTATTGTGGATGAAACAAACCCTTGAAAGATCTTGGTATTAGCTTCAGTGAGCCAATATCAGTTAAGTGTGATAACACCAATGCCATTAACATCTCCAAGAATCCGGTGATGCATTCACGCACAAAACACATTGCTATCAGGTATCATTTTTTGAAGGAGAAAGTTGCGGAAGGTGAGGTTAAGTTGGATTTTGTTCCAACCACAGAGCAAGTAGCGGATATCTTCACAAAACCATTGCCCAAGGAAGTTTTTGAGTACCTTCGCAATAAATTGGGAGTGGTCACACTTCCCAAGAATTGACTAGCTAGTGGTCACACTTCCCAAGTATTTGATTATCTTTTTGCTCATGTTCATGATTTTTGCTAAGTGTAATAAATTGTGCCTGAGAATGTTGTGCATGGACTCAGGGGAGTCTGCAGTAGCCCTTTGGTATTATTGTCAAAGGGGGAGAAGAGTTACAGGAAATTGCACATGTGTTGCCAAAAATTCCAAAGGGGGAGATTGTTGAGCAAGGTACAACAACAGTATTGTCATTGTTGTCAACACGATCAGATAGATCTATTGATGCAGTGGACAGGAAGTTCAAAAGCTAGTCAGATGCAGAAGACAAGAGTTCAAAGGTTACTCAGAGTATGTACAGTGATTTTCCAAGAAGACCGAAGTGGACCACTTGCAAAAGATCAAAGAAAAAGACAAGTAAGAAAAGTGTCATGATATCGCGACATATTCAACAGGCAAGAAAAACTATCATGATTTCGCGACATGTTGGAAGAGAGAGAAGAAGAAAGAAAAACTATCACGATTTCATGACATGTTGGAAGAGAGAGAAGAAGAAAGAAAAACTATCACGATTTCGTGACATGTTGGAAGAGAAAGAAGCAAGTGGAAAAAGTGTCGCGATATCACGACATGTTGAGAAGAAAGAAAAACTGTCGCGATTTCGTGACATGTTCGAAAAGAAAGTGCAAGTAGAAAAAGTGTCACGATTTCGTGACATATTGGAAGAGAAAGAGCAATAGAAAAAGTGTCACAATTTCTGACATATTGAAGAGAAAAAGAAAAAGTGTCACGATTTCATGACATATTGCAAGAAAGAGAGTCCGAGAGAAAAAGTGTCGTGATATCGCGACATGTCGCATTTTCACGACCCAAAGGCAAGAGAAAGCGCTAAGGAGAAAAAGTGTCGTGATATCGCGACATGTCGCATTTTCATGACCCGAAGGCAAGAGAAAGCGCTAAGGAGAAAAGTGTCACGATATCGCGACATGTCACATTTTCATGACCCGAAGGCAAGAGAAAGCGCTAAGGAGAAAAAGTGTCACGATATCGCGACATGTCGCGTTTTCATGACCCAAAGGCAAGATAAAGCGCTAAGGAGAAAAAGTGTCACGATATCACGACATGTTGGTTTTCGCGACCCAAAGGCAAGAGAAAGCGTAAGGAGAAAAAGTGTCACGATATCACGACATGTATTTTCTGACTAAAAGAGAGAGAAAAAGAAAGAAGTGTCGCGATATCGCTACATGTTGTATTCTCACGGGCCAAAGCTAAGAGAAAGTGTATGAAGGAAAAAGTGTCGCGATATCGCTACATGTATTCTCGTGGGCCAAAGCTAAGAGAAAGCGTACGAAGGCAAAAGTGTCATGATATCACGACATGTGTTTTTGCGACAACAGCAACAGAAGAGTTACAAGGGCAATTGAAGCCGACGAAGACCGATGTAAGCCGACGAAGATTAGGGTTTGTAGCCGACTAAGATTAGGGTTTGCAACGACTAAGATTAGGGTTTATAGCCGACTGAGATTAGGGTTTTCATCATGAAAATATTGTTATAAAAGGAGGGTTGTTTGAATATTCAAAGTGTCGATGTGTGCGAAGTTCGGTCATAGAGCACAGAGTGCAAGTCGTGTCGAATCATGCTAAGTGTGAAACTTGCAAAGGAAGAAGAGTGTGCAAAAGGGAGAAGACGATCGATCAAGCGTGACGAGGGAGTGTTGAGAGAGAGAGAGTGCACAGAGATCGCAAAGGTGAAGTAGACTAGTCGGGGTCTTGTAAAAGCGAAGGTATCTTTCTGTTAATCTTCTAGATTCATAATTCAAGTCCAGGTTGCAGCTTGGCATCAGGGGTTGGTGCTCCTTCCAGTAGGTGTCTGGTAAATCAGGGGTTGGTGCTCCTTTCTGTTGGTGCGAGATAAATAAGGGGTTGGTGCTCCTTCCAGTGGGTGCTGGTAAAGTGATTGTAAAGTTGTTGCTTTGCAAAGGCTGGATTTGGATGGTAGTCCAAGCAGTCATTTTTGAGGAGTAGCCACATTGGTGAACCTCATTAAATCTTGTGTTGTGTGATGCTCTTTTGTTATTCTTGCTGTATCTTGTAATAAGTTTTAATTGTTGATGTTTTAAGAGCTGTAAATTCAAGATTAAAGAGCTACACTGATTCACACCCCCCTCTCAGTGTCATTGTAAGACTAACAGGATCCATAATAGAGAAGCCTTGGGGTGAACCGTGGTATATTTTGTTCTCTAAACTCGGTGCTAGGGGGGAAGGGTTCACTAAGAATAGTTTTAGGACTCTCTCCAAGTCCTCTAGTTTTCAACAATGTTTTATGTATGAGATTCAAAACACCTAGATTTAGCCTTTCTAGATCTATGCTATAAAATATGAATGACAATATAGAAATATAGAATGTAGGAACACAATAACTAACCCTATAATTATTTTTTATTTTAATGCTTTTCTAATCCTAGGGTATTTAAAAAGATAATATTTAAGCAAGGGCTCAAGAAAGAGATGTACAAATAGAATTAATACCAAGTGCACACTATATGTTGTTTATCTTTCCAATGCCTAGAACTAATTAGATATATTTCTATAAAATTAGATATAGGGTTTGTAACAACAATATGAAGCCCTTAACAAACAACCAAAAGACTAATCATAACACTTGGCTTATCCGATGATTTATTCTTGACTTTATCCCTTTATCCAAAGCTGTTAGCAATTCATTCTCCTACAAGATAACCTAATAAGCACTTGAAAATATGATTAGCATTAGGGGACCTTCATAGGCCATTTTATAGCAATTATTTGAGGCACAATAGTCAAGCACCCTAGGTCCATTTAGTTGACCTTTGATAAATAAAAGCAAAAATTGACCTTTATAAAGAAAATAAACATAAGACAACACAACATAATAAAATGCAGAAACCATAGAATAGAATGTAGCATCAAGTCCAAAATATAGTCTAGAATGCAATGGTGAAGTCTAGGATAACATATTACCCCTAAATTTTACTCAGGTGAAGTAGTGCCCCATAATAGGTGATTGCAACAAGCACAAACATATTCACACCTCATAGCAAATTGGGCATGATTTCATCAAAGTCAGATAAAACGTCTTAGACTAAAGTAAAATAATAAACCTAATATGGAGCGAATAAAAACAAGTATATAGCAAAGCACTTTCACCTGGAAGAGAGCAAGGAAGTAGGTATAAGGGTTAAGACCTCCAAATGGTTGATCTCTCCTTAGGGCTTCTACACTAATCCACTAAGAGCAAGCAACGAAAATCAACAATCCAATGCAGCAGAAAACCAATCAATCTTCAAACTCCAAATTAAACTTATTTGTGAATGAAGAAAATGATGCAGATCAAATACGAATACTTTACAAGAAGATAATAAATCAAATTTTAGCATGTAATAATGTTGTATTGTGTTGTTGTGTGTGAAAAGTGAATTCAAACCCTCCTTTTATAGTGGATTTGAAGGCAAAAAAGGCCAAAAAACCAAGGAGGACCGACATAAAATATTCCAAACCCAGAGAATTAGGGTTTTTGTAGACAAAACCCTAAAAAGGTGAAATCATGCCCTGTCAAGAATGATTACAATTTTACCTATGCAAAGTCATGCCCTATCAAAGGCGAGCATGATTTCACATAGAGAGAGAAAATAGGTAAAACGGTAAGAAGGAGCCTTACCCTTGCCTTAGACAAGTCTAAGGGACCTCCCAAAGGGATATAGGAAGATTGTCCACTAAAGTGGATCAAGTTTTTGTGTCTACACTAGTAACACAAGCAATGACCATAAAATCTCTAGATTGATATTGAATGAGATATATTTTCTTTGTACCTATTTTTATAAACCTAGCTATGAAATTATGATCAATCAATTAATTCATAAAAAATAAGTTCTTTTTAAGGCTAGACATGTAAATAATTTGAGTTAGGTGATATGCATGAGATCCATGATGTAAAAAAATAACATTGATACTAGTAATGATGTACATTGAATTATCACCATGAGTAATTTACCCATGGTAAGATGAATATTTAGGGCTCACAAACAATTCCTTCTATCTTATGATGTGTTTTATAGATCCCAAATAAACATACCAACCATAGCTAAATTTTAAAATAACAATAGTACATTATACATAGCAAAAATAATCTTGTTCATCTATGTTAGAATCAATATCCTTAGCTACATTACCATTTTGGTCTTGAATTGCATTCCTCTTTTTCCAACAAGAACCTTTTTGATTGCCTCTTGATGAATTATTTTATTGGTTCTTCGAAGAACATTGTGATAATAGGTTGTATTTTCACTATTTAAGTACCTGATATTGTTCCCTTAGATGAAACATGTGATGTTGAAATATGAGTAGTTTCTTAATCCTTAATGGTGTTGTTGATTTTTTCCTTTGTCTTTATTCTAGTTCTAGAGGAAGTGAGTTTGATACCCAGAGATACCTCTTTTGCTATTATTTTTTCTTGGGGACTATAGTCAAGAACAAGACATATTTTTATCTTTTGGGTTTGCTTATCTTATTGGATAATAAAATGGGGGTAGAATATTTTATGTTAGACCTCACATGTTCAAATTTGTGGCACTTCTTTTTACTATAGCACTTAATATGCGATAGTGATCTTATAGTGTGGCATAGAATAATAAAGTTATGTGACATATGATGAGGTTTTCTCAAGGATGCAGGATCATAGGACATGTGTGGTAAGGATACATACACCATAATTTAAACTAAATAACATTTTTAAGCAACATGGTTCTCTTTTCTATTATGTCAATCGTATGAATGTAGTGGTATGGCAATCAAAACCATGAATATCAAAGATGCAAGTTTCATGTTTAAAATTATAATTAAATTTATTTTAGATTCTTGTTAATAGATTAGTAATGTGACCATACATGCTTCACACTTCCTCAACACAAATATAATTTCAATGAAAGAATGTATGTTTTGTACATGTTGAATACTTTGGACACCTTGGTGAGCTTCATATATATTATGTTATTCCATAGAGAAAGTCCCTAGTTTGATTATCATTGTTCATATATTTTGTCTTATTATGATTGCACTTTAAGCTAGATTATCTCACCTTGTTCAAGTCCTATCGAATATATCTTAACTATGTTTCATGTTTCTTTATCTAGAAAAGCATGTTGAAGGTATTTTTTCTTTGAGGTAATTTGTAAAGGTTACATATGCAATTATATTACTACAAACCTTTATAATTATTAATAAACTCCCTTAATAATTATGATGAGCTTGATGATAATTTATTAGTTCTTATTCTTCTTAGATCTTGTCAACACATAAGTCTTAGATGAGCAATGCATGGTAGTGTAGATTTCCCATCCAATAGATGCTAGGTTCAAATCAACTAAGTGATAGTTTTTTGGTTGGGTATAAAGGATGAGAGGAGAGGAAAAATAATTGGCTAATTATGTTATGAAAATTCTCCTCTATTCTAATAATCTCATCTTGATTGGTGAGACACTTGAAAGTTTAAAATAACATCCAAAAACTTTAAAGAATTATTGAAAATATGTTGGGATGCAAGAAAACACTAGCAAGATTAAAATGATGTTCTTGTCTACTCGGAGAGAGCAAAATCATCCATATTTGTTATTTGAATGAAATCCTTTAAAGGTAGTAATAGAATATAAATACCCTGGGTTAAATTTTCAAAGTAAACACAATTGAGGAATATACAAGATGAAATTAATACAATCATGATAGAGGGAACTATACTCACTGCTAAATAGGGGTAGAAAAGCAGAGTTGCAGGATTGAAAAACCATGAGGGTTATTTTTTGGGTTATTAGTTATTCCAATGGTGTTATATGGGCATGATGTGTGGTAAAATTACATCAAATTTTAAATAAATATAAACAACAAGATTTCAAAAGCAATAGATTAAAAATATTTTTAGAATTAAAGCCTTAGCTCAATATGATATCTAAAGAAAATAGAAATATTGGAACACTAAATAGATGAAAATACACATGGTTGAAGCAAAACAAATAATGAATGGAAAAATGGAGCATTAAATTTCATGAGACCCAAAACTCCAAAAAAGAAATTTAAGAGTATGCGTTGTCATGTGGACTAAACATTTAGGAAGAAAATAATAGTTAAAAATCAATGAGTTCAACCAAAATGATGAATAAAATCAAAATAAGTACATAGATGCAAATATAAAATGGAATAAAAGGATGTTTATATCTCAATTAAGATCCAATTCACACCATATCATGTGTAAATCTAAGAGATGGACAATACCTCAAGAGGCATGGTTAGAATTTTTTTTTTTGTATAGATAGAATATTGAAGGCCAAAAAGTATTTTGTCATGGAATGTGAAGCCTAAAAAGACAACATGATTGCATATGAGGACACTAAAAGTAAACTCAGTAATGGAACTTTTTGAATAATTAAGTATAGGAAAATAGGGAAACTTGTCATCAAAATCAACAAAAAATAAATACACTCCAAAATATGGTGAGGATGTTGAGCTTTTTGACTTTGATGAGCAATTATTTTATTAAATGTTGTTAAACTTGGGAACTCTAAATAGGAGGTTTAATTTTTGAATCCAAAAGAGGGTATGATTATACACTTCACTCCATCTTATATTAAAGATCTTTTTCCAATAGACTATTTTTATCTCATGGACAGTTAAAATCATTTCATTTCAAAGTGAATTCTTGCCATACCTATGGGATGGTATAGTTTTTAACCCAACAATGATTATTGGTGTGGTGGTTAGAACTATGTTTTGATTAGAGAATATTCAAGGTTCATGTCTTACATTGGTGATCTCTTTGTAGGAATATTCTTCTGAAAGAATATTCATCTTCATTTTTCTTCTTAATGGTGCATGTTATGCTCATTCAAGCTTCTTGGAAGCTTGGCTAGCTTAGTTAACTTAAGACACTTTCCCCTAGCTAACCATGGATTGAATACCACTAAAATATTTTAGTTAAAAATCATAATGATGTGGTTGTAAATGTTGTTCTTATAGTTGATATGGACCTAGTTGGCATGCATATCACTTTTGGACAATCAAGCCATGGTGTATGGAAACCAATCATTTTTCCTAGTTGCACAATGGTAGACAATTATGACAATAGTAATTTTTTTATCATGTCATAATTTGTAGCTTTAGTTTTTCTAATATTTTCTAAGTTTTGAGTCATTAATTTTTTACCTTTTTAATGATAAGATGTCCAACCTTCTAGATGGCATAAAATTTTCATACTAAAATGTTTTAGGCCATTTTTTTAGATCACATGGTTTTCTAAGATCTGTGTATTGGTAACATTACTTTAAGAATTTGCTATAGTGTGTAGAAAATTTTTTGGTTGAAAAATATGTATCCTTTAAGTGGTTAGTCCAAGGCATTCCTTATTCATTTAGTTCTTTCTTAGAAAATCAGGATTTATTCTTTAAATATTTTATTTTATTGCTTGATGATTTGGTTATTCACTTTTGATATTTGAGGATAGATTTTTGTCACTATATTACATTTTGATAGCCTTTTCATAGGAAGTTCAAAATATTTGATCTAAAATATGAAGCTATGGCTTCATATATTTGTGACAAGTTGATCCTTTCTATGTACCTAAATAATAAAAACAAATAACTGATTTCATTATCAAGATGTATTGGCCTACCTAAGAATTCATTATCAGGGGGATGTTACCATATATAATGTCTCCTATCCTTGAAACCTTAGCTCAAATTATGGATAGTGTTGGAATATTAGTAATTTTCGCTTATTACCTAAGGCTGGCAATGGTGATATAGTCCTATAGGTACTATTTATGTACTCCTATGGGCATATGCAATATAAGCCTATGATAATTCTATATGTAAGCATACAAGTAATCTAGATGTATTCACCCCTAGTAGGATCAGTTAAACCAACACTATTGTTAACCATATAATTGTAATTTATCCTCTAATACAAGTTATTTTGACATGGGTAAACAAGATATTTAATTATTATTAGGGATTTTTTATCTAGTATAAATAACTCTAATAATTGATTTGTTGTATCAGTTTGAGTAATGTGATATCATGGGGATGCCTATGGGTGCCTATATATATATTTTTTAATATTTGTATTATTTCTTTTATCCATTTTCTAACATATTTAATTCTTTTATTCTTTCGTATTTGATTAAGGTGAATGCTATTATGTGGAATTCTTCTAGAAAGTATTATAATATTCAACAACTACCATAATCATAATTTATCTTTTTGTTATCACTTGATTTCTAATTTTTAGGAATTTGAATCTTAATGATGGCTAGTTACTACACAAAATCATCATCTTACTTGACAAAAAGAACCTACATATATTCTATTAATATATGCTTACACTCCTTAAAGTAATTACTATCACATATTAGTTGAGTACTAGTACCTAAAAGCAATACTTTGAAATAAATATATGCCCCATCACTCCTCTTGAATTCCTCCCATAAATGTAACTCTAAAGAATCCACCTATAACATGTTCTTAAACTAATTTCAAATAGGTTTTTTTTACCATGGATGCATAACATCATGGAAATAGTTATTGCATCTAATAATCTATATATGGTTGATAACTAATTACCTCAAAATATAAAAAATTATATGAAAATTAATAAAAGAATCCAAAAAATTTACCTTTCACTTAGGAAACCATGGCAAAGTACTCTTCCAAGACATAATTTGAAAATTAAATCAACTTGCCTACATGACTAGAAAATATACTTAACAATTCTAGGTATACCATAGCTAACACAAGAGATATTAATGATACCAAATTTGATGAACATAGTTTTGATGGAAGTTTCAATCATAAAACTCAAAGAGACAAGAGTCTATTTTCATAGAAGCACTAAATTTCCATACTTTTGCTCTAAGTGTCTACTATGTAGATTCTATAATGCTTGTATATAATATATCATTTAATTTATAGGCTAGAAACACTAATGGATTAATTCCCTATAAATATTTATTCATAATAGGATTGTTAATTTTTCTACTACAAGGTCATATTGATTCCTTAAGTTTGTTGCATATAAATTTTATAGATAGTTTGAGCTACCAACATGTCCTTAGACAACCAAAAAAACACACTTATGATGCAAATGGATCTAAAATTGATTCTTCAAGACTTGCCAATATCTCCATTCATGATCATCAATATCTTATACATTTATAAATCATATGATACCCCTTGTAAATAAAATTTTATCTTTAAGGATAAGGTTGAGAGCAAATGCTTTTTATTACTCAACAACATGTGATTTAAATAGTTTAATGTTAATTCAAACCTTGGGTAAGTAAGAATTCATCCTAGGTTAAGAGAGTGGAATCCATTTGCCAATACTTACAATGGCCTTAAATAAGAGACGATCCTTTTTATGGTAAAGTATTCAACATGAAAAGTAACCCACATCATTCTAGGCCATATTATAGTGGGTTGGTTACACTTAGAATTTGATAAGAAACATCTAGGAATTATTGTTTATGATAATTGTAGCACACCATTTAGATATCAAATTAATCCTATTCACCAAATACCAATTAGAGTAAGGCCATAATTTTTACCATTTCATACACTAATCCTATGAAATATCAACCTTAATATAGGATCTATCCCATATCCTCTAAATAAAATATGAAAAATATTTATGAACTAGTCATAATGAGATTGATAAGGTAACCAACACCTTGTCCATCACCTAAGTAATATTTTATAGAGATAAATGTTTGCTAAAATAATTACGTAGTTTACACTAGAAGTATCCATACCTCCATATCATTAAGGGAACAATAAAACCGAATGGAATCATTATATGCTTAAAAATTTGGGTATTCGTAATGAAAATAAATTTTATTTTATTATGATATACTATCTCTAATTGTTTCATTTTATTTATTTTAACTTTGATTGTATTTATAAGAAATACGATGGAATCCCTTATAAGCCTAATAATTTGGTGATATTTAGAGAAAATGTGGTTGAGTCCTTTATAAAATAATAACTCATTTTTGCATGACTTAGAGTGTATCCAAGGTCTCACACTTGTTTAGAATCAACAAGAAATAATTGATGGAGATGATGGTTGGATGCTATAATAGTATAATTTCATTACTAGATTTGTTAATTTTTTATGAAGTTTAGAAAAAGGGGATAAATCCTAAAGAAGGGTAAAAATTTAAATTTGATCTCCTTTAAGATCTAAACAAGATTTAACTCAAGATCCTACAATTTTTTTTTATCAAAATGAGTTGCAATCACAAGATATAAATTTTGGCAAATAAAATAATATAAAGCTAATGGTACTAAAATTAGGTCCAAGTTGAGTAGTTAAATCTAGGTGTCAAAAGCTCCAAATTATTATTAAGTTAAATCAAGTATAAACAAAAAATTACTTTTGAGATTAGGGATGGTGTGATTAACCTTAAGGTTATGAATAAAGAGATAGCATATGTCATTATTTCTCATTTCTAAAATATTTTCAAGGATGATAGTAGGGAATTAGATCATTCAATTGGTCAAAATTTTGCTTTTTGTATACTATAGAAAGTGGATGAGGATGAAAAAGTTTATTTAGATAGTCCCCTCCTATTCAAATAATTATCTAATATCCTTTTTTCAATGCAAAAGGATAAAGCACTAGGGATTAATGCTCTTCTTATTTATTTTTGTAGGCCAATAGAGGATATAATAGATCACGAATTTTACCAAATGTACAAAGAAGCTAATAGGATGGGATCATGAGGTGGTTTTACTAATAATATATTGATCAATGTTATTCCAAAAGGCTCCAATGGAAACATTGTTTTAATTTGAAGACCCATTACTATCTTAATCATAATGTACAAGATCATAGCTAAGACCCTAGCTCATATATTAAGTCCTATGAATCAACATATTATGAGGCCTAAATAGACTAGGTTCTTGAGAGGAAGGTTTATTCTAGATAAACTGATTTTGGTATAAGAGTCTTTACAATGAGTTATAGATTTTGGGAAGGATACTTTATATACCAAGCTTGACTTAATAAAGCATATGATAAGATCAAATGAACTTTTATTTTATATGTACTTCAATGCTAGACTTTGGTATTTTTTTTTGGTCAAAAAGTTGCCCTTCTTTTCTCTTACACTATTTGCTAAAATAGTTGTTAATGATTCTCTCTTTGATTCAATTAAACAATACTAAAGTAATCAATTCTCACATTGTGTACAATTCTACATTCAATAGTAAGAATGAGAAAGAAGAGATAAAGAATGCATTAACTATATTAAATAAATTTGATCATATCTTAAAAGTAAAACAAAATATAATTTAAAATTAAAAATAAATATTTTTTTTAGTAAACGTTATGTATATTTAAATTTAAATTATTATTAATCTAAGTTATTATGAAACCTATTTAAACTTCTACACAGTACAATTATGACAAGTTAAACAATATCAATTATCTAAATTACGATAAAATAAAAGCACAAATAAACTTATGTTCAGAAGAAAATTGCAAGCTAAACAATAAATATATATTTATCTATAAAAATCATTATTCCCATGATCAACGAATAGTACCTCTAGTTCCTCTTATCGTTGTTAATTCTTATCATTACTCATGTCAATAGGCCAAGCTTCAATAAAGGCATAAATATTTTTATCCTGATTATCACCTAAATGAAAACCGCTCACAAAATGTTGGATGGTAATCAAAATAGTAAATCCTTGCCCTCTTGCAGGCTTTGAAGAACACTTTTTGTAAAAAAAATTATTTTTTAAATTAATATTATAATGTTAAAATTATTAGATTCTATTAATAAAAAAATAAATTTTATTTATAAAAAAAACGTTAAGATAATTTAATTATTTTAAAAAAATGAAAAGATGTAACAAACTCATAACTCTGCATCCTTCCAAAGTATGTAGATAAAAAGGGATAAATAAAAACATGTTATATCCCTATTCTACGTCCATACCATGGTTTATGTAACAAGTTATAGCTATAAAAACTTGTGTTGTATCCAGAAAAAACCCTCGGGTGTGTCAACCTCCAATCTATAAGATCTGTAAGGCTTGACACCACATTCAAACAGTTGTCTGGGAAGAGGCCCACCGTCGAGGGCCGCTTGTCAAGTGACCAGTGCCCACCACTTAGCTACTTGCCGCCTATACAAGAGGCGAAAGTGGACTTCTCTTTGCCCCTCTGTTCTCCACATGGTTGGAAGAGGCCCACCGCCGCGGGTCGACTGCCAAGTGCCCAGTGCCCACCACTTAGCTACTTGCCGGTTATACAAGAGAGGCGAAAGTGGACTCCTCTCTGCCCCTCTCTTCTTCACTTGGCATCCTCTCAGTCTTGTTGACGGTTTCAACATTTTTTAATTTTTTTAAAATAGTTTTTAATTTTTTAATAATAATTTTAAATTTGGCTTGAAATGAATAATAGTATATTTAAAAATAAATATCAAAACCATGTTTAAGTTTGAAATAGTATTAGTGCTTTTCTTGCAGAATGTTTTAAAAATATGGTGTTCATCATGAAAAGTTTCAATTGCACAAAAAAAAAAGTGCTAACTTAGCTACAAGATTTGCACATACATGAAAGAGCCATCTCTGATAACCAAATTAAAACAAAGGATCTACTTTTATCTATGGTAAGTGAAGGCAAAATTCTCCTCGCTTATTCAAAATTATAAGGAACTTCAACTAATAACTATGCATAGTGTCGGGCACTTTTTACAAGGGTTAAAATTGCAACAGAAAAAAGATAGAAAAATATTTCAATTGAGGGGACTCAAACATTATCATCAATCGGGCACTTCTTACAAGGATTAAAAATGCAACAGAAAAATGATGGAAAAATATATTAATTGAGGGGACTTACAAATTATCATCAATGCTATTAACAAAAATGGATGTGGAGAATAGATAAAAAAATAGTATTATTGTTGATGTTCATTGTCTATTATTAATAGATGCAATCTCCTCTCTGAAGGAAATGGAGTAGCAAATAAATTAGCGAATTATGATGTTGATCATGAAATTCAAATTTTAGAAGGCAATTGGCTTAGTATGAGAAGAGAAAAAGAAATGAAAAGTCTTATGCTATAGCAAATGTAATATTTAATATTGTGATGAAAGTAACCCAATAAAAACCATATATAACCTTTTCAAAAAATAATAAGTTTAAACTTATTATAAAATTTAAATTTATATATTATTATAAAGTTTAAACTTATTATATATTTTAATATGTATTTTAATAAGTTTAAAGTTTTTAAATTTCATACAGTTTAAACTTTAACTTATAACTTTAAGTTAAAGTTTAAACTTGAATTTTATTTTGATATTATAAACTTTAAATTTATATATATTATTTCTGTAAGACGCTGGACTTCAGATATATATTATAATAAAATTTAAATTTATTATAAAAAAATTTAAACTAAAAATAAATTTTAATTTTAAACTTTGATGAGCGATGTTATTGTTTATTTGGTGGACAGGATATAAATTTTTTTAAAGGATAGCGTTTACCTAATAATTAATTATTTAATTATATTTTTATTATTTAATCATAATATATTTTTTAAATTTAAATCTTAAATTTTATTTAATGTTCTAAAATTTTTATAAAATAAATAATTATTTAATTATACTTTTATTGCCTAATATACCTTCACCTTAAACCTGTATTTATAATTTTAGTAGAACTTCTTCCACTGATTGGGTAAGTTGACTTCATATAATGAGTTTGCGACTTTCTCTTACGAAAATGATTTAGAAGTTGAACTTAGACCGAGTAGTGCCTTACGCCCGATAAAAGCCATAACTAAATTTTAATAATAATTTTTTTAATGTTGCGGTGTTATCAACGCTATGCCTGGTAATTGCTTGAAGATTTCCAAAATTGCAAGCGACAAGTCCTTTGGATAGGTTTAAGAAATTTATATTCTTTCTAAGTACCAGGACAAGCATTGCTATGCCTTTTCTATTGGTAATTGGGTCAAGATTCTATAACTGTAAGCCTCAATCTCTTTTGGAACGGTTTTAAAAAATTTAAATACAATCTGAAAGTCAAGAGACGAAGATAAGGTTATTGCCCGGAAGGAAACCTCAGTCAGATCTCAATTAGGATAAGGAAATGGACCAACAGGGTTTAAAATTCTACGACTACCGACTCGGTCTGGGATTTTTCTAGTTGCAACTAGTTCTGGTTGATTGCAGACATGGCGGACAGAACGATTTCTGTACTGGTAATCTGTGCGTGGATATTCGTGAGCTTTCCAAGGACTTTGCATTTCACTGTGGAAGCGCGAAACGTCAAGTTCAATTTCAACTTCAGTGACGGTATCGATACCAAAAGAATTAAAATCACTGGAAATGCTAAACAGATTCACGGAGATGGAATCGAACTGACGAGCAGCCAGGTCGGCGACAATTTGAACTGGAATTCTGGCTGGGCTCAATATGTAGATCTGATTCAAATATGGAGAAAATCCTGTAAAACAGTGGCGAGCTTTCAATCTCAGTTCCAGTTTGTGATAATGAAGGGGACAGGAACCGAAAACAACTTTTTGGCTGATGGGCTTGCTTTCTTCATGGCACCTGTGGGATCTGAACTACCCAGTAACGGCTCTGGTATGTGGCTTGGACTCTTCAACAGTACCACAAATGGTAAGCCGTCCACGGGCGTAGTTGCCATTGAATTCGATACATTCAAAAATGCAGAACCAGATCATTATTTTGGCTTCAATCCTCATGATCCAGATGATAATCATGTGGGCCTTGATATCAATAATATTAACTCTGTGAATACCACGCATTTGACTGAAAAGCTTAACAACGGAGTTACTTGGGACGTGTTGATATGTTATGACGGGGAACTCAAGCAACTCAAAGTATTTATGTCATCTAACACATCAAAAGTCAGTTTTCCCTCTGATGGAGATCTAAAGTTGACACATGAATTGAATCTTTCAGATTTTCTTACAGAGAAGGTTATTGTTGGTTTCTCGGCTTCAACAGGGCTTTCGAATCAGTTGCACAAGATTATCTCATGGAGTTTCTCTACCCAATTCCCCTCCGATGATAGTGAAAGAGTTCTTGTTGCAGTCATCTGTCCCATAGCACTGCTAGTATTTATCATTGCAGGCTTGTTCTACTTCTGCCTCCATGAAAAGAAATCAAAAGGACAAGACATAGAATGTGCAGCTCCTAAGAGTTGTAGCGTTTCAGGACAAGTCATCGATGATAGAGGGCCTCGTGAATACAGTTATGATGAACTAAAAATAGCCACGGACGAGTTTAACGAAGAGTTTAAGCTTGGAGAAGGAGGATTCGGAAGTGTGTATAAGGGCACCTTAGAGGACGGAAAAACCGTGGCCGTGAAAAAAATATCTGAGAACTCTCAGCAGGGAGCTAGAGAATATGAATCAGAGATTTCAATTATTGATAGGTTGGGTCACCCTAACCTGGTTCCACTTTTAGGATGGTGCCGTGAAAGGACACGGGAATTGCTATTGGTTTACGAGTTCATGCCCAACGGCAGTTTGAACAACTACCTTTTTGGAGGCAAAGATCTGATTCGGCTCCTAAACTGTACAGAGAGGTACAGTATAGCCTGTGATTTAGCTTCGGCTCTGGTTTATCTCCATGAGGAATCGATCCCTCATGTGTTGCATCGAGATATTAAAGCAAGCAACATCATGTTGGACTCGAGCTTTACGGCACGGCTGGGAGATTTTGGCTTGGCTAGGTTGATAGAGCAGGATCAAACCTCTCATTATACGGATCCTGCTGGAACACTGGGTTACATAGCGCCGGAATGCTTGCACACGAGGAAGGCTAGTGCAGAATCAGACGTGTTCAGCTTTGGTGCAGTGGCCCTGGAAATTGCTTGTGGAAGACGGGCAATGGACAGGGAGCTCAGAGATCATAATATGAGCCTGGTGGAGTGGGTGTGGGACCTATATGGAAAAAAGCGGATACTGGATGCCACTGATCAATTTCTGGATAGAAAAACTTATGGCCGAGAAATAGAACGGCTGATGCTAGTTGGGTTATGGTGTTCCAGTCCTGATTATACACAGAGGCCCAAGATAAAACAGGTGCTCCATGCCTTACAATTTGAAGCTGATGTACCGATCCTTCCACGCAGCATCCCCAGAGAAATTCCTGCCAGCATAGGAAGAAGAGCAAGGCGTCCTCTATGTATGTGGATGATGGGCAGCATCCATAGAGCTTTTCATTCAGGTTTGGGCAAATAGATTTTACTTCAACTGAGATTTTTGAGTTTGTCTGTATATGTCTTAAAGTACTGGAATGTTTGAAATAGGGGGAGGACCAGTGTAGGAAGTGCTCTTACTTTTTAGTTCAATATGTGATTTTGTGTTTAGTAGTAATTTTGCAGGTGACATATCTTACTTGAATTTTATTTCCCTTCCACTGTTATAGCGTGTGCAGAAAATTAGGGGTCTAAATTTGTTTAAGAACTCAAAAAATGTTAAATTTTTCCTCCATGAAGTAGTAGAAGTGCTGGGTCCCTAGAAGGAAATGCTATTGGATAAAGCATTTCATTATGTTACAGGTTTTTTATATCATGTACATTTTTGAAATTTTAATGTAATAGTTATAATAAAATGACTGGTTGTCCGCTCGGAAATAGTATTTGCTTAGAGTCGTACCTCATGGTATGTTATGTATATCAAAGTATATGATTTCAATATTGTTGCCTAGAAATTATTAGGTTTTTAAGGAAATGTTAATTGATGGCAAGTGGTGCTTTGGAAGCGGTATTTTTTACATAGTAAAACTTAAATTCATTTGAAAGGGAGGTAGAGGGAGTTGTAGAGGCAGACGTAGGAAAGCAAAGGTAGATTTAAGTTGTGGAAGTAGATTTCAAAGTTAAAGGTAGATGTAAAGGTAGGAGGCAGAGGTAGATCTAAGTGGTGGTGGCGGCAAATA
Organism: Wollemia nobilis; assembly: GCA_028583015.1. Lineage (NCBI taxonomy): Eukaryota > Viridiplantae > Streptophyta > Pinopsida > Araucariales > Araucariaceae > Wollemia > Wollemia nobilis. Next base: position 575,028 of record JAQPPZ010014509.1, read on the forward strand.
CTAAAGGTAGAGGTAGATTCAAGTGGTGGAGGTAAATTACAATTTAGTTGATGGATAATAATTAATAGATCTAGGTGAATGTCCAATGGTTCTATTTGACAAGATCTTAGTGTAAATGAAGATAAGTTTAAAAAAATGTAGACAATACCAAGGAAGCCTTCAAACCCAAATACCTTTATTTTATCCTTCTTTTGTTATTTGAATTTTGTGGTTCAAAAGTATGAAATCCCCATAAATACATATGGTGGGATCAAGGCTAGGGATTGAAAAGATCCGAAATATTTAGTCCACGTTTTCCAAGAAAGGTTGAATTAGGTAATGGAAAACCCATAGCCCAAAGGAGACAAAGTGAAAATAGGTGAGATTAACTTGAATCTATCAGCTAATACCATGTCTAACTCGTTTCATGATAGACTAATAATTTTGAAGAATATATAGGGTCTTGGCTAACCAATCTCATGATAGACTAATAATATTGAAGAATATATAGGGTCTTTGCAACATGAGATATTGGAATTTACTGTAATCCTTATTGGATTTCATAGTAGATTCTAGAAATTAAGGGAATAAAAAATTACCTCATATTGCTTAAGGAATACACAACAAAAATAAAAAGCACAAAAATATAGTGACATGTCAATGGACACCAAATCCGAAAGAAAATTTAATTACGTTCCAACTGATTGACCAAAAATATTTGTATAAAAGGATATTTATATTCAAATACATGATTCATTTATATCAATGTTGTGAGACTGATCTTTAGGAAAAAATAACAATAAATTATAATAGCACCTTTTGTAAGGTTTACATGGGTTCAAAGGAAAAATGTGATAAATACAAGTACCAAAGTTAGTTGTGGCCTTAAGAGAAGCTTAACCACCACATATTACAACTTCCCCCCTTAAGTTGAATGGGGGACACAAAGATAAAGCCTTACTTTGCATCTCCCCTAAAGGGACACTCTCCAAATCCAAGAAGCTTCTACATGCATATAAAAGTAACCTTGAGTATGATATTGGTCAAAATATCTATTGTCTACTTTGGTGAAGGTACGACCATTGGATCAAACATCCCATGAGCATAAATTCATCCCATAAAATGCATCCATATCTACATGTACTTTTTTTTTGGAACATTGGATTGTAGACAAGATGGATAGTTCTCTAATTATCATATTAAATGATGACTAGAATGCTTTGGGGAATGCTAATATCCTCCAAAATTATGAGCATCCACATGAGATGCTTGGTTACCTCATTGTAAACATAATATTCAATCTTCATGGAGGACTAAAATATGATGGATTGGTATCTAGAGTACCAAGAAATTGGGTCAGATCCCAAATAGAACAAAATATATGGTGGACTTCCATTCATCCAAGTCACCTACCCAATATGCATTTAAAAATCTATGAAAAATGGATGAGAACCAATGGAGTAGTGAATGCCCATATGATAGGTCCCTCTAATATATCTAAGAATCCTCTTAGCTATTGTCAAGTAACTCTTTTGGGGTACCTACATGTATCTAGAACAATAGCTATCAAAAAAGGCTAAATTAGTTCTATTATGAGTAATATAGATAAGTCCTCTCATACGAAAATGATATAGCATAATATCAACTAAAGGTGTAGTGCAAAAGAAGTTTGAGTAGGATTACACTCTATCCTATAATGTTAAAGAAAATCTAAAGCATATTTGGACCAAGAAATAGTGACACTAGAGTTTGTATGATCAATCTAAATCCATAAAATATAATGTAGAATCCCCAACTCTATCATATAAAATATGGAATGAAGTTATGAATTCATGTCCTAGATTAAAGTAGAGGATATATTAGTGATGATAATATCGTCAATATAAAACACAATCAAAAAATTCTCCTCATCTTGGTGTTTGATGTAAACATCATGTTCCTCACATCACTAAAATCCATAATTGACAAAAACTAAATGTATCTTCTCAGATCATGCATGAGAATCCTCCTTAAGTCCACATAAGGATCAAGTTAGATGATAAAATAATAAAGTAGGTCCCTCAAGCTTGAAACTAGGTGGTTTCTACATGTAGATTTCCTGCTAAATCTCCCCATGTAGAAAGGTATTCTTCATGTCCATATGATGTGCCATCCATAGGAGATAGTAATAGAGAGAATCATCCTCATCGAGTCCATCCTAAACACTAGTATAAAAGTCTCCCTTCTATTGATAGAATCCCTTAGCAACAAGGCATATATTGTACCTCTTTTACTAACCATCTAGTTTATATTTGATCGTGTAGACACATTTGTATGCAACAAAGTTCTTTCCATTTGGAAGAGAAACCAACTCCGAGGTCCTAGACTCATTGGTACCTCATACTTTACCATGATAGCATTTTCCCATTTTGTCTTTTCGTTAACCTTAGAATATGTGAGAGGATCCCAAGAATGTGCTACCATTAGAAGCAAAGATCAAGAAGAAGCCTTTCTTTGTTACTCAAGAGATGAAATAGGGTGAAAATCCTTCAAGAGCATCTTCACCCACTTGTGTGTTGGATAAACTAAATATTCATGTGTGTACTTTTATAAATCAATATTTGAAGCTAAAATTAAGAAGTCTAGATCATCACAACTTGCATTTTTATTCAATATTGAAGTATTCTAAACTAATGTGTCTTGCTTATCCTAACCTACTATTGGAGAAGAGAATATTCCCTATAATTCTACCCATGAAGACATCAAATAAATAGGTAAATAACAACCACTCAAGAAATATAAACAAGGAGATGAAGGAGATACTCTAATAGGAATAAAGCCATCCAAAATATCAAAAAAACTAGTTGAATGAGATATAGTGAAATGATAAAAATAATTAGTGGCTAAAATATTAGGTGGTGGGGTGGAAGGAGCACCTATAATAACCTCATCAAATATGACATATATATTCATCAAGACCTCACACCTCCAAATATTATAAAGGTGATATGCCTTTGAGGTATTTAAACAACCCATAAAAATGTACTTATAATTCTTTAGTGTATCCTTCTTTGAAATATCCTTGGGTATGTGAGCCCATGATGAAGACCCACAGATAAATAATTAGGATACATTAGGCTTATCTTCTATCAATATCTCAAGAAATATCATACCCTAGACTTCCCTACTAAGAACTCTATTGATGATGCATGAGATGCAAGTAACAACCTCACCCATAACTTACGATCCATTCCCTTGGCATGAATCACACTCTACATGATAACCCAATTTTTCTCTTAACCACACCATTCTATTCAACAAAATAGTGAATAATTATTTGATATGCAATTCCATGATAAGCCTAAAAATTATAAAAATCATAGCTAACATATTCATCAACCCCACCAATCCTTAGATATTTGATTTTTATTTATCTATGATTTTCAACAAGAACCTTGAAGGTCTTAAACCTCTCAAAATACTCATCCATAGTGATAGTGGTGTACAACCACACATATCTAAATAAATCATCAATAAAAATACCTATTTCTCGATATATATGGTGTACCCATAGGTACACATATGCCACTATGTATAGTCTCCAAGGAATTATATGCTTGTCTTGCAACCCCTTTAGAAAAGTTCTCCTTATGATGATTTCTCATAATACTCATGTCACATGCACCACTTGGAGGAGATATGCATGAAATCCTAATACTTATATTATGTTATATCATCCATATCAAAGAACCATAGTTGATATGTTGAAGCCTATGATGCCACTTCTAACTTTTATTATTAGCATGTGCAACCATAGCAACAAAGTTTTTCTTCCTTGAATAAGTGGTAGAAGAAGTAGGTATTTCTCCTACCTTATATATGTGGTTAGTCTTATGACAATAACTAGAAGCAATATTTTTGAACCCATTGTCTATATCCTTAATTACCCATCTATTAGGCCAAAACTCTACCTTATTATTTGTATGAGTAATATGATAAATAGACAAAAGGTTAGGGCCAACATTAATAACATGAAGTATCTCATAAAATGACAAAGATCCAATGTTGATGTCTTCACACCCTACAACTTATAATTAAGAATCATCTCCAATCACAATTTGTTCCCCTACATGTATTTTTTTCTTATTGTAAAGGACATGCCTATGCTTCATCATGTACGTAGTTGTCCCTAAATATACTACTTTCTCATCTATAGATATCCAATATGTAGAATTAACCGTGACACGAGCTTGTGAGGTTTCCCCATAAAAACTATCCTCACCTTGTGCATAGAAGAGAGTAACATCAACATCCTATTTCATGCTACTTCAAGTTTCTCTATCCAAATCCTATAGAATTTTACTTTTTTTCCTTCATTTTTGTAAAACTCACAAGTAGGCTTCTTGGGCATCTTTTCATTCTATTTTGATATTTTTCATTATAAAATTTAGTAACTTCTTTTGGGTGATCTTGATTTAAAATATAATTTCCATTATGCTCATTTTTTCTAGATTAATGTTGTAAAAAATACTTAAATACCTCATTAATGGGTAGTGCACGTGAATAAGGAAAGTACAAATGAAAAATATCAAAGACAACTATCTCATATATTTCAAACACATTATTGAAGAATACTAAGAAATCTAGTATCTCATGCATTTTCCAATGTTTCCTATCATTCTCTTCTCTCCTTGGGTAGGTCTCTTGTAATCTATATGTCTTGCAATTTCTTGCACTAACTTATATACTCATTAATTATATCAAATTAGTTCATCGATGAGGTTTCTAGCTCAACCTCTAATATATTGATTTACATGGAATAAATTCAGTCACACAATCCTTGAAATGCATTGAGCAATACTTTATTATCCATGGTATTACTGACATACATGTCATATACATTATCAACATGAATAGCAATGACATGATGAGCCTCATCCTTCTTGTCTTGATAGAGTTGCTTCATTTCTTCAAAATCAATATCACAACTCTTCTCATTAACATATTTGAGTAACTCCTTACTTCCAAGGAGAGATTAAATATTTATCTTCTAGGTAGCATAATTAGGACCATTCAACAAGGTAACATGATGATCCATAACTATTTTACCAAATTATAATAATTTGTGTGTATTTGTGACTACAAAAAACACCACCAATGTAGCCACCTCAACAATTTATACATTTTTAAAAAGGAGTCAACTGCTCTTGCATACAAAAATTATCAATGCCAAAATTTTTGACCCAAAATTATTAAATATTTGAAAAACAATTAAGTACCTATAGTGAAGGAGAGGTTGCCATATATCACTATGTTAGTGGTTAATGGGGTGCTAAGAAAATGAGCATTTCTTTTCTTTTCCAATGATTTTTTTCTTTTCTCTCCTTTGGTATTCTTGTAATTTAGATGTCCTCTTGTAGGTTTTCGAAACAATTGATATAATATTCAATAGTATAAAACGATTCCATGGAAAATATTTCTATCTCAACCTATAATCTACTAATTTATGTGGAATTAATTCAATCACACAATCCCTAAAATTTCTCAAGCACCACTTTAGGATTCATGGTGCTGCTAACATGCATGTCATATACATTATCAATGTGAAGATCAATGACACCCTCAATATCATCCTTCTTGTCCCTATAAATCTGCATCACTTCTTCAAAACTACTATCATGAGGCTCCTCATTCACATATTTATGTAACCCTTTACTTCATAGCAAAGCTTCAATATTGATCTTCTAGGTAGCATAGTTAGGACCACTCAATAAGGGTAATTGGTGATCCATAATTATTCTATAATAATATAAAAAAATGTGTGTAGTTGTGAGAAGAAGCAACACCACAAATATAGAAATCTAAAAAAACCATACAATTTCAAAAAATAAAATGATCAAAAATATTTTGTATATAGAAGTTATGGCCCCTAAACGTTTTACACTAACATTGTGAAAATTTTCTCGAACACCTATTAAAAAAATTAAGTACTTAAAATTAAGGGGAGGTTGCCATGTGTTGCTACATGAGTGGCTAAGGGGTTTCCAAGTAGTTAAACATTCCTTTCATTTTCCAAAGCTTCTTTTCCTTTTCTAGTTTCCTTGGGAAGTCCTCTTGTAATATGGGTTTCCTCTTATAGTTTATTTAAGCAATTGATATACTCATCAATAGTATAAAATGATTCCATGTATAAAATTTCCATCTTAGCCTCCAATCTAATTATTTACATGGAATAAATTCGATCACACAACCCTTAAAATTTCTCAAGAAATACTTTAGGATCCATGGTGCTACTAACATGCATATCTTATACATTATCAACATGAAAAAAAATGATACCATGAGCCTCACATTTCTTGTCCCTATAGAGTTGCTTCACTTATTTAAAAATAGTATCACAAGATCCTCATTCACATATTTTAAGGTAATATTGAGGATTTTTCCATTCCATTTCTAATTCTTTCATCCTTCTATACTCTCCTTGGGGAGTCCACTTGTAATCTAGATGTCCTCTTGTAGTTTCTTAAAATGACTAATATAGTTATCAATAGTATCACATGTGTCCATGGCTAAGGGTTCCAACTCAGTTTCCAATCTATTAATTTTGATGGAATCAATTCAATCACAACCCCTAAAATTTCTCAAGAAATATTTTAGGATCTGATGTGCTACTAACATGGGTGTCATATACATTATAAACATAAAGAGCAATGACACCATGAGCCTCATCCTTCTTGTCCCTATAGAGTTGCTTTACTTTTTCAAAATTAGTATCACAAGGATCCTCATTCACATATCTTAGTAACCCCTTATATCAAAAAAAAGTTTCAATCATGACCATCCAACTAACATAATTAGTACCACTCAACAAAGGCACATGGTGATCCATAAATATTTTTTCAAAATACAAAAATTTATGTCTAGTTGTTACTAAAAACAATACCATAAGTGTAAAAATATCTAAAAAACATGTCATTATATCTTTTTATACAAAGTGATGGCCCTAAAAATTTTGCCCTAAAATCATAAAAAAACCCTCCAAAATCATTGAAAATTTTATAAAATTTTAAGTACCTATAGTCAAGAAAGGGCTACCATGTGTTTCTATGTGAATGTCTAAGGGGGTTTCAAGTAGATTATTGTTCCTTTTCATTTTCAATTCTTCTTGTCCTTATATTATTTCCTTGATCAATCCTATTGTAATATGGATGTCCTCTTCTAGTTTATTAAATTAATTGATATACTCATCAATAGTATAAAATGAGTCCATGGATAAGGTTGCTAGCACAACCTACAATTTACTAAATTTACATGGAATTAATTTGATAACACAACCCCTAAAATATCCCAAGAAATACTTTAGGACCTATGATTCTACTAATATGTGTTTCATATACATTATCAACATGAAGAGCAATGATACCATGATATACATACTTCTTTTCATTATAGAGCTACTTCACTTCTTCAAAATCAGTATCATGAAGCTCATCCTTCATGCATTTGAAGGTAATAATGAGTTGTTTTAATTTTATTTTCTAATGCTTTTGTCCTTCTCTTCTCTCCTTGGGTAGTCCTCTTATAATATTAATATCATATTTAGCTTATTGCATTTACTAATATGTTCATTAATAGTATTAAATGAGTCCATGGATAAGGTTGTTAGCTCAAACTCCAATATGCTAATTTATATGGACTTAATTCGATCACACAACCCCTAAAACTTCTTAAATAATACTTTAGTATGTGTGGTGTTGCTAACATGTGTCATATATGTTATTAATATAAAGAGCAATGACACCATGATCCTCATCCTTCTTGTTCCTATAGAGTTGCTTCACCTCTTTAGAATTAGTACCATGGGCTTATCATTCACATATTTAAGTAACATCTTACTTTAGAGCAAAGCTTCAATCTTGATCTTCAAAATACAAAAAGCTATGTGTAGCTATAAAAAAAAATAACACCACTAATTCAAGCATCTTAAAAAACTATATAATATAAAAAAGTAACTCAAAATGCTTTTATATGCAAAATTAATGGACCCTAAAAATTTTATCCTAAAATTACAAAATAAATCCTCCAAAACCTTTGAAAAATTAAAAAATTAAGTACTTGTAGTAAATGGGAGTTCACCACATGCCACTATGTAAGTGGATAATGGGGTGCCAAACATGTTCTGACTATACAATGTATTGACAAATTGTGTGACACTAGTTGTCATGTTCAATTTTGTTATTTGATCTATGGACTACACTTTACCTCTTATCACGTTCTAATTTAATTTAAAATTTATGTGTTTCCAATTCTACTACTAATTATATGAGTTGTTTGTCATGTTTTATGAGTTGGTCAAATATGATTAGATAAACTTATATTTATATGCAGTAACTGACATACATCTTGCCATATTGATCATTGTATGATCGATCGTATTGGTCTAATAAGAGTGCACCATGATAAAATTTGTATTAGCCCGTACATCACCTACAACATTTTGCCTTAGAACTAATGCCATATCATCGTCTATGTAAGCACTTCCACAAACTTCCACATGTCATGCTATATCACTTGTATAAAATATCACATCACCTATATGGACTACCATGTGTTGCTTGATGATTGATATGCTTATTACTAAGTAATCTATATACACATCACCACATCAGTCATACCAACTACCACGTGGCATCCATACAACCCTACCATGTCATCATGGTTATAAAAATGGATGACATCATCCGAGACCATATAATCATAGGGTTCCATATCATCATAGGTTGCCACATCATCATGAGTTTCCATGTCATCATAGATCACATGCATAATAACATCATTACATTCATCAAAATAGTTGAGGGGAGGAAATTTGGACTAAGACTTCTAATGGGCAAAAGCCTTATGTCCTTCTTGATAGTCGTCTCCCCAAGTATCATGCTTTGGAAAGAAAAAGAAAGCATTAGATTTGAAGTAAAGAAAACTTACTCTCTCACCTCTTTTGTCACTCTATACTATCTCAGGCTTGTATCATGCTAACACAACTATAAAAAACATTATTTCTAGAAATATTTCATAGAATATTCTCTTTTTAAAATTTTAAAATTTATAAAATCTATGGAAATAACAACCTTTTGAATAGAAATTTGAAGTACCTAGAGGCAAAATGGACAAAAGTGCTAAATTGCCCCTACCCTTAAATTTTTGTAAAGAATCCAAAAATATTGATATTTTATATATATCTATAACTATTTGTCCTACATAGCCATTTTTTTTAACACAACTAGTCAAGACATCATCTCACATCTATGTAGAAGAAAATTTTTCAGACCATTTTTTCAACTTTATCAAGTGGCTTGGAGGTCTTTGCTAAGCATAGAAGCCTATCATGTCTTCTCTAGCACCATGGGTGTATCTAAAAAATTTAACCTCTTCTTTTCTTTTTTCATGATGGCCAAGTAGTCTACCGTCTGATCTATATTTTTATGGATAAAAAACTAGAATAGAAAAGGATATAATTTTTTAGAAAAATTTATAAAATGCAAATGCGGTTTTCAAAAAACCTAAAAAATATAATCTTGAAACTAAGGGATCCATCTGGTCAAAAAAATTGAATCAAAACAAGATTGAGTGCCATTGAGAGAAAAAAGGAACCTGTTGGTCAATATTCTTCCTGGACTAAATCTATTGATTCCAATGACATCCTCATGATTCATGTCTTCCTAAGAATTTATTAACAAACCCTTATAATTATGTTATTAATATTTTAAAAATATTCTTAGATATATTCAATAGAATTTATCCTGAGGAGAATCTAGAAAAAACACCAACTTATGGAACCAATTAACTAATGAAGATTCACACCCACTTTGATACCATGTTAAATTTCATAGTAGTTTCTATAGATGAATGGAATAAAACATTATTTAATATTGTGTAAAAAAGTAATATGCATAGAAAAAAATAGAACACAAGATACAATGGGATGTCCATGGACACCAAATAATCTCACTAAAAGTAAATGAAATTACACTTCGACTAATTTAACAAAAAGGTTAGTATGAAGGGGTATTTAAACCTAAATATATGATCCCTTTAGGTCAAGTTAGTGATATTGATCCTTGGAAAAATATATTTCATTAAATTACAAAAATATATTTTTCAAGGTTTACATGGGCACAAAGGGAAATATGATAAATGCAAGTACAAAAATTGGTCGTGGCCCTAAAATAATCTCAACCACTAAATATTCCAATTGTTATTATGGAATAATAAATCCTCATCATGGAAATATAAAATATTTTTTTCAAGGAAATTTGTTCAAATAAATGTGTTAGAGAAATCATTGGTCATACTAAAACCCTCCACTACCATGGGATTATCTAGTAGTAATGATTCTATAAGTGTATCCCATATTTAAATTGAATTGTAGGTCAGAAAAGAAAAATAAAATTAAGGCAATCTATTACAAATAAAATAAATTTATGTAAAAATTACAAACATGATGATGAAAGAACAATAATTGTAAAACAAATTAGAGAAGACTAGATCATGGGCATACATGGTAAGAGATCCAACAATCAACCAAAGGACCAAATCGAATTAATAGAGAAAAAATTTTATAATGGAACTACTAGAATACAAGGAAAGGCAAAGTAAATCAATGAACATCATCATCAAGGGAATAAAAGATCATAGAGAACAAGGAAACATACCCAACTTAACAAGAATTACTTTTAATAAACTTCATTGGAGTAGACAAATTCATTAACCATGTAAACTAGGAAAAGTAAGTAAATACTTGAGAGCTAGACCAATCCAAATTAGAATCTTTAGTGTAAGAGATAAAAGGTAGGTTATCCAAAATAGAGGATTGCTATGGGGTCATATTTTTAATGGGATGGTGATCTTCCTCCTATGTAATAAGAAGAGAAGAGGGCATAAAGAGAAAGGTAAAGATAGAAAGGATTGAGGATAAAGAGGTATGATTGAAAAATAGGAAAGCATGCAATATATAAAAAACACACCAAAACAAATAGGAAATTGAGGCCCATTGAGAAAACTTAATATTGGGGACATGGAATCATCATGGATACCAATATATAACAAATATTGATATAAGACCTAGAGCTAAAGCAAATTTAGTTATACTAATACAAACACTTGAACATGATTCAATTTCTTGATTGTGAAGGATAAAAAAGATACTAGTATGACATGAAGTAAACAGAAAATAAAAAAACATGGAGTAAAAATATTAATAAAAGAGTCTTGGGGAAGACTCATACTAGTTGATAAAGAAGAGCTAAAAAAATAGTATATAGATTATAATCACAAAAAAAAGATAAATTTATTAGCATTACAACTTCTTATTTTACTCCATAATAATCAAAGGTTTATTAGAAATATGGCTTAAATCATGAGGATCCATATATGAAATTGTAAAAATATATCACAAAATATAATAAGATTTGAGATGTGGTTTTAGTGGGTGACTTAGGATGATAAATAGACAACCAATATATTTAAATATCAATAAATACATTGATGATAATATGCTATGTCTAGAAGAAGAGGTGGATCATCATTGTTTAATGTCCTCAAATGATAGTCAAGGACCCATCACACATTACAGAGAAAAACTTGTTAAACAATGTACCATAGCGGTATTGATCATTTGCAATGGTGTAAATATTTATAAAAATATAGAATATATATTTTTCAAACATAATGGATACATTGTAGTTCAGTATGCTATTTTTTCACCAAATTTTATTTCAAGGATAAAAGATCTAGAAATTGAAGCAATTCCCATGGAGTTAAAATTTGTTCAGTCCATAACAATTAAGTTGATGTCTAAAAAGGAGAGTGGACTTTGGAGATCTACTAGGGTTTGATGAGGAAAAAATACTCTGCTATGGTTTGACGAAGAAAAACTACTCTGCGAGGATGGCAGCAGCTTCCAGAGGAGGTCTAAAAAAATGGAGTAATGTCGTGATGGCATCGGGTCTGGCACAAAGAGTGCATGCTCATGATGTTTTTCATATGAAAATTACTAGAAGGAATAGGATTTTCCAGTATATGTTGGGAACTACTTGTTAAAGAATAATGGATGTTTGGAACGATGTGAATCCAGTCCAGTTCTAGTGGTTCAACCAGAATCGATGGCAGAAGATGTGGAGTATCTAACCAAATATGCCCTTATTGGTAAATTTTTGGGCATCCAAATTTCTCTCCCCTTTGTGAAGGCTTGGGTCAGGAAAACTTGGAATCTTGAAGGTGATGTGGAGGTGATGCTGAGTGTGAACAACTATTTTATGGTGGTTTTCTCTTGTATTGCAGATCGTAACAAAGCATTTAAAGGGGGTCCTTATTTCTATAACCAAGTGGGACTCTTTCTTAAACCCTGGAATGTGGGTTTCAACCCATCATAGGAGCGGCTATCATGGGTTCTAGTATGGGTATGGCTTCCATGGCTCCCATTGGAATTCTGGAGAACTGATATCTTGCATAAGATTGCCCTTCTCCTTGGGAAGCCAGTTGGACCATCACAATAGACAATGGATAAAAAGGTAATCTCTATTGCTCATATTTATGTTGAAATTGAATTAAATAATCCTATTCTAGATTCTATTGAAATACAATTTGGATCAACTATATGGGTTCAAAAACTTGACTATGAATCTCTTCCATTTCGTTGTCAGATTTGTCGTGAATATGGCCACCTGCAAATAAAATAGCCTAAGTTTATCCTGCTTGTGGCTTCAAATCCTAGGTCCTCTCAATCTAGATAAATTTTGGATAAAGTAAAATCCCCAATAAAGTAATGGGAATGGGATAAGGAAGGTTTTGTTCTAGTAAAAGCCCAAAACAGAGGACAAAGGGCAAATAAAGACCTTAAGGATAGCCAACCAGATGCTCTACTCAACCATTTTGAAATATTAGATGATATTGATTAGTGCATGGAGATACCTAAAATGTTACTACCTGATGCAAATATAACAAGGCCAAATCAGATGTCTCTTCTTGAGGGGGAACTTAAGGAATCATATCTAGGGGGTTTAAATGAAGAACAAAGGGCTTTGGATCTGAGTATAGTGGACATGGATGGGTCTAGCCCTATAAGGGAAACTATTTTAGAAAGTGGTATAGATTTAATTATGCCCTCTCCTACTCAATGCAATCATCCTTGGACTACAAAATGCCTACGGTGTTGGGATTGCAACAAAAAATAATTAAAAAAAAAATCGGATAAGAATATGAAGGTGGGTTGGAAGAAGGACCAGGATAAAATTAAGTTAATGGGGGAGACTTTGGTGGAGTAAGGCTTTGTGAGAACATTGGACTCCCATTTTTATAATCCCCAAAAATTATTATCCTCTCATGGAATGTAAGGGGGTTGAACAACATCCCCAAACAAAAAGTTGTTCATGATTTGGTTCGTGTGCATTCTTCGGATGTGGTGTTTATTTAGGAGACTAAATTGGCTATTGATAGTATGTTCAATATTGCTCCCAAGTTGTGGATAAGGTGGTAATGCTAGTGTATTGGTGCATGTAGATATGTTGGTGGCATTGCTTATTTATGGGATCCGGTTAAGATATCCCCTCTTACTTGAATTTCTAGCAGATGGTATATTTTGATGGTCAAGCATGATAATGAATCTGGTGAAACCATCCTACTTACAAATGTGTATACTCCTATTTATTACAATGGTAAAGTGAATTTGTGGAAGCACATTTGCCTTGTGAGAAGTTTGGTTCCCCTATACCCATGGATTTTGGTCGAAGATTTCAACGCTATCACTTGTCTGGAGGAGAAACATGGTGGGGTGGACCGTATCGAGCCTTTTTCTTCTATCTTTAGTGCTCATATCTAGGCCCTAAAATTGGTTGACATCAAGCCAAATAATGGGATATTTACTTGGCATAATAGAAGGTGTGGGGAAGCTTCCATATCAGAGAGACTGGATAGGTTTTTGATATCCAGTTATTGGATGGGTAATAACAGAAGTGCTAGTTCTGTGATTCTAGAGGGTAGAGGATCTGATCATTGGCATATAAAAATATTTGCTTTGGAGTTAGTGCTAAAAAATAATTCCTCCTTTAATTTTCAACTTATGTGGCTTCATGATACTAAGCTTCATGATTTCATGTGAGGCTTGTGGACCATGGCAAACCTCCTCATGGAACCGCTATGTATTCCTTTATGAAGCGACTACAATTTGTAAAACATAAATTGAAGAGATGGAATAGACTAAATTTTGGTAACCTTTCCTTGGCTAAGTTGGAAGCTCTTAGGAGGATGGAATAGGCTTCAAGGAATATTAGAGATCATGGATTCAAGAAGGAGCATCTTGTTGAGGAATCTGAGGCTACGAAAGACCTTGCTGAATGAGAATTGAGGGAAGAAATTTTTGGAAATAAAAATCTTGAGTAGATTGGCTTCAGGAAGGGGATAGGAACACAACCTTGTTTTATAACTTAGTTAAGGCTCGTCATAATGGTAACCTAATTACCTCTCTTGTGAATTCTCAGGGTGCCCTACTCTCTTATTTCAGGGATATTTCAGAAGAGACTAAGAGGTATTTTTCCTCTCTCTTCAAGGAGGACTCCCTATAAGATGATGAGAATGAAAAGCTTATTCTAAACTATATTCCATAGATTATTTCTAGAGAGATGAATGAGAACTTGATGGATCCAATTTCCCTTGAGGAGTTGGAAAATATTGTATTCAATATGAAAAAAGGAAAATCCCCAAGTCCAGATGGATTCCCGATTGAGTTTTATCAAGATTTTTTGGATTTAATAAAATTTGATCTTTTGGAGGTGGTCCATGAGTCCCAAAAGAACAAAAATATGCTAAGGGCCCTAAATGCTACCTTTGTGGTGCTTATACCCAAAAAAGAGGGAGAAAATTCCTTGGATATGTTCAGGCCTATTGCTCTCTACAATGTTGTGTATAAGATCATCGCAAAAATTATTGCTGAGAGGCTAAAGATATGGTTGAGAAAAATCATCTCTAAGGATCAACAAGGGTTTGTTGTTGGCTGACAAATCTTGGATGGGGTTTTTATTGCTATATAAGCTATTCACTCGATGGAAACTTCTAAGGAGAAAAATATGTTCATTAAGTTGGACATGGTCAAAGCCTAAGATCAAGTCAGATGGTCCTTTCTTCAAAAATTTCTTATTGCTTTTGGATTTGAGGAATGGATTATATGGGTGATGAACTATGTTTATTCTTCCTCATTCTCTATTCTTGTTAATAATGAGCCATCAGAGCTATTTGAGGCCTCAAGGGGATTGATGCAAGGAGATCCTTTATCTCCTTATTTGTTTATCATTATGGTAGAAGGGTTATGAATATTTCTCAAGTCTTAAGAGATGCAGGATCTCATTCAAGGGTGGAAGTGGGATAGCAGTTTGCCACTTCTTTCCCACCTTCAATTTGTTGATGATATTGCTTTGTTGGTAGTTGCCACTATCAGGGAAGCTGGTAATATTATACAGTCTCTTGACATATATCTTGGTGCTTTTGGATAGTTGATTAATGAGGACAAGTCTCCTATTTTCTTCTTCAATACCCCTCCTCTTATTCAAGCCAATATTGCTTGCATTCTAATATTTCAGGTTGGGACTCCCCCTTCATTTATCTTGGTATTCCATATTCATCTCATCCTCTACCCAGATCCTCTTGGTAGTCTATGCTTTATAAGTTTAGAAGGAAGGTGAATCAATGGAATTTTATATGGCTATCCACTGTAGGTAGAGTGTTGCTTTTAAAATTTGTTGTTCAATATTTACCCATTTATAGATGTTTTGTACAAATAACTCCCTTTCCCTTCATCAAGGACATGGATGCTTTGTCAAGACAATTTTTATGGTCTGGAAAACTTGATCAATCTAAATGGAGTTTGGTTAGGTGGGATTCTATATGTAGGCCGGTGTAAGAGGGAGGCCTTAGGTTGTGATAGACAACTCTTTTTGGGTAGGCTTTGGCTACAAAACTTTATTGGAGATGGTGTACCTCTCAAGATCATATTTGGGATAAAATATTATCTTGTAAATACTTAAGAGGTATTTCTGAGGCTGAGATCTCTAGATTCGGCTTGGTTGGGAAAGGTTTTGTTATCTGGGACACTCTAAAAAGAGGAGCTAATTTAATCAAGTAGGTTTTGTTCTGGATTTGCAATCAGGGATCAAATGCTCTTTTTTGGGAGGATTATTGGGATGGCCACCCTCCTATCTTGAATAAATATCCTAGGTTAAGTTCCCTAAGCATTTTTCTCTTGGAAGCAGGCTGGTCTCGTGTGGAGGACTTTAAAAAAATTTAATCTTTTGGAAATATGGAGATGTATAGGTGGAAATATCCGCAAGAATGGCCCCAAGTGGGACTGGCTAAGGACAAAGAGGTGCTTGATCTTATTCTTATGGTAAGGCCTTGTTCTTCATAGAGGGGTAAATATATTCTGGCTTGGAATCCTGATCCTAAGGGAACCTACTTGGTAGCCTATGGTTATCAGGTTCTTTATAAGCAAAAGTATGGGATTCTTCCTATCACTTGGTGTAAAAAGGTATGGAACAAATTTTCCTAGCCAAAATGTAACTTCTTTCTTTGGTTGGTAGCTCATAATAAATGCCTCACTTGGAATAATGTGAGGAAGAGGGGATTTCAGGGTCCCTCTTTTTGTGTCCTTTGCGGTAAGAATGAGTATGACTCTTCTCATTTATTTTTCCAATGCTCCTTTGCCAGAGACATTTGGCACCATTGGTGGAGTGCCTGGAACCATCCATGTTTTCATGTGTTGTCCCTGGTGGATTTTTGGAGTAGTTTGGGCAGACCTCCGACCAAGGCCCCTTCCTTCGAGTGGCTTTGAATTTAGGTCCTTCTTGCATCATCTGGTAAATTTGGCTTGAACAAAACTAACGTATATTTTAGGGCAATTATTTGGCTATTCAACAGATCTGGAAAAGGATCTTGTATATGGTTCAGGAAACCATCCATATCAAATGTGATGTGGACCCTCTTTTGTATTCTAGGGAGAATAAGGTATAGCAAGCCCTTGGTATCTTTGGGGATGGTGTGAACTCTTCTAGCTCTAGTAGGGTTCATCAACTCAGCAAGAAGGTTAGGAGATATGGTAGGTGGAGGCCACCCCCTAGAGGAGTTTTAAAAATTAATACTGATGGATCATCCAAGGGTAATCCTGGACATGCTAGCATTAGCAATGTTGGGAGAGATTTTTTTGGTGGTGTCAATTTTTTCTTTTTCATTTATAAAGGTGTTCACTCCAAAAATTTTATGGAAGCTCTTGCAATTCTTGAGCCCTTGCAGAGGAGGTTTTCTCTTGGCTGGCATAGGATTATCTATGAGTCTGACTCTCAAATTGTGGTTAATATTTTAAATAGTAAAAGGGTGGAGGAAGTTAATTGGCAGTTGGCCTCTGTAGCCGTTCAAATTCTCATAATGAGTGAAGATTTCAAATTTATATCCTTTGGACACATTCCAAGGGAATGGAATGTGGTTGTTGATTACCTATCCAAAAGGGCTTCTGAGCTGTTGGATCCTTGGAGTATCGATAATTGGGAGAGTCTCTCGTCTGGGGACTCTCAACGCCTATGGGAGTTGATCCACAAGGATGTACAGACTTAATGTGGTTTGTTCTTGTATTTTTTAGGTGTCATTCTAGTCTAGTGGTTTTAGCCTATTTGGATGTTTATTTGAGTCCTGGTTGGAAGCTCAGTTTTACTCTGTAATCCAAACTTTTTATCAATAAATTTTTACCCCTTTATTTAAAATATAATAATCATAATCTAATGTACATATAGATCCAAATGTAAAAACATGGGAAATAAAAACATATTCAAGTAACTAAAGGAAATATAATAGGAAATATCTATATGAAAAATAAAAGTTAGAAAACATTTAAAACATTACACAACCAATTTATGCAAAGAGAGAAAATAAATATGGAATATATTTTCTAAACCGATATATTTTTTAATAGTAAATTGACAAATTTAATCAAAGAAGCCTTGGAATCATGCAAAAAGTTAAAAAAAATAGAAAAATAATAACGAAAGATTCCCTATAAATCCATGGTTTAATGAATAATGGAAAGTAATAAGGAGAAACTTGAAAGAACTAGGAAAAAAGAAAACATCTAGCAAGATATATAATTAGCTAGTAAAAATAAAAATAAAGAATACATAAGATCAAGGAAAAAAGATTCTATATATCTTGTAATGCATAGCTCAATTCAATTTTGAAAATATCTAACACACAACAAAATACATACATAAAATAATACCACAAGCAGACAATGGTTGTAGTGTGCTAAGCAATTATATGAGAGAAACAATGAAAAAATAGTTATCCTATAATTAACACAATTAGGGAATATGTTCTATGAAGATGTGAAGGAGAACATTAAGAAAATAGCAATAGGTAAAGGTCAAGATATATATGATCTTCAAGTTGAAAATCTCAAGTATGGGGTTGACATCTTAGCAAAACATATCCAAAATATTTTTAATTACATCATTAAAGGAGGATTTCCATTAGAATGGAGAACCAACCTCATAATACCACTACATAAAAATGGAGATACCAATAATTCTTCAAATGATTGCACCATAATCATTAATCCTCTTGTCAAATTTCTTGGTAGTATAGTAGAAAGAAAATTTAGTCAGTGAGTAGAAAATCAAGGAAAGAGGACAATAATGAAAGTAGGATTTAGACCAAATTAGTCTAGAATAGATCACTACATTACTTTAGGCCACTTAATGAAGAGGATATGGAATGAAAAATAAGAATTTTATTGTTGTTTTATGGAATTTAAAAAGGTTTTTCACATATTACCTAGAGGTAAATTATTGAAAATAATGGAAAAAATGAAATATCAACCAACTATAGAGCAATTGTACACAAAAAATGGTATACAAAATCAGAACCATAGAAGGACTATAAAAGTGTTTTGGGAGTGATCTTATGTGAAACAGGGTTTTCCATTGTCACCTACTTTATTTTGACTTTATATTGACAAATAAGAGAAATGGGTCAAAAGGATGGGACGATAGGTAATATAGTTGTCTAATCATGTAGTTATAATTCTCCACTATGCTAATGACATCATCTATATTGACAAGACACTTGAAAATTTAAAATAATAGCTAAATACTTTAGAGAATATTTTTAAAGAAGTTGGGATGTAAGTAAATAATAACAAGACTTAAATAATGATATTCTCTACTTGAAGAGAGCAAATATATATATATATATATATATATAAATATATATATATATATATATATATATTGATTAAAGGAAATAATTTATGGGTTGCAATATAATACAAATACCTTGGGTTAGATTTCCAAAACAAACTCAACTGGGAAATATGTAGGATGATATGAATATAAACAAGATGAAGGGTACATTAGTTATTGTAAAATAGGTGCAAGAAAGAAAAATTATCGAATTGGAAAATCATTAGGGTCCTTTTTGGATTTTTAGATATTCTAGTAGTGTTCTATGGGTGTGAGGTGTGGTATAGCAATACATAAAATTTAAATGCATACAAATAGAAATAATTCATAACTAACTTATTAAACATATTTTTTGAATTAAAGCATCAATCCCATATAAATTTCACTTGTTGAAATAAGGACTTTTCCACTACAAGCAGAAGCTATGGTAAGACTATTGAGGTACCTAAAGAAAATAGAAAGAATGGAATATAATAGGTTTCTAAATAGACTATCAAGAAGATATTAAATAGAAGAAAAGACACATGAATAAAATAAAATAATAAATGGATGGAAATTTTGAGCATTAGATTTCATGTGTCCCAAAAATCCAACAAATAAATTAAACAATATGTGAGGGGAAAAGTTATACATCATATAACTACTACCCCAAATCTATTAGCTTGGAGGTGTTGGAGAATATAACATTATTTGGTACATGCTAATATATCCCCATGGTACCTTCATGGTACATATGTAAATATTAGATTAGGTTTGAGTCATAGTTTAGAGTATGAGTATTATTTCCCCTTTCCATGTGTGTGTGTAGGAAATACATAAGTGTCATGTGAGTGAGTGTGCAAATGTAAGATAAGTATATGTGCACAAGTGTATTATATGTAAGAGTGCAAATTTATAATTTAAATGTGTACACGTGTCTGAGGTTAGAGTGTGCAAACTGAAGATCAAGAGTCATGTCTAGGTGTGCATACAATATAGAGTCATGTGTTTATCAAGTATGCAAGTGTCATATAGGGAATACAAGTGTCATGATACTTGGAATATGGAAAGGAATAGTCAAGTATCCAAATATTCATTATACTATAGCTATATAGTACTCCCTAGAGAAGTATACAAGTATCATATCCGATTATCAATTATTGAGTATCAAGTATCATATTTGTAAGAGAAATAGAGTAATAAAGATTTCACACATTTTGAGAAACTAATATTGTAAGTTGTGCTACATGCTTTTTCATATATGATATATTATTTAGGCTACTTACATTCCTATTATTGTTCATTAATGAATATTAATTGATATATTATAAGCCTTGATTTACATATTAATTTCTCACATTATTATTTTGATCCTACTGTATTGTGGCTATATTATATCTGATCCTATGGTATTTGTCCTATGAGTTCTATGTTAGTATTAAGGCTTAAAAATCCATCAGTGGTATCAAAGCTACTGTGAGTAGTTTCTTGCATAAGTTGAGAATTTATTTAGATACATACAAAAATTGATATTTTCTAGTTTGATAAAATTTATTTATAGTGTATTTACTTTAAATATAGTTAGACCTAGAATCTATTACAAGGTCATAGTGAGTAGAAAGGATAAATTTTTTTCATGGTTGGAGAATAACCAGTGAATACAAGGACTCATCTATACTAGAAGGTAAATCAAATTTAAGATAGTTGATAATTTTAGGGATAAATATTCCTTGATACTCATTTCTATCAACTCGGAAGAAATTTGAAGAATTCAAAACAATAAATTCATCTTGACTATGTGAGGCATTAGGAAAATTCATCGTCACTTTGACATTAGAGTTTGAGTTCTTATGTGTGACCTAAGATATTATTAAGATAAATTTATAGCAGAGATCGATTGTCAAAAGTGTAATAATCTTCCTTCAATAGATAGAGAATAAATTCATCTTCTAAGCGCAAGAGAAATCAGAACAAGAGAAGGATATATCAGGAAGATACATCTATTTTAAAGTAAGCTTTCATAAAGCAGATATTAATTAAAGTTACAAGATATTAAAGTTTTAGGTCATAGAGAAATTGACCTTGATATTGAAGAATCAAGTGTAAGAAATCTTAACATTGAAGTTTTAGCTCATAGAGAAATTGACCTTGATAGAGGATTCAAGTATTGAATATAAACCTTGACATAAGAGATAGTGGATTTAGGTCTTGAAGATAAACCTTGACATAATAGGATTTATAAATATTCTAGGTCTCTTATACCTTGACATTGGCAACAAGAAGATTAAAGTTAAATATAATGAAGAAACAATAGAGATAGAATATTCAAGAGGCTTCTATCATATAGAGAATAGAAGGCTCATGATTTAAAATCAAGAGGCACCAAGATATAGAAGAGATTCAACATTGGAAAAGGATTCTATGGTGCAATATTAAAGAGAAATTTATTTGGCTTAAAGCAAAGCAAAATAGTTCACTAATAAACAAATAAATATAGGTTCATTCGGATTTAAAATGCAATATTTAAATCTAGTAGACATAGGCATTCAACTTTTGAAGGCAACATCATTCGATTTTAGTAAAAAACAACATTTGAATAGTTATTTTGTCCAACATAGAGATAAAGAAGCATAAATATGTGAACATAGTGAATCAATCCTAGAATGATGATCTAAGTGAAAGAAAGAGTAAGAAATAATATTAAGCAACAATGCATGGAGGTTAGAATTCAAGAGTTGGATAGCACCCAAAATATAGAACTATTTCCAAGGACTAGACAACATCCTAAGATTGTATAATGCTCAAGAGACTAGATAGTGCTCATAGTTTGAAAAGAGTTTAAAATATTTTATCAAGCATTCTGAGTATTGAATAGCACCCTAAAATCGATATATTGATAACACCCTAGTCAATACAACACCTTGATCAAAGGTCAACATCTAAAATTATAGGTAGCTCTCAGTCAAGCAACATCTAAAGTTATTGTTAGCACTTACAATAGCAACGTCCTTCAAGCATACTACATCAATCGACATTGAAGCAACATATAACAATGTTGGGCAACACTTAGGATCGAAGCATCATGAGGAAGGTGAAATATTTTTTGCAAAGAAAATCACTTTGCAACTAGAATGTCGAATTTTGGCCTAAGGATGTGAAATGACAATGAAAAATTTGGTTTAGCGCTAGAGTCCTACTTGAGTGTCAATCACGATTTAGCATCCTTTGTAACACTTAAATAATATGTAGAATGACACAACGATTAGGCTAATCAATGCCGCCTTACCAAGTAATGCCACCTCTACATGCATGAACATAAAAATTTTTGCTTTCATAACTAAATTGCCTAGAGATATGTGTAAGTGAAACTAGCTTGTTAAGAGTCTCTACACAAGTTCTTCTAAATAATATTTGCAGAGCAGAGTCATGCAGATAAGCAAAGGAATAAGAGAATCATTGAGGTAATAATTGTATTTTATATTTTTAAATTTTATTCTTGATAATTGTAGAAATAAGGTTATATGATTTACGTATCATATGGAGTGATAAGTAGTGTTATTAAGTGTTATTAATTTTTTTTAAAGTTCATTTGGAGTGATAAGTTTTTTTTTTTAGAATAATTTAATATATTAAAGTTATTATTGAAGTTTGATTTATTTTAAGGTTGGATTAATAAGTTACTTAAGTTGAATATTTATTATTTGAAGCATTTCATTAAGAATGGAGTGATAAGGAATAAAAGTACTTTGTTTTGTTTTTTAATGTTTTTTGAAGTATATCTAGTTTGGTTTTATTTTTGAATTTTTTTTGAGAAAAAATAGAAGTTCATGAATTTTTGCAAATTTAATTATTTAGGAGTCAAGAGGTATTCAACATCAAACTTAGGAAAACAAAAAAAATGTAAAGTATTCATTCTTAGTTTCTAAAATTAGGGAGACAAGGTTTTCTACTTCATAGGATTTAAATTTAGAAACTTTGAAATTCTTGAATTATTTAAACCTAGGAGTTATAACTTTGCCTACATCAAAGAAAATATATTTTTAACATTGTTTACATGTCTTGGAAGAAATTATTAAAAATGCATTCAATGAGGATAGTTAATTGTGTACTTAAGTTTTATTCTAAAAACTTAATAGATGTCTTTGATGGAATGAAACAAATGCCTAATGATTTAAAAGAAAAATCATCTTTGTTTATCAAGGGGCCAAAAGAGGAAAATTTGACAACTCTCAAAATTTATCTTCATGAAAAACGTTTCATAATATGGTGGAATTATCAAAGCATTATTATATTTTTTAGAAGAATGATTAATGATATATTTATCATTAAATATCTGAGTTTTTTCTAGGGAAGAAACAAGATGAAGAAAAAGTTACATATAAGTTGAATGAAGCTTATGTTAGTTTCAACGAGGAATCATTGAAATAATGTTAGTATTATTGTGATGATTTGATAACACAATTATTAGAATATATTATCAAGTATATCTCAAATGAAGATTCAAAAATGAAGAAGAGACAAAATCACTTAGGAAGGGTAATAGAAAATCTGAATTTGAAGACAACGAAGAATATCATATTAAAGGTTCATAAATTTATCTAAAGGAGGTATGCATTACTAATTTATGATCAATGCCATATTTAGTACACAATTAGTATTATCATGATCTTTTTATAAGTTGAAGGTAGTGATTGAAGACTAAAGTCTTCAATAACCAAATAATGTAATACAATGGGGTGTTAGAGAATATTACATTATTTGGTACATGCAAATGTACCCCAATGTTACCTTCATGGTACATATGTAAATATTATATTATAATTGAGTCATAGTTTAGAGTGTGAATATTTTTTCTCATTTCTATGTAAGTGTGTATGTGCAAAATATGCATATGTCAAGTGAGTGAGTTTGCAAATCTAAGGTGAGTATATGTGTACAAGTGTATTACATGTAAGAGTGCAAATATGTAATGTAAATATTTACAAAAATATCTTAGGTTTTATAGTATGCAAAGTGAAGTTCAAGATTCATGTCTAGGTATGCATACAATATAGAGTCATGTGTTCATCAAGTATACAAGTGTAATATAGAGAATTCAAGAGTCATGATACTTAGCATATGGAAAGGAATAGTCGGGTATCCAAAGATTCATTATACTATGGATATATAGTAGTCCATATAGAAGTATCCAAGTATCATATTTGATTATCAAGTATTATATGTGTAAGAGAAAGAGGAGTAAAAAATACTGCATATTGTAAGTTGTGCTACATGCTTTATTCATGTATGATTAAGGCTATTTACATTCATATTTTTGTTAATTAATAAATTTTATTTGATATATTATAAGCCTTGATTTACATATTAATTTTCTCATATTATTCTACTCACATCATTATTTTGATCTTATTGTATTGTGGCTATATTATATTTGATCCTATGATATTTATCCTATGAGTTTGATGTTAGTATTAATTCTTAAAAACCATTAGGAGGTAGTAGTTAGAGGATGTCTTAGCATGAGCCTATAGTCCAAGGTGAATTTCATAATTTTGAGCCCTTTGAAATAGTTGAAATTATTAGTGACTACAATGGATAGTGCCCCCAAATATAATGATATTGTCCTCCAATAGTTGGAATACTACTTCTAAAGTGTTTGATTTAACTAGCCCCACATCCACCCACTTTGTGAAATAGCCTGTTGTGGTGAGAATCCATCCATATCCTGCACAAGATAAATGGTTTATCTTGTTGAATTGTAGAAC